>JAOVVA010000031.1:3491977-3507392 GCA_028565275.1 Leiocassis micropogon
TATATAGCCCTTAAATAAAAACCAAAATATCTTTAATTGTCCTGTTTTAATTCTGCTCATCAAATTACATAATAATTAACAGCTTTCATCTCTGAAGCACAGAAAGTCTTAAAAATGGTTGTTCATTCAAGTGTATTTCTTGACTGGAGCGTGTGTTCTTACTGTTCTGCAGTAATCTTACAGCTGTAAGCCATTGATGGACTCCATTTGCCTTGATACCTTATTTCCATAGAGCTTATGTCCTGATAAATTCGCTCACCGTACTCATCAATTGTAACTTTACAATTTGGTGGGAAAAGTCTGCCCGAAAAAGGTATAATTTTGGTACAGATCTATATACACTGTCTGGCCAAAAACAAAATCACCACCTGGATTTAACTAAGCAAATAGGTAAGAGTCTTCCATTAGATAATTACTGCAGTGATTAATATGGTTCAGTTATTGAACCCTAACTGACGCAGTGAGGAGCTTCTCATCTCTTAAACAGTCGTATCAGAAGACATATCGTGTGGTCGAGTCAGAGATGTTACTCTGTTTCAGAAGGGTCAAATTATTGGCCTGCATCATGCAAAGAAACAACTACTACAGAAACATTGGGTCAAGAACTGTAAAAACCATCATCTTTAAAGAAGAAATGTAGTCGTAAAAAAAAAAAAGAAGAATGATCATGATTAGAGATCACTTAAATGTTTGGTGAAAAACAATAGATTTTATGTTTAATAGTGAAATAAGAGCATTTCTACATGCAAAATGTGATGATGGACTGGGACTAAACAGCTGTGTAGGATTAAGAAAAAACACATCAGTGAGTCTAATGTCTTCAATTTAAAAAGGCTTCAAATTGTTACAGAGCATAAACAATAGACAGTGGGACATTGGAAAAAGGTCATGTGGTCTGATGATGTCAAATTTATCTTGTTCCAGTGTGATGGGTGCATCAGGGTAAGAAGAGAGGCAAGTGAAGCACCCATCATGCCTAGTGCCTACCCTACAAGCCTGTGGAGGCAGTGTTGTGATCTGGGGTTGCTCCTGTTGGTCAGGTTTAGGTTCAGCAACGTTACTGTATGTGCCCAAAACATGAGGTCAGCTGACGTTGAATTGAACAGGTTTTTCCATCAATGGATGATTTTTTTTCTTCCCTGATGGCACGGCATATTCCAAGATGCCAATGCCAGGATTCATCAGTCTCAAATAGTGAAAGAGTTGTTCAGACATTAGTTTCATACATGGCCTGGCCACCACAGAGTCCAGACCTTAACCTCATTCATTCAGAATGTTTAGGATGTGCTAGAGAGGATTTTAAACAACAGTTTTACTCTCCCATCATCAATACAAGATCCTGGGGAGAAATTAATTGGAATCTGTATGTATTTTTGCCATTTAGCTATAGATTACTTTTAAACCTGTTGACTCTGGCATTCCCATCAGGTTAAAACCAAACCAAAATCAGTGAGATTTGCCTATTGGTGGCTCGTATTACAGTTTCACTTCCATAAGCACTCCAAAACATCTTACACTGTAAACCCTCACAAACAAACTTTACTCTAAGCGTTTTTAGATATTTCTTGCCCTAAATCATTTAACTTTTGAATTTCAGTTTATATTGTATTGAATACACGCACAAATTAACTAAAATTGACTAAGACTAAAGAGAGGCTCTCCTTTAAGCTACTTTTGTTTTCACTATAATTTAGGCTATATAATTTTCTTGGCTTTAACATTCAACAATCCATGAAGCCGGTAGTTCTGCTATACTGGTCACATGATATAAAGAAGAGATGCGACTGGGTGGTCACAATGAGTAGGATTTTGATTGAAAATAGGGCCAATGTTCTACTGTATAATTTTTCCCTTATCTTGTCATAATTTCCTACCAGTAGCACAAATTAATGGTTATATCAGTCTTTGCTACTTCATCGGTATTTCCTAGCTTTAGTCAACAATTGGAGTAGTGTTGTAACATATACTGTACAATCCGGATTTATCTTTATTTAAGGTAGCATTTTCTGACATACAAGTAGCACATTGTGACATTGTTTTCAATGTTATAGAATATTGCATAATCCTTATAGTTATAAGGCTGGAAGCACTTTCTGACAAGTAGTTTTACTGTTACAGTATCTGTCAATGCTCAAGTCGACTGTAAAATTACTCAGGCAAATAAAATATAAAAATACTTTTTCATTTTCAATATCTAACTTAAAAGCACAAGCTGATGACAGTATTGTAGATTTACGAGCGGGATGCTACAGCTGCAAAACATGGCGTATTTTGATCTACATATGTATGGTAAGCTTGGGTAGGATAAAATGATGGGTAGGATGAATTTATGGAACACCACCACCTGTCAGGATTTGAACTGATGTTTAGCATATTTTCGCTGGCAAACTGTTCATTTGTTCTTGAATTCCTGTTTGTTTGGAGTTTTTTTTTAACATAGCTTTATGTTATCTGTGCAGATTAATCAGAAAAGCTTTGTGGCTCCATGGAGATGAAATGCAAATGGTTTGGCTCATGTTTTGCCCTAATCAGGCTCAGCATTCTCCTAATCAGAACACTTCCTCTGGCACACGGGAAGAGCCACAGGAGAAAAACAAGGTCTCGCGTTCCGTTCATCGCTTCATCCCTCTCGAAATGGAATGTACTACTGTACGTGCACACGCATGCAAAACCCATTCATCTAGTAGTGTTTCGACACCATATGTATATGTATGTCTCCCTAAAGTATACATGATATACACGAACACACTCACATGCTCTGACACACACACACACACACATCCGGTATCACCTCACGAATACATGTCGTGTGAGTGTGAGGCCACGCTGTAGCTTGTTCAGGCTGCTCGCACGCTACAGGGTCGTGCTATTGATTCGCCGGCACTTGAGTGAGCCTGAGAGGAGCGGCACAGATACAGAGAGACTCAGAGTGAGAGAGAGAGAGAGAGAAAAAAAAGAAGTGACAAAGCAACAAGGAATGGTTCATGCTGTTCCTGTTTGTGTACTTATTACTGATGCTGGGCAAAACCACTGGAGTGTGATAAAAATAACTTGTTGCTGTCACGGTGCTGTAGAATTCTTGATTCTGGTTGGTCTTTAGTTGTTGATTGATTCACTAAAACAACAGATTTGACAATAGTTTCAGCTGTAAGGCACGTCACAGGGTTATACAATATTAATGAACAATACTGAACTTAATAATAATAATAATAATAACAATAATAATAATAATAATAAATATTTCAAACGGTTAATCCTCTTTAAATTCATACAGTACTAATAAAGTTTAATATTATTAATAATAATAATACATTTTTCAAATGTTTAAATGCTCTTTAAATTTAAGTAAACATCCACAAGACAACTCAGTTCCTATTATTATTATTATTATTATTATTATTATTATTATTATTATTATAGGTGCTATTAACACGTGTTCACTTTCCAGGATTTTCCGTCATATTATGGAAAAACTGCAAAGTCAGAAAATGGAACTTTATAAAGCTCTATTGCTGGAGATTCCTTCCATAAATGTTAAATCATCATCTCAACAATGAATAAATGTTAAATAATCATTATGTCAATTTTTGTTCTCTGTTAAAAAAAAAAACATTTTTAAAATTTTCCTTAGATTAATGGAAATAAAAAAAATTCATTATTATTATAGAATTTAGTTATTATAATAGAACAGTAATATATTACAAGTGGTGTTCAAGTCAAACCGGGACTTAATATTGATAAAATGTCTCTTGAATGAAGGCGTACAGTACGGTGATGAGACTCTGCAGTTAAACATTTGAATTGTGCAAATGTTTTAAAGAAGGTTTAAGAAGGTTTTTAAAGAAGGGTTCATGAATGACAATCCCGGCTCAGGCGGCTCGGAGCCCACTGCAGTCGTTCCTGTGAACATTTAGCGATAAATCGTAAACCTGCAGAAGAGACGCATCTGTCTGTGGGAACTGTACACGCAATCATTCACCAACACCACTTGCACATTACAGGAACTCGGCTGGGAGTTACAGTCCTGACCTCGCTCTAATCCATTTCCACATGTTTGGACCATTAAAGGTCCAAGTTCTCCAGTACTTGGACTAAAACCTCTTCCCAGTTGTGTTTGACTAATGGCACTTAGTTATTAACCTAGTTAACCCAGTGTAAGTATCTATCCAGTAATGTAAACTTTAAAGCACTTTTTGTAAGCTCTGGATAAGAGCGTCTGCCAAATGCCTAAATGTAAATATAAATGTAAAGAAGTTCCTGGGAGGCCCGCGTTTTAGATGTGAAATACTGTGTACTGAGAAAACTTTCTACCTTGATGGTGTCCAAGCACTAGTGAAACACTGGGATAAGTGCATTAGTGTATCAGGTGATTATATAGAGAAATAAAGGGAGTTTTTATTTACTCTCACAACCGTGTTCTTTTATCCTGCACAATCAAAAGTCCTGGTTTGACTTCAACGGAGAATAACTCAAAATGGAGAATTCAACAGTACTGTGTGATATAAGACTCTATTACATTTTGTCTTGTTGTTATAACTCGGCCTTAAGTCTGTTTGTCCAATATGGCGTCCATGATAAGAGTCCAGTATTCACATCGATATACACACAGGTATTTCATTTTATTCATACTTATACAGTAGATGCCACTCTGTTCCCTGAAGCACAAAAGCAACAATGTGTGAAATCACAGAAGAACTGGATGTTGTGTTAAAGTTAAAAATGTAAAAACTGCACCCCACAGAGTGTATTCAGTCCGAGTGAATATGAATGCAGGAGACGTTTCGTTCTCTTGGACCTTATGAAAAGGTGGCACTTCACCAGCACCCAACGTGGATGACATGATTGCTGTCAGACCCAAGATGAAAGAGCGGAAAGAACGATGTAATTGTGTGCATAGGAAAGATCAAAGCGTGGTGATAACACCACACACACACACACATACACACACACACACACACACACACACACACACTGCATTCATCATGGTTATAAAATCTTCTCCTGTGCAGGAAGGTTTTGATTCAAACTTGAGCATTTACCGACACACACACACACACACACACACACAAGTGTCTCTACATTAACTGTTAATGTTGCCAATTCACCTGTGACTATAAAAATAAATAAATAAAAACACAATTTGATGGTAAATAAAACTAGTTCAGTAAATCTGAAACATTCTGTGTACTGTTTTAGTTATGAAAATAAAAAAATATACAAAGTATATACAATATACAATTTTTTTTTTTTAAAGTAAAAAAAAAATATTTATGAATGAATTATAAGCAATAGCAAATGATTACCACTTTTCAGGCTAATTTATTTATATATATATATATATTTAACTTTTTCACCTGCATTTTCAAAAAAACTATTTCAGTCCCGTTTTGACTTGAACACTCATCCTATATTATTTTCTAATTAGAGTACGTATATCTATATAATCTGTATGGGCTTGTAAGATATTTGTAAAAGTTGTATATACCATGTATGTGTTATTATAAATAAAATAGTTAATATTATAGTAAAAAATAATCACAGTATATTAGTGCTGAACTTTTTCCTAAATTCTGCTAACGTGAAATCATGAAATGAAATATGAAATGATATCCAATGTTATGCAAGCTAGGTACATGGCAGGGTAAATTAACATAAGTGCTACAATATACTCACCTATAATATTAGTAAGAGATAAAAGCTACAAACCTTTATCTTTTACCGTTGATCTTTCTATTAACCCTAATAGCTATAATCGTTCTTATTTATTTATTCATTCATTTATTTATTTATTTATTGACTTTATGTTTTAATTTGACGACATTAAGGACATGACACACTCCCAAATAACAGTCAGTGTGTAGACTGCTTATATAATCTTAAAGATTTCACACAAAACAGAAGAATCAATCTGATTATTATTATTATTATTATTATTATTATTATTATTATTAATGATCTGTGGCATTTCGTAGTGTGAGTGGTTTTATTAATTGCGTTTCTATACGAATAAGTCGACCTGAGGTTATTCCACTTGCCCTGTCCTTCCACATCTCGTACTTCTGAGTGAGAGACTTTCCCAGTCAGTCCCTTGTGTCACCTACACACAATAGAATCAGGGCAATAACGAGGTTAATTAACCCACACGGTGACATGAAAAATGCATCGTGCAAACAAGTGATAGGAAACCGATCGCACATCGTTCTGAACTTTGCCCTTATTTTTCCCCACTGTGTCTTAGTAGTCTAACCTGTAATTTTTCTCTTCCATAGACTTTGATTCTCAAAAATTCGGAATAGATACCCGTATCGGTTCGATATGGAGCAGGTCTTTTAATTACCAAATACGGAACAATGCTAATTAACTAATGTTATAATAAACAATTTCTGTTTTTGTAATTAAATGTGTGGTACAGTGATAGTGTTTTAAAAATGTACAGCGGCATCTGTTGATTTTTGAGATGAACTTTCAAAGTAGCATATCTTCCCTTCCCGTGGACCAATTGTGATGGAACCTAGCCTATATGTTACCTCAAGCTCGGCTAAACACACCTGTGACAATCCCATTCAAATCCATTCAGTAGTTTTTATGTGATGCGTGCACAAACAAACAGACAGACAGATGGGTCCACCATCTTGATGTGTTCTATTACTCATCTTATGTCCCCCCAAATAATTATTACGCAAATATCTTAAATGTACAGCCATCCAACTTTACAGTTTTATTATATGTATAGATATTCCCAATTTCCAACACTATAATCATATTCTTGCATATAGAGACAATCAAGACATTTAGAAAAGACATCTGAAATAAATAGACATTAAACCTCACTTAACCCTAATTTATGATTACTCTTAGCACTGGCTGCTTTAAAAACAAAACTCCTCTTGCTACCGATCCATTGTGCTATGTCTTCACTAAATGTTGCAAAAAATGCAAAAAATGCAAAAAAAAAAAAAAACACAAACAAAAAAAACTTGCTTCATTTGGCTTTCCACTGACACAAACCAAAAAGGCAAAAAATTTGCGGCGGGGCATTTATATGCTGAGGTACCACTGTATTACATGATTGTTGATGCGTTCGGAATTAGAATATGAAAATGAAGACTTTGATACTGTCTTTCAATCATGTATTAAAATCTGTCAGCTAGTTTGCTGGATGACTAGCTGGCTAGCAGTACAGTGATGTTAATGGGGTGTTTGGTGCCAAGAAGCCTGCTTGTAAAGAAGCATAATTACAGTGTGTTTCTTCGGAATAACAGAATGGAACGAAAGCATTGCTCATTTGCATGTCATGCATTTTTATAGCTTGTTGCTTTCTTTATGCTGGCAAAGGTGTAGGACTTTTTTTTTTGCACACCATGCGAATCTCTAAAACAAATATTTTACTGCTCAAATATTCATTTTTAAGCCATAAAATTTACTTGTCCTAATGTTTTTCAAACCATTAGTACCATTAATTAGGCAGATTTATTTTTCGAGAGTTTATTTAAGCATTTTTTTTTTTAGCAAGAATCTAAAACCCACAAAAGCCCTCCATGACAACTACAGAAACAAAATCCCAGGGGTTAAAACCTTTACCACGCATGATTCAAGTAAAGGTCAACATATTACCTGTCAATACTGATACAGTACAATTCAAAACGACAAGAAGTCAAAGGATGAAAGGGTGGGAGATAGAACAACATCCAACATTGACAGACACCCCGTGTTTGAGCTATTACCTGTGCTTAAGCCGTTCATGTACCGACTGGCCTGTCCATGTGGGAGAGCGAGAAAAGGAGTAAGAGAAGGAGCTAGAGAGAACGAGGGAGGTCTTTGGGGGCAGACTGAAGAGATAAAGGCCAGGATGCTTTCATTATTGCTTTGACCTGCGGGGTCAGGCGGCTGGCAGCTGAAGAAGCAGCCATTAGCCACCTCTCCATCACAGCACACCTCCACCTCCAGACGTCCGCACATGATTTATTTCCTCCCTCTTGCCGAGCTGAAAAATGACCCTCTAGCACTGAATCAATCCCGCATACAGTAGAGTACAGGGCACAGGAGCTTACTTCATCCTCCTTTCTCTTTCTTCTCAATTCCACTTATAATCAAAGACTACTGTGTCTTTACTCTCATCTCTATGAGTGAAGTGCTCTCACTGGAAGTCATATATCTATCTGCCTCGCCTGAAGGACAAATAGGGCAGTCCATGAATTTCCCCTTAGATGTTTGGATTGTATTGTGGCCAAAATTTACTGATACTCCAAAATCCTAGAAATATTTCTCTGAAGTGTTCAACTCGGTCACTTCAGAAGAAGACTTTTTTTTTTTTTTTTAACAGCACTCTGCTGAATTATTTTTCAAATCCACAATTCTGGGGGCGACTTAAAGGATGAAATCTGTGAACTACACCAAAGCCTTTTCATTCAGAATTAAGTGTGCCAATGTCAAGCTTTTAAACAATATTCAAACATTCTTACTTTGACTTGTTCCTCATGTAGATATAAATATCGGGATGAATAAATTACAAACACCCTTTACGGATGGAAATCTGAAACATAAAGTAGACTAAAGCTGAAGCTTCTATGACCCATGCAGAAGCTTCCCAATGTCATGTAGCAGCTTCAAACACCCATGTAGGCTATAACTACCCATGATGGCTTCAACCATCTATGAAGAAGCTTTAACCACTCATGCACAGGCTTCAACCACCCTTGTAGAGGGTTTCTCCACCCATGTAGAGGCTATAACTACCCATGCAGTGGTTTCAACCATCCATAAAGAAGCTTCAACCACTCATGCAGAGGCTTCAACCACCCATGAAGAGGCTTCATCCACCCATGTAGAGCCTTCATCCACTCATGTAGAGGCTTCATCCACCCATGTAGAGGCTATAACTACTCATACAGTGGACTCAACCACCTTTGAAGAAGCTTGAACCACTCATGCAGAGGCTTCAAACACCCATGTAAAGGCTTCATCCACCCATTTAGAGGCTTTAACTACCCATGCAGTGGCTTCAACTACCCATTAAGAAGCTTCAATCACTCATGTAGAGGCTTAAACCACTTATGAACTGAATCACTGATGAACATGCTTCAACCATTCATGCAGACGCTACAACCGCTCATGTAGAGGCTTCGACCACCCACAAATAAGCTTCAACCACCCACGTAGAGGCTTAAACCAATTATGCAGAAGCTTTAGAAACTCATTTAGAGGGTTAAACCTCTCATGCAGATACTTCAATGACCCATACAAAGGCTTCAGCCACTCAGGTACAGGCATCAACCACTCATGCACAAGTTTAAACCACTTATGCAGAGGGTTCAATCATTCATGTAGAGGCTGTAACCACCCCTGGAGAGGCTTCAACCACTCTTGCAGAAGCTTCACAAACTTAGGTAAGTGCTTTAACCACCCATGCAGAGCCTTTAACCAGTCATGTAGATGCTTCAAGTACTCACATAGAGGCTGCAACAAACTATGCAGAAGCTTTAACCACCCATGCAGAGGGTTCAAACACTCCTGCAGAGGCTTCCTTTACCTAAACAATACTAAACAGAGGTTTTTCTTCTACAGATGCTTCTTTTTGCTGGCTTCTTCCCTGCAAGCAAGAATTTCTTCTACCCAAAGAGAGGGTTTTTTTTTTTTTGCCAAAGCAGTGGTTTTATCTGCTCATGCACAGGCTTCACAGACACAAAGCAGAGACTTCTATTTTTCATCTACAATGAAGCAGATGCTTCTTTAGTCTAAGCAAAGGTTTCTTCAGCTCAAGCAAAATACTTGCAACCAAATAGAGACATCACCCATCAAAGAAGGGGCTTCTGTGGAAGCACTGGCTGTGTCTTTCGAAGCCGCCACTTCTTACACCTAAGCAGGTATTATATCCATCCACACAGAGGCTTCACCCACCACAGCAGGGGCTTCTACAACCAAGCAAGTGTTTCGATGGTGCTAGTGAAGGTGGCTGCATCTGCACAAGCAAATGTTTCTTCTTCTGCTCAAATAGTGGCATCAGTTATTCAAAGCTTTGTTAGAGTGTTCATCCACCCAAACATGAAATTTTACAACACAACCGCCTTCAAAATACGACAGCATTCACACACTGATGTATATCTGATGCTGAGATAAATACCTGGTCAGTATTCTCAGAGAAAGCTCAGTGCTCGACTATATGCAGTACAATGACATGTAATGAAAAGCAGCATCACTGAAATTAACGCTTTTACAGTTATAAGCACATTTCAAACATTCATATCTAAGGCTCCTAAACCATGAGGTGATTGAACAAACTCTGTAAAGAAATGCTTCAGCTGCTTCTGATCTGTAGATACAAACAGCCAAACATGACACATCAGGATAGTCTTTGTGTATAAGACCTTATATCACATCAATGAAATCTCAGAATCTCCCTGAAGTCTCTGGAGAAAAAAAAAAAATGAGGAGAGCATTGTTCAAGGCAAATCTGTCAAGCTCTGTTAAAAGCTGTAGCATCAAGTTCTTAATAATAGTGAGCGTGTGCTTTAAATTCATAACTTTGAGTGCCTATAACCTAATTGCATGAACAGAGAGCTGACAGGAGTCACATAGGAACGCTTGCCGAGCTTTCTCCGGACCTGTCAGTCAGCATTAGAGCACACTCGGATGATGCACATCACATTTACTACATTGGTTCCACTGGACAGGAAGAGTATGGCAGGGGCTTGCTGAGCTCTACCCTCAGAAAATGTTTTAAATAGGTTAGAAGACTCATTTCCTCCAATACGGTTGTGATAAGAACAGTATGGGAGATGAAGCCGAGGACAAACTGACGATGCTCTGCAGATTTGCTGCAAGGGGATACCCGTTAGAACAACCAACTTCTATCATTGGCTTTAATCCTCTGTGAATTAATGCCATGACAATGCTTTATATTTCTATTATCATTTTACCGATAATATTTCTATTAGCATTTTATCTATTATCATGTTACCGTCAGATAACTGATAACCAGTGTATTCAACAATAATCATCTGTACTAATCCATAAACTAGCATTAAAATAAAAAAGTTGATGTCTAGAACTAGAGTTATATTTATTATATATATTAGTACTGCAACTTAAGAATTTCACTTCCATTTTATACATTTTATTTTGCATGAAGGTCATGGGACAATAGCTAATGGGCTAAATAGCTAGCAAAATCTGGCTAGTACATGATTAAGCATTGTTAAACAGGCTACATCTTAAAATAGCATTAAGGTAAACAGGAACTTTATGGAACAGGAGCATTATGAAAAACAAGCCAAAGTCTTGAAATAGAACTAGCATTGAGTAAGTAGAGCTAATCAATGAACTAGCATTTTAACAAAAAAACTAGTGTTATATAATTTCTGCAATTTAAGAATTTTACTCTCTCATTATCTATACCGCTTTATCCTGTATACAGGGGCGGGCGATACCTGTAGCCAATCCCAGGAGACTTAGGGCACGAGGTGGGGTACACCATGGATGGGGAGCCAATCCATCGCAGGGCACACACACACAAACATACACACACTCATATGCTCATTCATACGCTATTTCGGCAATTTCAGAACGCCAATCAGCCTAATCTATATGTCTTTGGACTGTGGGAGGAAACTGGAGTACCTGGAGAAAACCCAGCAAGCACTGGAAGAACATGCAAACTCCATGCACACAGACCCGGGTCAGGAATCGAACCCCGACCTTGGAGGTGCAAGGAGACCACAAATCTTAATCACATTTAATATTTTTTATCTTGTGATTTAATGAGAAGTGTTAAATTGCAAGCAGGCTAATCCAATACCTAGCATTTAAAAAAAAAAACATTTAAACTAAATATTGAATTAATTGTTGTAAAGTAAACACTAATCTACCAGCCTTTGTACCAACCCTTATCATCTCGCAAAAATGTTGTTTTTGCAACTTTAGCTAGTCAGACTAATGGTTTGGACAGCAAGGAAAACAGACTGTATCTGAAACTAGCATTAGCCAGTCTAAATGTGGAAGTAGAATCAACACTTAATGCTCTGGGTTTCATTTAAGGTCAGGGGTTCAAGGCCCAGCACTGCCAAAGCTGCCACTGCTGAGCCCTTTAGCAAGGCCAGTAACTCTACCTGCTCCAGGTGCATTGCGCCCTGGCTGACCCTGCACTCTGACCCCAGTTTTCTAACTAGGATATATGAAAAATCATATGACAAATAATTGAATCTTAATCTAATGAAAAGAAATTAATAACAATATAAACTAACACCATGGTAAAGCATATATTTGCTGCTAAATGCAACAACAGAAAACAATGTGATGGTTTTTCACATGCGTGCTGAAGGGGAAATAGGGTGGGATGGAAGAAGGTAATGAGAAACAGTTTATCAGAATGGACAAGACTGGACATTGTACATGGCCATGAAGAAACCATGTACAATCGACTGTCGTTTTCCTTTCACATTGCTAATCTGACACTCTTATGTGAATTTCTCCTTTATAACATCAGAAGGATTCATTTTTTTCTGTCAGGCCACCCAGGTGCATGACCAGTTCCTTACCATTTTGAGCCTGAACCACTGCAATTCACTCTTGGCATATCTGACTCTGCGTGCGAATGGATCCAGAATGCACCTGCATGACTTGTTTTCAATCTTTTGAAACTTGCGTACAAGGTCAAAAAGAATCCAGCAGCCACTTACCTAGAAGCGTTTATTAACTCCTGGTCGGCATCATGCTCTTTCTGACCCTCTAGCACTGCTCAGCTAGTTCCACCATCTCTGAGGGGGCGAGAAAGGCATGCATCATGAGTGTTCTCGGTCTATAACACAAATAAGAGCTAAAGAAGGCTACATTAACTGTTAGCATTCATTCACTCACTCTCTCACTCATTGTCTATACCACTTAATCCTGTATACAGGGTAACGGGGGCCTGGGGCCTATCCCAGGAAACTTAGGGCACCCTGGACAATCCATCACAAGGTGCACACACACATACACACACTCACTCACACACTGTGGTCAATTTGGGAACACCAATTAGCCTAATCTGCTTGCCTTTTGACTGTTGGAGGAAACCGGAGTACCTAGAGGAAACCCACCAAGCACGGGAGGCGAGAATCGAACCTGGCTGGGAATCAAACCTGGACCGTGGAGGTGCAAGGTGACTGTGCTAATCGCTAAGCAACCGTGCTGCCTAGCAGTTAGCCGCTAACCTACTCATCTTTAGCTCTTAAGGAACAGACAGATCAGGGATGTCACTACGTCTCAGCTGTGTTTTAAACTTTACAACACAAAACAACACAAGCCTGTCTAAAGCAAATAAAGCGGCGACTAAAAGTAAAAACAACTCTAGTTTTTAGACTGATGGTATTTTTAGACAGTGGCCTAGTGAACCCCTATCAGGATGTATCTATTGATAAAGCACTTCTGGAAGTTTTTTGGTAAGAGCGTCGATCAAATTGCATTAATGTAAATGTCAGTTATAATAAACAGTCTAGACCTATTAACTAATTATAATTATAATTATCTAGTATAATCAATGTAAGCTTGTTTTAAATAGAAGGATCTATGCAAAAACACACACAGTCAAAGCCTACGTTCACATCACCAGCCTGAAGTGACTCAAATCTGATTTTTTTTACCCTAATGTGACACATCTGAAATTTTTTAATGGCTGTCTGAGCGCACAAATTTTCAAATCAGATCTGAGTCACTCTAGCACTGTATGTGGTCCTATATGTACGATATTTGGTCATGTGACCTGCATGATGGGAATTAATGTGACTTTGAGTGAGTGTTTGAAATGAATGAGCGGTCCCATGAATTGGCTCTTGTAAAAGTCATTTAAATTCTTACACTTGCCCATTTTTTCCTGCTTCAAACACATCAACTTTTGGTAAAAAGGGTTCACTTGTTGCTCAATATATCCCACCCACTTTCAGCCACCATTGGCTATTGAATATGGTATTGAAAATGTAGCTTTTGTGAGAAGGGACAAATTGTGACGGCTAGATAGCATTGTCAGAGCAACTCGTAAAATGCCGGTCTTGTGTGATGTTCCCAGGCTGAATTGGTCAGGACATACCAAGGAAGGAAAAACGGTGAATGGGCGACAGGGTCATTGGTGGCCAAGGCTCACTAATGCAGATGGGACTGAAGGCTGGCCGATCCAATAGAAGCGCTAGTGTAGATCAAATTGATGAAAATGTTAATGCTGGTTCCAATAGAAAGGTGTCAGAACACACAGTGCATCACCTGTTTTGGTGGCAAACATGGGACTTACTCAATATTAGGCAAGTGGTTATAATGTTATGGCTGATCAGTGTCTGTGTCCACATTAGAGTCAGGAAAAAGACACATATGATTATGACATGCAAATCCAATCTGACCAAAAAAATCTGAACCGACTAATGTTACTTGTTATGTGAACGCAGACATGTTGAATAAAAGTGAAATACTGTATAGCAGGTCTGTTGTTTATGAACTGCTCGACTAGACGACGCAGTTCTGCACATGTCATGATCTTAAACACCATAACTTTTATACTGTAGATGCTCGCGTGTTTTCAAAAAGACACCTCGTTAATGGAAAATGCCTTCTTCTTGTGTCACAACATATGAGCTCCGCACTCCCACACTCGCATTCTGCATCTGATATTCCAGCCGAGTAAATCGCACGTTACTTCAGACTGAAACACTTCGTCTGATGTCTCGGGTGTTTTGTCAGCCTCAGGTGAGGGGATGAAGCCTGTTAGAGAAAAAGGAAAGGAATGCTAGTCACTCTTTTTTTCTCTCCCTCTCTCTCTACTTTTCTGTTTGATGCTCTGAATAGGTGGGATTTTTCCTGTCAGGGAAATTGTAGGGGTTTACTGAACAGTGTCGTTGTCAGTTGTTAGTTTTACAGCAAACGCTGTCACTAAGTCTTATTGTACTACTTAGCGTTGTACTACCTCCGTTTCTTTAATAGAGAAATAGCTGGAGAGAGATGCAATGTCAGCAGAAACAAAGAGAGCAGAATACAAAAGAATATAATAATAGTAATAAATGAAATATATCGCATGTAAACTAATTGTGAAATTGTGATCATGTTATTAGTGATGCTTTAATATGAACATTTTCTAAAATACACGCTGATGAAGATATCAATGCTTGCAGTTTGATGTTTATGCAAATTTTGTACCATGAATTTTAGATTGTCTTAAAGCAAATGATTCAATATTTAACAATATCACTAAATCTGCTATGTTTAAATAATTAACAATAATCTAATAAAATAAACAATAATTGACATTATGTCTGAATCCGGACATGTATGAGAGCGCTAAGACAGTGATAAGATGTGCTGTAGGTGTGACAGAAGAGTTTAAGGTGGAGGTGGGTCTGCATCAAGGATCGGCTCTGAGCCCCTTTTTGTTTGCTCTGGTGATGGACAGGATGACAGA
>JAOVVA010000031.1:3507492-3517492 GCA_028565275.1 Leiocassis micropogon
GCAGTGAGAGAGGACATGAAGTTAGTTGGTGTAAGAGAAGAGGATGCAGAGGATAGGGTTAGATGGAGGCAGATGATCCGCTGTGGCGACCCCTGAAAGGGAACAGCCGAAAGACAAAGAAGAAAGAAGAAGACATTATGTCTGAATCCGCTATAATTACATAGGATGCGAAAAAAAATTCATAGCCTCTGATCAACGTCTAAGTCAAACTTCGCAGGATAACAGAACACAGTGCTGTGAAAAAGTATTTGCCCCCATTCCTCTTTTTTTTTTCTTTTGCATATTTGTCATACTTAAATGATTTAAATAATCAAGTTAATTTTAATATCACACAAAGATAACAGGAGTAAATAGAAAATTGTGATTTTTAATCATCAGTTTTTAAATGATGATTTCGTTTATTAAGGGAAAAAAGCTGCCAAAACCTGTCTCAGCTGTATATGACAAAGTCATTGTCCACTAAAATTAATAGCCAGTTGTGCCACCCATGGCGGCAACGACTGCAATCAAGCGTTTGCAATAACTGCCAATAAGTCTTTTACATCGCTGTGGAGGAATTTTGGCCTGCTCTTCATAGGAGAATTGTTTTAATTCAGCCCCATTGGAGGGTTTTCGGGCGTGAACGACCTGTTTAAGGAACGGATTTAAGTCCGGGAAAAAGCTAAAAAAAAAACGTACTTTTGCTGGCGTGTTTAAGATCATCATCCTGCTGCATAACCCAGGGCTTGAGGTCACAAACAGATGGCCGGACTGGGTGTGGCAAGTGAAATTTAACTCAGCTTTCTAAAAATCACAGTTCATTCATGATTTATCAAGTACTTTTTCACATAGGACCAGGTATTTATGTAAAATATTTTTTTGGATGATCGAGTGTCTAAAATATGCACTGATTCATCAGTGTGTATTTTAGAAAACTGAAACAATGTGACAATTATGCAAAAAAAATAAAATAAATAAATTTAAAAAAAATCAGGAAAGGTGCAAATACTTTTTCACGGCACTGTGAGTAAAGTATGTAGACTAAAATCTCCCTTCATTTTTCTACATATTCTCCTGCTAGACTTTTATAAAGCTGTTGTTTGATTTTAGTACATTGATTTTAACACTTATTAGCTTGAAATCACTTTCATTATGATTAACTCATTTACCACTTCATCTTTTTTATAAAATATTATTATTATCATTTATTTATTTTTACATTTTACTCATCTTGATTTCACTTAAAAAAATCACATATGTACTTTCTTCCCAAACCCAACCCATACACATCACCACCATCATCATCATCACCATCATCATCATCATATACTGAGCAGGACCTGTGAAGGATAAAGTGGTGTTGACGGGACCAGCTGTGTGCAGGAGCTTGTCGCCGGTGGCTGTTAGACTCTTCACAATATAGAGAATGCCAGTCCTGTCACCTCCAGCCTCACTAACAGGCGCCATTTAAGCACACACACACACACACACACACACACACACACATGCACCATAATTTAAACAGCCAGCATGTGTGGAACGACTGTTATCTTTGCATCCGCCCACTCAACATGCACACAGCTATGTGTCGAGTACCCACGCCTACACCAAGGTCATAAACACATTGATCACGTACCAGCACAGAGTTCTGTACTTCCCTGCAGCAATAATTCAATCACAGGCTAAAGTATAACATAACTAGCATCCATCCATCTTATTTGCTGCACACTGAGAGTTGTTTCAGCTGTACAGCAGGGGTTAGCTATTGGATTAGATACAGTACCAACCCTCACCCACCCCACTCCTTCACCCTCGTCCATGCGCTTCATGAAAATTATGTAAATAGAATAAATCACATATGGCTATGGATGAATCGTGTGTAAATAAATTTGAATCATATGAAAAATAAATGATTCCTGTGTGGGATATTTTTATCTTCCACTTGTTAACGTTACCTTAATTAAAAATATTAAACAAACGCTGTATCTCTAGTCAAAAAGGACCAAAGAACGACTCAGGACTCGTAAATCCAAGCATTATCAAGAGCAGACTGTCTGACAGTTACATGCACACTATATACAGTACAGTTTTCAAGGGGAGGGATGCACACCTTGTCTCCTCCTCAGTACTTCTTTTTTTTTCATTCTTACCAAATGTTTTAACCCATTATAGTCTAACTTTTTCTACCATATTATGCTATGACTACCATATTACGGCAGTATGGATTACGGTACGGACAGTACAACCCTACTGAACCTGCCATGGACCGGGCCTCTGCGGGCCTCATCCCGGCTGAGTGTCAACCACCTATGTCCTTGATTCAGTTTCTTCATGGGCGAGGGCTTACACACTACAGGAAGAATGACTCCAGTCCTGGCCCTTCTAAGAGACTTTGTCTGGAGGTGAACAGCCCTTCTCCTCATGCCTTTAGGCCTGTACGGCCAGAGTGTCTGGCACTCCAGCTCCTTCTGTTCTAAGGCCTGTGTAAGAATTGTATGTGTAAATAAACAAATCGTTCAAAAATGCATCACATAAAAATACAAGAATAATTTGAAAATAAATTTATTGTGTGTAATTTGTGTTAAAAAAAAAAGGAATCATGTGTATAAAAAACATGTTAAATGAACTTTGCATGTCATTTAAGAATAAAGGTATCGTGTAAAAAGCCTTTGTGTTTAAAAACAAATCATTTGTAAAAAATATCATGAGGTTAAATGTGTTAATAAAAAACTGTGAAAAATGAATCACATATTAATAAAATAAATTAATTCTGTCTTTGAATTGTTTGTGAAAAAAAGTTAATCATTTAAAAATAAATGACTCGTGTAAAAGAAACAAATCATGTTTACAAATTGAATCATGTTCCAAAACAAATCTCATAAAAGCTAAATAAAAAAGCACATGAATTCTGTGCATTATATTGTTAATTAGTGAGTCAAAACGTTAGGCATGTGTACTATAAAACTATAAAAAAGAAATGAAACGTGAAAATAAATAAATATTGGGTTAGGTTAATTGATGAATCGTGTGTAAATAAATAATAATGTAAAACACATTAATCTTTTGAAAATCAATTAATAAGGTGAAAAAACAATAATTTTAAAATAAATAAATCATGGAGATAATTAAATTCATCTGTTAAAAAAACACAATGTGAAAAATGTATGAAGCATTATATGAAAACTGTGGGGTTTCTTTTTCAGATATGTATATTTTAAAATAAGTGGAAATGTATAAAAAGCAGCATCAGCAAGACGTAGCAGGGAGAGCGTTTGCTTATAATCAGTGTACAACAGTTAGTCCCGACCGAGCAATCCATGAGTGGTGATAATGGACGGTAACAGCACATGGACAAATATACCTATACTGTACGCCACAGGTGCTCTACAGTGGTTAATTACACTAACTGTGTGTGTCAGCGTGGGTGAGAGTCGGTGTGTACGGTCCGCAGTACTGAGGAGAGAGCAGCCGCCTGCCAAAACCCACATTCACAACCAGTCACAGAAGCACTTTCAGCAAGAACACACATCTGATAACGTTATTTCACCTTGACCTACATATTGCACCAGCTTTCCATTTAACAAATTTTGGGATTTAACCCTAGAAGCCAGAAGTTAAGAGAGCTGATATTCTAAAGCGGTTAATTGATGAATCGTTTACAGATAAACTTAGAAACTTAGGTACAGGACGGTCCAGCACCTCCATGGTTTGTTCTCCTCACCTTTTAGCTACATAGTACCAGTAAGAATTTAAAACTACTTTCAGCCCTGTTAATTACACTAACTGTCGGTCGCCAGCTCCAGAAGTTGCAGTTAGTTAGTTTCGCCAGTCATGAAAGGATATGTGTTGGTGAAGCAAAATAACTGATTGGCTAACCAAA
The DNA here is from genome assembly GCA_028565275.1 of Leiocassis micropogon. Taxonomy (NCBI): domain Eukaryota; kingdom Metazoa; phylum Chordata; class Actinopteri; order Siluriformes; family Bagridae; genus Leiocassis; species Leiocassis micropogon. The sequence continues at coordinate 3,511,352 of JAOVVA010000031.1, forward strand.
TTATTAGCCAAATCATCTGTTAATAATAAATAAAATTTGTGGAACTGTTATAAAAAAAAAAAAAAAGCAATATCACACTCAAGATCTTGTTGTCGTGCTGAATATCAGCACGGCTATGATATTTTCAGTACTTGTGCTGCCCCCTCGTGCCTACGGCACGGATATTTAGGAATAAATAGTGATTAGGAAGCTTTTTTTAGATGTCAGTATTGTTTTCCATATTGGATAGTATAAGCTTTGATTTATCATCCAAACATCGTCTGGTGGGTGTTTTTGATTAAATATTGACACCTCTGTGACATATTGGCAATTTAAAAAATGCTCTCCGTGCTACTGTACATCTTGCTGGTTAAGCTTTATATAGCGAGTCGACATCTTCCACATGTATGTGTGCTGTTTATATTATAATCTCTGTTCAATTAAATCTATTTTAATTCCATGATACAATTTCTGAAAAGGTGAATACTTATGCAAGCCGATGGAAATTGCTTCACAGCTCCTGCTAGATGAAAAAAGATACTTGGTTGCACAATGTATTTGTAGCATGCAAGTCTTTGGAGACTTTTAGACTTTAAGAGATCATCGCAAAACCCGAGCATGGCTTGATGCCTGGATATTTCTCAATGAAAACAGACCAAATCTAGTGCTAGGAGAATTCTTGAGACAAGTGTTGGTAGAAACCAAGTAAGATGGTATCTATGAGAATGAGCTTTGGGTGTGGTCGCTCAGACTTGACATTGATGTTATTATGCACAGGATGACGTCCTTTTCTTCTCCCGAGTGAAGTCCTGAGCCTTGCTAAGACAAAACTGGGCGCATGAGATCCATCCTTTCTCAATTTTTTTTATTCAGGTATCTAATGTTTATATTTGGACATGCGACCACGTCATGTTTTTCAAATCTCTTGAATCAGGACCAGGTAAGGAATGAAAATGCTTCTAATCTCTCCAGCTATCTGTTTGTGAGAATCCAATTCGCAGAAGCTGTCGCATCAGTGGAGCTCGAGCTCGTGACAGTTGCTAAGGGATCCGAGCGAAGTGCAGGGGTTTGGAAATAATCTTCAGATTATTCATCTTCCACGCCTGGTGAGGTGCGAGAAAAAGCCGAGGTGCGGCGGGACATTGATCCGTGCTTCTGAGAAAACAAAAAAGGACGAGAGAAAAAAAAAACTCAATTATGGAATTCTGCACATCTAAGAAAAAATGGTGCTTTCAACCATCATTGTCTTGTAGAGAAATCAGTGATGCTTAATGAGCTGTAATGTTGTCAATATGTCATTTCAAGCCTTTCAGGAGGGAAAAAAATGACAGTCTGTTATTAAAGTCTGAAGGAAATAAATGTACGCACACTACACTGATCCAGGAATGGTGTCTTTCTTCAAATCTACGCTTTAGAGGATGTTTGAATCTGCTCACATATCCTCAGCTGGTAGAGAAACGAAACAGAAATTCCAGATGGACGATTGGAGAATGGCTTTAACTTCCATATGTTTTGTCTTCGTCCTGACAGGAACTGACAAATAAGAGAAATACGAGATGTTGCTCTAACAGCCTAGTGATGCTTCAAATCACAGAAACTTCCATTGGCATCATTTGAGATCTCAAATCAAAGGTGGTGCATGAGGAAGACGCTCGAGGGAAACCATTTCTGAGATTGAAATTATTGTCATTTATACAGGACATCATAAAAGTATTCAGATGCACAATGGTGTGAAATGAATCTCATCGCTTTGAGGGGGAGAAAAAAAGTCCTGAAGCCTCTTCATCATGGTCTGATTTATCCAAGGTGCAATCAAACGGAGCATAGCACAGAATGCTCTGATTTAAAAGCGAATAATGAAATAATAACGAATTCGTTAACGAAGAAAAAAGCCAAATTATCCCAGATTGCTTTTAATATCAATTAAATCATCTGTGGAACGTGCATCATAAAAGAAAACCATTTACTGTATATTCCATAATTACTCTCAGTAGAGGTGTGAATCAGAAGCAGACTGTCGATTGGATTTGATTACATTTGTGACCAGTGCAATTGATTGTGCCTTGTCTCAAAGACATATAGTTCTACAGTAGTAAATGTTCCTTCAGCTGGTCATCCAGTCCCCCCAATTTTTCTACCTGGACTTGGGACCGGCACTGCATGCAGTTGCTGGGTAAAGCCCACCACCGACAGCAGTCGACACCGACTCAAACCTGGATTTTCAGATCAACAACCAAGAGTCACCAGTCCCAGCTACAGTTCTGTTATAAGTATAAAAACTATTTAAAAAAAACTATTGAAATGTTGTTTAACTTATGTTGTTGCAAGGTCATGTCTCTTATAAAGTGATAATCTTGGAAATTTTCTGATCCGCACTCCAGTCTAGTAGGTGGCAGGATCGCACCAACCGCCCATAAACTCAAAAGAAGTAGAAGACGTGAGACTCGAGAAACGAGAGACGAGAGTATTTACTGTACAAAAAGTGGAAATTTGGGGGGGAAAAATGGAAACACTAAAGCTGTGGTGTTTTTTTAAAAGGATTTGTCAATTTTCGACAGGTTAACATTTGTAAGTTTAGCTTAACAGTCTAAAAAGGGTGAATCGATTCTGAATCGAAGACTGACCCAACGATTCGATTAATTAAATCGACCAACAAAAGATCGATTAGCCTGCATAAGTGCTATTCCTCATACAAGAATTCTTCTATCCCGTAGGTCAGAATGCATTGATTAATTTTCTATAACAGCAGCTCTGAAAGTTGTTCTAGCTGCAAGATTTACATCAATGTAATATTCACTCTAATATTGTTATCATGTGCGTTTTAAAATATTAACAGGGTGAATTGTGTGGTTCAAAATCACAATTTCATAATAATAAAAAAACATATTTAAAAATGCTTTTATATAACAAAGAAAAATATGGAAACATCAGTAAAGGAGTTTCTATTGAATGCTTAATAAAAAGCTAGTACAGTGCTCCAGTGTAGTCAGAGACCAGAAAGGACAGACAGTATCATAGCCATGTTTTCCTATATAAAGCACTCGAAATGCTAATGCCTGTCCACAAGATACATTTGTTTCCCACATTTTTGTTATTTGGTTTGTGTGCATGAGATATGTGTATACAGAAAGCCTGTACAATGGATGTGTTTACATGGAGCCTAATATTCCACCAAAAATAGGAATAATAACCCAATTATAAAAATGCACCTCGATGGGGAACAGTCTGACCCGATCCGGTTTTCAGGGGGGACATTTTGCTTTCATTCATGATCAGTAACCTCTGGGAGAACAAACAACTCTCTGGCTGAGGAGGGAGCGCTAATTGGGTCGCTGTTTCACTTCGTAAAGCATCTAACCAGTCGTAGATGATGACACAACTGATTTGTTGTGACCTATTATAACGCAGAAGGCGGGATTTAAAAATACTTCGTCTGTGATTTTAGTCGGATTGAAGAAATATTGTTCGTGGACACTAATGACTGAGTCAGCTTGTAGCTACATTTATAAAATGTATTAACCTTATATTGAGACAGAACAACTTTCTTTGTCTTGAATTTTGAGTAATTCAAGACCAAATTAATTAATTTCATCCCCTCGATTTTTGTCATGGTGTGCCCAGGGCGTTCAAATCAAACCGGGACTTGTGATGAAATTTCTGGTTAATGAAAACATAAATCTGATTGACATTTACAGAAGACTTCAAGAAAAGTACGGTGATGAGACTATAAGCCGCAGTAAAACATTTAAATGCTGCAAACTTTTTAAAGAAGGGCGTACGTCCGTGAATGACGATCCCGGGCCCCGAACACACTGCAGTCATTCCCGTGAACATCCAGTGACAGCGAAGCCTGATGCCTGAAAATTGATGGATAGCTTCTCACCGGCTTGCAGAAGAAAAGCATCTGTCTATGGGAACTGTACACACAATCATTCACAAACACCACTTGCACATTACAGGAACGTTGTCTTGGAGTTATCGCTACATCCCCGTACAGTCCTGGTTTCGCTCCAAGCTACTTGTACATGTTTGGGCCAATAAAGGTGTTCCTGGGAGGCCAGCGTTTAGGATGTGATCATGGCTTCAGCATACTGAGAAAACTTCTACCATGATGGTGTCCAAGCACTGAGGAAACACTGGGATAAGTTTATTAGAATAGCAGTGGATTATATAAAGAAATACAGAGAGTTTTTATTCTCATAACTGTTTTTTGTTCTGCACAATCAAAAGTCACAGTTTGACTTGAACACCGCTCGTACTTTGTGTGACCACCTTTAAGCTAGAGAGCAAGTACAGTATAAGCGATAAAAGGAAATAACTTATTGTGTGGTCAATCCACAGCATCATATAAACTATAAATTGAAAAAAAAAGTTATTTTTTCAACTAATTTAACTGAAATTGTTGGCAAATTATAAATGTTTGTTGCTAGCTAACAAGGAAAGAAACCCAATGTTGATATGCTCGACAAGTTTTCTGCTTTGAGACATTTATTTAACATTTTGGAAAGGAGTCACCAGAACTAGCAGCACTGTAACATTCGTAAAACTTTTCGTTTTCACTTCAAGAAAGTCTTCAGATGAAGGAAATTATGTTTTGCAGTTGCTTAGCAACAAGCTAGATTCTTTCTTCAAGAGACAGATGAGGGAACGGTTTATCGCGGCTATAAGGTAACTGATAACGGGAATGAACTTGTTTGCAGACATTCTACGACATTAAATTTAACCATAAAATGGATTTTTAAAAATAGTGTCTTTTAATTAGTTTAACTTAATGTAATTGATGGGAATTTCTGTGGGCAATAAAAATTCAGAATTTGCCGTTGTTGAATAACTACTATAGGTTTCTACAGTATTTCATTTTGGTTATTTTTCTGCTATAGCCTTTCCTCAATTGCTTCGAATTTATTGCTTAGATTAATGTGTGATTTATTTCTTTATTTTTATTCCATATTTACTGTGTAGTTGACAAAAATTCAACAGATTTTACTTCCAGCCTGAGAAAAACACCTGAACAGACGTTTCTAACAGAAGCCCGTTTTAGACACAGCAGGCATTTCAATAACAGGCACATGATGGATTTTTTTTTTTTTTTTTTTTTTTTACAACAATATAACAACTATTTTGCCGTCTTGGCACACCAGACTGGTGTGTACAGCTGTTTGTAATATTTGTGTAAAATAATCTAACAGTCTCGGTCAATGTCTCGCTTCGGTAATGGAGTCACAGGGCATAAAGAAAGCAAAAGTGTGGTAGATATTTTTTCTCTCGGCTGCCATGTTATGTGGTCCCTCAATGTGCCTTATATGGGAAAAAAAAAAAAATCAGCTGGATGTGGTCCATCTGTTCCAGAACATTGCAACACAGGAAGAGGTATGACCTTTAGTTACACTATTTCGAAGTCTATACTGAGTCATCTGAATGCTTATTCAGTGTTATTAGTTGTGGTCCACTGAGAACTGTGGGTAATGTAGAAATAGAGGGAACAGTTATTAAAAGCAGGTACACCTGATTAAAGTGCGGTTTACAGAATGTTCCCATTACTTAGTAGAATGTTTGGTGTTCAATATTTGCAGCTTTATGAGCTTTGCACTAGTAACCATCTCGAAGCTGGAATAACTTCCTTCCTCAGGACAAAGAGTTTACAGGGTGGTATCAAAATGTTTTGAGACTAGTTTTTTCTAACACGCCAACAGATGGCAGCGCAAGGCTGCACGCACAGTCACAGTGAGCACCGACCTTCATAAGTCAGTGTGCCAAAAGATGTTACCGTAGGTGCGCAGTATACTTTACACTTTACAGGGTGTTCAGCCATGTTCACGGTGTAGGGAACAAGTGAACATCAGGTCTTCACTTCACCGGAAAAGGGAATGAAAATTGCGTCTCGCTGGCGCGTGAAAAAAGTGGAGCTCGAAAAAAGGATTTATATATTTATTATCATTATTATCGAGGACGACATCATATTAAAAGGACACAGCAATAAAAATTTGTAATTTAATTAAGTAATCCTTATATAGTGTTATATAGGCTAGCAATCTATAAAAAAATTAAATAAATACATTTCCGTACATCTTTAACACATTTTTATTATTAATCAATTATTTAATTACAAGGTATACACGTTTTAGTAGTATGCTTAATAATGGTATCAGTTTTTGTTTCAAT
>JAOVVA010000031.1:3522455-3533333 GCA_028565275.1 Leiocassis micropogon
AAAGAGATCATCTGCATTACAAGAATATGGCGGAACATAGCAGGAGATTGACCGCATAAGTAAAAGACGTGAAGACTTGTCCTTCTTCATAACATATGGAAGTTGTTCGGTTTTAACGACGGCGTTGTAATGGAAGTTGGCTATTTTGTGCATTTAATTACTTACTCGGTCTGTAAAAGTAAAACCTTATGTGCTGCCTACGCTTACAATCGATAAACAAGCAAGAAGTAGAGTGCTGATTTATATCCAGCTTTTCCAACGATTTTAAATTAAACTGGACGATGTTTTAAAGCTGAAGTTCCCAAACCCTGGTTCCTGGAGAACCCAGGTTCCTTCTCATGTGCCTGTGCATGTGTTTGCATTACCTGCATTACCATAAACACACACACACATTTGAACTGAGGAAGGATTCTTAATTAATTAGTTGCTTAATTACATCAGGTGTAGGTGCGAAGAGAAAAGATCATGTTCTTAAAGCTGAGTGAAGGGAACACAGCAAGCCTGAATTACAAATGAATCTTTTGGGACACTTGAATCATTCAGAACCTTCCTGCTGCAGGTTCACATTAAAATTTTAATGACGGCCCTTAAATTGAGTGAATCGGCACTCATAGCTATCTGAAATTTTAATCAATTATATGAATCAACTTGAACACCAAAGGCTTTGAATACAGTGCCTTGCAAAAGTATTCGCGCCCCTTGAACTTTTCCACAACCACAATCGTAAATGTATTTTATTGGGATTTTATGTGATAGACCAAGTGGCACACAATTGTGATGTGAAAGGAAAATGTTTTTCCTTTTTTCTTTTTTTTTTTTAACAAATAATATCTGAAAAATGTGGCGTGCATTTGTATTCAGACCCGTTGAGTCAATACTTTGTAGAACCGCTTTTCTCTGCAATTACAGCTGCAAGTCTTTTGGGGTTTGTCTCTACCAGCTTTGCACATCTAAAGACTGAATTGTCTAATATAATCCCAATGAAATACATTTATGTTTGTGGTATTTTGTATATATTTTATTTTTTAAATTATTTATCTTAAAATGTGAAAAAGGTCAAGGGGTGTGAATTATGACTATCTCAGAATTACTAAATCCAGATTTCACAATTGACGTACCAATGATTTATTATTATGTTGTTATTATGAGATTGTAAGTCACAGTATTTAATTTGTATCCCATAATTATCATACACATGGGATCGGGATGCTGTTATTATGAAATAGCAAGTCATAATTATGAAATCAGGATATTTTTATACATAATAAGTCATAATTATGAAATTTGGATCATGTAATTATGAAATAGTAAGTCATAATTACGAGACCAGGATGATATTATTAGTACGTAGTAGGTCATAGTTATTAGATACTCTCAATCTCTATACCATTTATCCTGTACATATTTACCATTTATCCCAGTACAGCCTCGGGGTACTAGGACGAGTACACTCTGAACGAGGTACACGAGCATGCACATACTCAGACTACGGGCAACTTGGAAACACCAATTAGCCTAATCTGCTTGTCTTTGGATTGTGGGAGGAAACCAGAGCACGTGAAGGAAACCCACCAAGGTGAGACTCGAACCCTCAACCCTGGAGGTCGTGTGAGACAGAAAGTCATAATTATGAGATTTGGATCTTGTAATTATGAAATAGGCGGGATGATGGCTTAACGCATTTCTTTTATTACAGTATATTTTACTTTGTACAGCATATTTTACAAGTTATTTTATTTATATTTTACTGTGTATGACTGTGTATGTGACAAATAAAATTTGAATTTGATTATTGGTTAGCACTGTCACCTTGCACCTTTAGCTCCAGGGTTCGATTCCCGCATCAGGTCTGTGTGCATGGAGTTTGCATGTTCTCCCCGTTCTTGGTGGGTTTCTTCCGACTACCCCGGTTTCCTCCCACAGTCCAAAGACATGCAATGCATGTAGGTTAATTGCTCGTAGTGCGTGTGTGTGTGCCCTGCAATGGATTTGCACCCTGTCCAGGGTGTACTGTGCCTCGTGCCCTAAGTATAAACAGTGTAGAAAATGAATGAATTAATGGTTTTATTATTTAATTGATTTGGTGTTTAAGTACAACAAGTACTTAAGTACCCCTTTAGCTACCTAAAGAACAAAATTACTAATGTGTCATTTTTGCCAGCACTCCTACTCTCCTACTTGGTGTGATAGCTGTTCCCGCCGCTAGATGGTGCTAAAATTCACTTTCCTAATTTTCTTTACATAAAAGTAGCACTGGGGTTTGAAGGCATGAGTCTAAAATAATCACACTGCTGAGGTTTGCAGTATGTCAGAGCATGACAGATGTCATGTTTAAAGAGATTTTAGGGTTATGCAAAAATAAAATTTATTGCTAGTAAATAGGTGAATTTGTCGTTAAATGTTTAAAAGCAGAAATGTGCGTTAACAGTAAAGTGTAAAATGTGAAGTCATTATAGGTGAATTTTCCTTTTATTTGATCCAGAACTCCTTTAAACTCACCTGTATCATAGGTTCAACTTTTATTGATTTGATACTATGGCACTGCTTTTCTCTAAATAATAGGCGTCGTACAGGGGGAAAAAACACTGCTTATTTCTAACCTAAAAATAAGAAAACCTTTACATTATTTTACATGTTTTGTGCTCATATGTTGGAAAGAAATGAAATACATGTGTTGGCTATTAAATTGCTTAAAGTGCAATAAAGCACCAGCTTCAGCTTCACAATTACAGTATATATAGATTTTAACTTGTATACTCTTCAAATCTTTGTCTTGTTTTGGGCTCCTGCCTCCTCATTTTCCAGATATGATCTTTTTTCAAAAGAAAATTTTATTATTCAGCTTCTTATGCTTAAAACATCTCAGTTTGACGTTGTATTTAATATTTCATGTTGTATTATAAGTAATACAGTTCATAATTCCTTTACTAGGTCCCTATCCTCATAAATAAATTCCAATTATTTGGAAATATTTTGAACTCCATGTAGAACTTTATTTTATAGAACTAGTCCCTGCCACGTGATGTCATAAGCACGCGCCTCGTGCTTTCCGATCGGCTCGAAAATTCTCTCCAGACACACCAGCTGGATCCCTGACGGAAAATCTGCTTTCAGTTTTCCTGCATTTCAGTTGTTTACTCGGTGCTCACTTGGTTTAAAACTTCTCAAAGCGCAGACAGTCGGTGGTTCGATATCTTCACTAAGTAAACAACGTTGATGAATTTTTCTACAAACTCAAATGCAGAACAAAACCTTTGGCCTCAAAAAGCCGCATGATGAATCCGGAGGTGAACACTGATGACATCACATGGTAGAGAATGGCTAGAAAGAATGCAGATTCAGGAAACTAGGAACATGTCATGCTTGATAATATTGCGTTCACGTCTATGAATCGTCTCTGGTGCAGGGGCATTGAGCTTATCACAGGGAGGTTAGGGCTTAAGCTGGGGTACACCCTGAATGGGGTGCCAACCAATTACAGACTACGCACACTAAAGGCAAACTCGAAACACCACTGAGCTGCATGTCAAGGGCATTGGTGGCTCAGTGGTAGGTTTGTTGCATGCTATGCGGAAGGCCCGATTTCGATTCCCACCCAATGCCCAAACCCCAGTCACTGGATGCGATGCCGGTCCCAGGCCCGGATGAAATGGGAGGGTTGCGTCAGGAAGGGCATCCAGCGTAAAACCTGTGCTAAATTGTGTGCTGATCGGATGGTTCACCGTGGCGACCCCTCGGAGGGGAGCAGCCGAAAGACTAACGACAACAACAACTCAATTACATGTCTCAGAGGAAGCCCAACAAGCACGGGGAGAACATGCAAACACCACACACACAGACCAAAGTCAAGACTTGAACCTGCAGCCTCAGACAGCGCTATAATTCCCTAATCGTACTAACCTCTGAACCTCTAAACCACTGAGCCGCCCTCCTTGCTAATTCAATGACCTTTTTCAATTTCTGTGTGTAGATTTTATTGGCTTTTACTTTGTTTTAAAATAAATTATTAAATAAAAGAGAAAAGACAAAGAAAAAAGGAAGACAGTGTTGTGTTTGAAAAGAGATATATAGAGAGTGAGACAGGCAGGCAGATAAACAGTAAAACAGAGACAGACTGAGAGGCTCAGACAGAAAGACAGAGGAACAGAAAGACAGGAAGAGAGAGACAGAATAAGATAGACATGCTCTTTAAAGAGAGAGAGAGAGAAAGACAGAGAGAGGAAAAGCAGACAGGCAGGTGGTGGGAGTTAAAACATACAGAAGGAGAGAGACAGACAGACTGCTCAGACAGAAAAATACAGACAGAAAAGACTGAGATAGACATGCTTAGACAGACAGAGTGACAAAGAGACATGAGAAGACAGAGAGACACACTGCGATTGACAGATGGACACAGATAAACAGACAGAATTAAAGGTATAGACAGACAGTCAAAGAAAGATAGACAGACTGATAAAGACAGAATAAGTAACAGAATGAGAGACAGATAATCATACAGACAGAAAGAGAGACAGAGAGTTTTTACTTCTTTTTCTTTGTTTCTTATTATTATTTAAGCATTTTATTATGTGCATGCGCTTGCTTACCCGATGCACTTTGTGACTGTGTGTGTGTGTGTGTGTTATACTGTACTTGTGGTGTTGTTGCATGGTGCATTAGTGCTGTTACAGCTCCTCAAAACTTTCTGAGCTTCACTGCCCCAAGTTGCTCGAGTTAAAGCCCCGCGGTGAGGCTGATGGCTCGCGCTCCTCCTCCAAAAAAGCCCCGCGGGGGCACGAGATGCTTCAATAAGATTATTGCCCTGGACGGGGGAGTGTATGGTGGGTGTGGGGGGTGAGGGGGTGTCTTTAGAGGAGGGGGAACGGGGTAGGTAAGAGCTTCAGTGATGCTGCTCTGGTCATTCACTCGTCTCGCGCGGAGAAACAGCAGCACGAGACACGGAGCTCGCGAGGCTCGCTGTTTCACAGTTTCGAGTCGGACCTGTTACTGTGTGTGTTTTTTTCTTCTTCTTTTGCATGCACATTAAGGACAAGGACAAGTTTTTTTTCCCCCTAAACTGTCATGAAACTTGGATAAAGTTAAAGTTTTTTTTTCTTTTTTCTTTTTTTAAAAGTCAAAATAAATAAACAAGGTGCGTGCATGTGAAGAGTGGTAGTGAAGCATGGCGGACACACACCGCACCGCCGCTCACCGGATTCCTGACACCGCGGAGCTCTGAGGGAGCGCGAGAGAGAGCGCGCGCGCGGACAGGACAGGAGAACGGACCCGAAAAGCCGCGATGGGGCTCACGCGCTGCGCGTTCGTGCGCGCGTGCCTCGCGCTGCTCCTGCAGGCCAGCCAGTGGAGCGCGCGAGAGAGCACGAGCTGCGACCTCAACAGGAAGGTATCGCGCGCTGTTCAGTTGCAATGTATTTGCAGTGTATGCTGTTTTAAATTTTGTAAATGCAAAATATATAAGAATATTTATTTACAGGTTTAAGAATTAGATCGTACCAGTTGCATGAAAGCATGCGATCTTGCAAGTGTTTAAGCATGCACCTTGTTTAAGTATTTGGGAAGGGCATCAACCTGTTGCTTTGAGATCATAACTAACAACTGGAAAAGTTATTTTTTTTGTATACTTGTTTTTATAGCTATCATCAATGTTGTACATTTTCCTTTCATGCAATGTCAACCTTAAATAATAAGCAACTTTTAAGCATATAACTTAACAAAAATCTTAGCATCTTTCTGCTCTGTCTCTTTTCTTTAGACCTAATATTATCATACGTTGTTTGCAATCAAATACTATCACTACTACTATATTACACTAAATATTGCATGAAGTACCTAACAAGTTACTAACTTGTTACTCTTGGTATCAGTTTGTGCGTATCCTAACTTTTTTTTTTTTATCAGTTTATGCACAACTTTGAAGCACCGGGAAAAAAAAAATATATATGCATATTTATAAAATGCGCATTTTCCCCTTCCCGTTAAGTTTTATTAAATTAAAATCATCCCACGTGATTGCATTATTCCAGCTGAATGCAATGTGTAAAGATGTCCAGCAGAGTTCATTAATCTGTGCGACGTGTATTGCATTAAATGCCATATTAACAGCCCGTTAAGGCAATTAGCGGCTTTTCAATCAACATTTGTGAAAAGTGTTATTTCCTATATTTTGGGGAAAATTTCCTATATTGTGCAATCACACACAGTTACTGGTTAGTTAGGATCTCAAATCTGAATATGTCATGAATGAGCTGTTTCTAAAAATGCCTTTTAGGCTTTAAACTAATCAGAAGCCAAGTATAATGATTACGCATTTATACCATCTTTACAACACTTTTCAGCTCACTTCCTGTCGATCATGTGAAGTGAATGAGCACAGCTGTCACTCGATCACTGATCAGGTCTTACACACTGTTTTGCAGCAAAGTGAGCTGAACTCCTTCCTGTGGACGATCAAGCGCGACCCGCCGTCGTATTTCTACGGCACCATCCATGTGCCTTACACGCGGGTTTGGGACTACATCCCGGAGAACTCCAAAAAAGCCTTCCAGGAGAGCGACATTGTGTACTTTGAGCTGGACCTCACCGACCCCTACACCATTTCGGCGCTGACGCGGTGCCAGCTGCTACCGCAGGGCGAGAACCTGCAGGATGTTCTGCCGAAAGACATTTACCGCCGCCTGAAGAGGCACCTGGAGTACGTCAAGCTCATGATGCCATCGTGGATGACTCCGGATCAGCGAGGCAAAGGTCTGTATGCTGATTACCTGTTCAACGCCATCGCAGGCAACTGGGAACGCAAACGGCCGGTGTGGGTCATGCTCATGGTGAACTCGTTGACCGAGGCGGACATTAAGACGCGTGGAGTTCCTGTGCTGGATCTCTACCTGGCCCAGGAGGCAGAGAGGATGAAGAAAAAGACAGGAGCTGTAGAGAAGGTTGAGGAGCAGTGTCATCCTCTCAACGGGTTGAACTTCTCGCAGGTGGGTAATTCTCTTGATTAATTGATTTGTCCTACAAATAAAGCCCTAAAAGTCATGATCCTAAAAAATTTAACTCAATAATTCTCGAGGAAACTTCTTTCCTATGAGTAATGCAACATAATAAAGCCAGATTTTTCCCTTGCTGCATTCTTCATTCATGTGAGATTTAAAAAAAAAAAGTTATTTCCGCAGTCTCTGCAATATTTGCTGTGAAATATTTCCAGAAGCTCTCGGGAGGAAGAGTGCCGCAGTGTTGTGTTTAAAGCTTCAAGGGGGCAGATGAGTGGCTGTGACTGGTGAAGGGGCAGGGGGCCACAGCAGGTGTGGGGTTTCTATCAGCTGAACAAATAGTCTGCTCTTGGCGTGTCTTCCGTTATTAAGATAAATTTGAGAGTAATGGTTTTCATCTGAATCGGACTCAAAACGCCCTTGTTGCAGGAGTCAGCTTATTAGGCGGCCGGCAATTACGAGTGTCCTTCAAAGCACACAGAGCCGCTCAGAAATCATGTAGCGGCTGCTGGAATTTGGGGCTAATGCGGCGATGGAACTAAGGGGATTACTCATGGCAATTTTAAGCTAACACGCAGACGGCTAAACACAGAGTCAGTGCTCATAGACATCACGTCTGTGCTGTGTAGTCAGCTCCGTTCTGCCGGTTTAATTGCTGCTATTATGATAGGACAGGCTGAAGATTGTCTGAAATATTTTCTTGCGCCTTGTGAAGGTTAATAAATACAAGGAATGGTGGAAGATTAAGCTATTATTCCTAAGACTTTCCTAAGACACTCTTAATTTCTAAGTGTGGCTGTGGGTCTAAGAGTACACTGTGGGCGTGGCCGGACTGGAATTTTGTAAATGGAATAGTTTTTTTTTTGTTGTTTTACGTCTGTCTTAAATCAAAATGAAGGTGCATATATAGTATAACTGAGGTGCTCCAACTGTGAAGTTTGTCACCTGGAACGCGAGGACAATGTAAATAATCCCACAGCCCTCGTTCCGTGCAAAAATACATTCACATGTCCCAACTCCTAGAACATTTCTGCAGTCCTGATAAGTTGGTATCTTTCAAAAGTACTGGGTATTTAGCACATATTTTGCTTACTGTATTCCTTTGGTACAGAAAGAACTGCATCGCTTAGTTCCTGTTAAAGAAAAGAGTTAAATTTGTACTAATACACATCTCGCTTTTGATTTAAGACAGACTTGTAAAAACTACACCAATAGTTTTTAAAGCTAGCTAGTTAAATGCAAAAGAAATTGTACATAAGTGATGGATTTATGCAACACATCATACTAGCTTTGCTAATAAATTTGTTAAGCTAGCTATCTGTATGTGTGAACGAACTATTCTACTTTCTTTGCAAGCTTCATTTTTTTTGTAAATGTTTTTTTATAAGCAATCACACATTATTCATGATAAGATGAGTTGGTTGGTTAGTTGGTTGGTTGGTTGGTTGGATGGATGGATGGATGGATGCTTTATTGATCCTGAAGGAAATTTTAATTTCATTGATATAATAACTGATTGTGCAAAGAACTGTAATAAAGTGAGGATAAAACTGAGTTTGTGCATAATGGCAAGATATGTAACAGTAAGTTTAACTGAGCAGTTATACATTATAAGTATTTGATTCAAACATCAAATCATATTTATATTCAGAAGTTATTCATATTCATAAGTTATATATTCAGACCCCAAGCAGGGGCAAGGGAACTTGCATGTTAAAGAATTAGTGAGAGGAATCTTTCAATCCAGCTGTTTGGATTCATTGCCTTATCTTATCCTATCGAATTAACTGTAGATAGAAAATGAAGATTCTTCATGTATATTTCAAGCGTAGGAGTGAATCACTTTATTTTAAGGTGCTAAAACCATGTTCCGTCATGGAACCGCAAAGTTTCTGTAACAGTATAAGTTTGTTATTCTGGAAAAATTGACCCTAATATATATCTAACGAGCTAATAATACACCAAAAACAGGAAAATATCAATTTAAGTAGCTTCCCACTATAATAATAGGTTGTGCTGAAAAGATACTGTATACTTCCTGAAATCGAGCCACAATGAACCATTTCAAACATTAACAAAACTAACATCCATCAAAAAGACCTCTCATCATTCCGAGTTAAACATCTTTCATTCAAGGCAGTAAATCTTTACAAGTCCCTCAAAAATGTCAAAACCCATCTCCTTCAGGAAATACAGCAGTTCCCAGACCTTGTGGTGCGCAAGGTCTCGACGTCTATTAAGGAGAATGATGAGGTTGTCAGAAAATAGGTCTGTGCAACACATGATCTTGCTGATCTTGGATGAAGGTTCTCCACCTTTAACTACGTTCATTAGGAGAAACGTGGTCAGAGCCAAAGAGCTGGGGCAGCCCTCATCAAGGTGGTGGAGGTGGCGTAGGCTTGGAGAGTGAAAGCAAGGGGTCTGGCTGCTGTCACATGCGGTAATGAAGCGTAAAGAGATGATGAATGATGATGCACTTAGTTTCCATCAATCTCCAAAAGGAACATGGAGGAATGTGAGGTAACCACCGCTAATTCCAGGTTCATCAGCGTGAAGAAAAACTCCATCCTGAAAGATATTAAATATGTTCAGAGTGAAACATCTGTGATTTGTTGGTTGTTGGCCAGCCATGATGTGATGAGAGGTCCAAGCGCGGAAGTAATGGAAATGTTGGTGCGAAAGTCGGACTCCCAGAATGCAGCGCAGATGTAATACATAATTGATAAATAAAGGCAAATAAAGAAGAAAGAGGCACATGAGGTGATCAGTACAAGCTTATAAATGTGATCAGTGTAATTATTTTCAGATATTTACTACAGGACAGCATGATTGAGTTCGAGTGACGGTCTGTGATTGAGTTCGAGCCCTTTTCTCTGGGTTCTCCGGTTCCTCCCACTTGCCACGTAGGTGGATTGACGACTCTGAATTGCCCCAAGGTGTGAATGAATGAGTGCATGGTGTCCAGAGAAAGACTGGTGTCCTATTCAGGGTGGTGGGACACCAGACACAACATCTGTCTCTGGACCTGATACAGACACTCACTCGAGCTTAATCATGCCGAAAATAATTATATCGATAATGTTGACTGGAGGTCCTACGATGGTCGTGAAAATGGGAATAAATAAAATGGTAATCCCCATTGGCCTCCATGGTCTCTAGTTGGACTACAGAGGTTCCTTAATGGATGGATGGAATTATATCGATGACATTCATAAGCTTGTGCAGATCTCCTTGCCTGTGACACCTGACCAGGATGAAGCTGTTAATAATTCATATCATGTTCTTCTCATCTTCTTGACTAATCCAGAAACAGTACTATACATATGATACCCTGCTAAAATGTAAATGTTTTGGCACCCATTTTCATACACACAGCATTTTCATACACATGGCATTCGTTAAAGCAATATTTCTTTTTTGCTTCCAATACGAGTGTTATTTTACACACCTCGACCTGTTTCACTTTTCACGGCGAAAGAACTGATCTTTCGTGTTCGAGTTACTGATATCCTCCTTTATTTTTCCAGCGACACGGTGGTGATGCTGCTTCAAGGAACCTGTCAGTTTTTTTCCAATAACCGTAGCGTTTCAAAGTTGAAATATCGGGTAATCCGATTTTGGGAGTTTCGTGAGAGCTTGTATTGAATTTTACAAGCCGCTTTTGAGAACCACTGCAAATCAAAACAGCATCTTTTTGCTGTTTTGAGACGGCGACTTGAACATGGTTATATGAAGGTAGATACAACGGTGCTATCTGTTCTTAACGTGTACTCGCTGAAATGATTTATATATTTTACTCTACTTTACTCATCCAGGGCACTGGTGGCTCAGTGGTAGGTGTTTCGCCTGCCATACGGAAGGCCCGGGTTCGATTCCCAGCCAGTGCCCAAAC
>JAOVVA010000031.1:3557028-3573676 GCA_028565275.1 Leiocassis micropogon
GATATGGAGACTCGCATGTCTAAACACGATTGGATTTTTAGCTGTAGATCCGAAATGTGTCTACATTGATTCAGTATTGCTTTTGAACACAAACCGGGAGTCGCCCCTATGACCCCAGAATTCCAATTCCACTTTATTTTAATGACGAAATGTCTGGGTTTATTGTGAAACCCAGAACACTTGCTAAGCTTGTTTTTTTTTGTTGTTGTTTTTTGCGTAATCACCAAATTCGGAGCCATTGAGATCAGACGAGGTGTAGGAATGAAAACAGACAGACTCAAAAAGTTTGGTGGTGTTTGAAGAAAGGATTACCTGACCTGCAGATGACTTCTCAAGCAATCAGACTGGCCCTTTCAGGCAGATATGCTCTGATTACAGAGATAATGTGATTAGTAGCAGGCAGATAAGCAAACACATTGCTAGTTAATAGCCGACAAGTGACTGCTTCAGTCCAGTCAAACCACTATGCGTGAGTGGAAAAAGAAGGAGAAAGAATGTAATGGAAAGAGATGGAGCTAGGAGATTGAATAAAAAAAAAAAAGAAATGTAAATGTAAAAGGCAATGAGAAGAAGATGGGATAAAAAACATAAATGGGGTTAAAACATCTAGGAATCCACTATCATATTGTTGGACACCAAAAATGCAGCTCTGACTAGAACTTGTCAGCTAGCAAGATTAGCGAATTAATGCCTCATACTATAATTAAAAGGGAAGGAAACGCGGTTTGGGTATTATTAACCCAAATTTTCAGCCTGAGTAACTTTCAATGGTTCTCAGTTTACCGATTTCCAAAAACTGCTTCTATGCCATTTTTATATATATAATGTGTTCATAGTGTAGTAAGTACAAGCGCTCATTTGTTTGTGTGCATGTGTGTGTTTGTGTGTGAGCGAGCTGGTGGTAGCAGGCCAGCTTCCACAGTCTGCTGAGCCACAGGAAGTGTGTGAGTGAAAGCAGAGACAGGGCTAATAGGGCAGTCCCTAACAAGGACCCTGTTTCATGGCCCCGGTCCTGTGGGGATCGCTTTACAAGGTTCTGAGTGCAGAGAGGTGAGGGGAAAGTGATCTCAACCCCAATCACCTAAAACCCCGCAACCTGACCTTGTCTTTACATGGTCTGATGTTGATGTTGAATGGTCTCGTATGATAAGCCAAACCATATGGACTTATTAGCGGTCAGAATTTTGCGACTCGTCCAATAAAACTCAGAAGTTCACGACTAATCGGATGAACCCAGGGCGTCGCAATTCATTTATTTTCTATACCGCTTATCCTGTATAGGGTTGCAGGAAGCATTGAGCCTATCCCAGGAGACTTTGAGCACGAGACGCGGTGCCAATCCATTACACACACATACTTACACACTCATTCATACACTATGGGAACATCAGGCTTTAGCCTACTTTGTATGTCTTTGGACTGTGGGAGGAAACCAGAGAACCTGAAAGAAACCAGCCAATCACAGAGAGAACATGCAAATTACACACACAGACCCGAGACTGGAATCGAACCCCCGACCTTGGAGGTAACCACTACGCCACTGTGCCGCCAGTCCAATTAGAACAAATAAACAAATGAAGGACTCAGAACTTTCCAACTCATCCAGTCAACTTTCCAAGTCACCCGAATGAACCCTGAAGCTGGTACCGCAACACATTTCCTCAGAACTTCACACCTTTACAACTTTACCAATCACTACAGACCTATGCAATCCATCTGACAAACTCAGAACTTCGCAACTCATCCAATGATTTCAAAATTTCAGAATTAAGCTTTCAGAACTCTATGGAAACATCTTATCCATACTGTATATCCAGTTGGCTTGACCTTCTCCCATCCATTTTAACTACAAATCCTTCCGGACATGCATTCAAAGTCTTCTCCCACACGTTGCCAGGGTCTGACGTGCACTAAAATTCTTTCAAAGCTGTATTTTAACAGTAAGCAAATCCTGTTTACGACAAACAAATGTTTACGGCGCTATAAATATTCAGAATTGCGGTGCCATGAAACACGGTGTTTGTTTGCTACTTGACGCTGTTTGAGCACACAGGAATTTCTCTCACGATTCGTTCTGAAGATAGTCAGCGGAAAACCACAACCAGCATGCTCATTTTCTCCTTCGGTCACTTTTTTTTTTTTTTTACCCATCTTACCATCCTAGTAGAAGAATCTGAGGAATGTCAGTGAAATTATCGTAGGGTGATGTCGCAGTTATGTAGCGTGTGATATACAGGAGGCTGAGGTACAGGTTAAAGGTCACAACCTCAGTTTCATCAGAGAGATGAAGGTAGTAGTATAGAAAGACCTTGTTGTGTACTTGGATTGGGATCGAGGCATGACCTGTATCTAGTCGACTGAACGACGTGCCATGACAACATGCAGTGCCATGCTACTGCAAATTTCTTAACCACTCAGGATTTTACTGTTTCTACAGTATATAGTAAAATTATTGCATATATTAGGACCAATATAGGTGCTTTGCTGTGGGAAAGCATCTAGTTTTCTCACATTGGTAGTGCTGGTAGAATATTTTTTTTTGTTAATTTTGTCATATCCATTTCCCACCCATCTCCAGGGCACTGATTATCATATGCTTCCTCCAAGACACTAGAGCTGTGCCATTTAATCAGTAATGCAATTTATTTTATAGTTTTCAATTCAGAATTGATTCAAAAGTTTTAGACTATTTATGTAAACTTAAAAACGTTAAATTATCTAAAACAGATGTCTTCTGTAAAAATATTACAACTGCCCTTGCAGAAAATATAAACCTACAAATACTCACATTTTGCAAGAGTATCGCTTCTTCCGCTTTTGAGTTCAGGGTCAGATGGTGCATTAGCGCCACCTACTGGACTGACGTGAACACTAGAGCATTAGATTAGCAGGAAAATTTAATTATTGCTTCGTACAAGACATGAGATTTTAACATTCAATATAAGTTACACAGAATTTCAACATTTATTGAATACTTTCAGTAGTTTTTAATGCTTTAAATCATGTAAGAAATATAACTGCGTGAAACAAATCAGAAATTAAACTCAATGATTGCATAACTGAATTGAAATTTACAAGGCCCAAAAATCTAATCACATGATTCACCCGCCACCTGAGAGCATGCCCCCTAGAACTCCTGGCTATGGACTATTATAGGGGAAACAATAAAGTATATTTCAATTTCTAGTTCATAATCTGCTTCAAGTTCTAATCTAAAAATGCATGTTTTGGTCATCTTTAGACATTCAGATGGGTCTCCAGTTTACAAGTACAAACCTACCAAAATACATTCCCTGTTTTTTTTTGTTTGTTGTCCTTTTCCCATTTTTGTATTTACCAGAGTTTAAACACGAGAAATTTGAATTGTCCCCCTATTGTGACCTCATATAAGAAGATTCCCTCCTCTTGCTTGTAGCTCACCTCTGCTGTTCTCTGGAGGAGAATGTTTCAAATGTAGCTCATTTACATAAACACTGAAACAGTGCATTTGGAAGAGGAGTGAAATAATGGGTTAGTTAGTTAGTTTCAGTAGTTAGAGGTATAAATAAAAAATGCATTATCTGAGGTGTGTTTCGGCTGGAGCGTTAACACACACTTTGGTTGGACCCTGAGACCTGTGTTAATCTGTTAAGGAAATAGCAAAATATGGGACCTTTAAAGTGTAGTTACAGTGGGTTTGGTCACACAAGTGCTGTAGATGCCCAGTAAAGAACATGTTTCTGTGTTTAAATACATTATAACTGTACATTATATTTATATAATTATAAATGTATTATAAGTCAGAGGCAAATGACACCCCAATCCTAAATCAGCAACATGTTTGAGATTTTATTCTTTCACAACACCAGGTCTTGTTAAAGTCATATGTGCGCATTTAAAATTGGAGTCAAATCTAAAGATTCTGTAGCAGGATTAAGCAAATTCAGACCTAACAAGGCTTTCATAAATAAATCTGATCATAAATCTGAGCCTGAAGCTTTTTCGCTATTTTAATGTACAAGCACTTTGATGGCTAAGAAACACTAAGCTGTGGGAAAACATCTGGAAATCCTTAAACAAGCGGCGCAGATCAGAGTAACTCAATACAGGTACCTGCGCAGGCGCTCGTTTGAGTCGCACAGTGGCTTTTGTCATTTTTTATGTATTTATTTTTTTGTTTTGTTTTGACACTAGCAGGATCTGTTCACGAGTTTTCGAATGTTGCAACAGGGAAGCGCTCCGGGTGAGAAAATTCCCGAGCAGCTGTTCGTCGCATTACAAACTCCTTAGTAGAAAAACCACAACTTCAAATATTTGTGGCCATGTAATTGCGACTGCGGCTGTAAGCTTCAGTGTTTATGTTTGGATCTTGTATTCTTTTCACACACAATTAAATTTCCTTCAGAGTCGCCGCTCATAAGACATGCTAAGCGAGGGCCTGGGTTAGCTCTGGCACGCCTGAAGTGTGTCATGCGGCATAAACAGAGGTCGCCATTTTCAGCGTTTGAAAACAATCATCAGACATCTGAGCATCACAGCTCAGTGATAAGAAGCATGTTGTTGATTATTACTATTATTATTATTCATTGCCAATTTATAAAACTGACACATCTATTCTATAATTTATAACCGTTTTTATTTTGCAAGCTTGTCACATAAATCTGGTTCAGATGTTAAAACAACTTTCATGTACAGTACACACCCAAATATATACGGAAATGCTTTCACGTTTATTGTAGCGCAAAAAATGCAGCAGACTCCCCTATCACCCAAAATGGCCATTAATGTGAAGGGGACCGGAGCGGCGCTGAACTAGCGTTCCAGACTCACCGCTCTTTACGAGGATTGGTGTTTTGCAGCGGGGTGATTTATCACAGCGCGAATGACTGTGAAACCGTTTACGAGCGCCGCATACGAAGAGCTGTAGCCTGGAAACGCTTCCAGCGCTGACGGCACCGGGGTGGCAACACGGCGCCGACAGGGTGCCAAGCAGGTGCCAACAAGATCGGCAAGTTTCACTGGCTGGTAGCTAGGCAAAGATTCATTTCCTGGCATTTTTACTGGTTTCATGTTAGCGGTATAGGCTAATCCTACTTGCAGACTTGGCACCGGAGTCATACTGAATTAATGAACATAAAGAACAGGCCATTTTCTCATGGACTGAATTTACATTTGGTGTTCTAGTCAAACCAGGACTTTTGATTGTGAACACAGTTATGAGAGTAAAACCCCCTTTATTTCTCTATATAACCCCCCTGCTACACTAATGCACTTATCCCAGTGTTTCACTAGTGCTTGGACGCCATCAAGGTAGAAAGTTCTCTCAGTATCCGGGAGCCATGATTGCACTGAGGGCTTCACGTCTGAAACGCTGGCCTCCCAGGAACTCATGGCATTTTCATGCCCTCAGAGCCACCTTGGCCTACGGACATTTTGCTTTCTTTAAAACATCTGCACCATTTAAATGCGTCTCATCACCGTACTGTGTTTAAAGTCTTTTACGAGTTCATTCACCAGAAATTTCATCACAAGTCCCAGGTTGACTTGAACATTACACTTGTACTTTATGTGTCCTCACTACAAGACTTCCATTGAAACTATGCAGCGCTAGCAAGCCTTGACCCCGCCCCCCCCCCACCTTTGATAAAAAGGCACGAGCTGAATCCAGTTCACCTCCACACTTTGACCTCTGCACCACCCAGAGCTGCGGCTACACGCACCTGGAATGGTATTTCTTTTTCTTTGCCCTAAGCCAACTCCCAAACAGTCGCTCCCAAAGATTCAGTGCTTTATGATAGAGAGGGAAGAATTCCATATCTGCTTATTAGCGGCACATGGAAAGCAAAAGGATTGTGTAGACCCTTTTAAGTCTCGAGTCTGGAGGCAGGATGGCTACGAGGTAAAGACGGTGCGATAACGCCGCTCCCCAAGCCGTTTATGGCCTGTTTTCAGGAGCTTGAAGGCACTTTTACCCCCTCTCTCCTCTCTTTGTTTTGAAGAGCCTTTAAGACTGTAGGATTATGCTGGCCTTATTGGATTCTCTTAATAAAGTGCAGGAGCAGTGGGGTCAAAGGTCAGAGGTGCCTCACAGTCTTTGTGAGGATCACAGTGTGTTGCATTCGCAAAACCAAGTCTTCTGGAGATCTATTAAAAAAATAAAAAATAAATAAGTAAGACAGGAAATACAGAGGTATGTTGTCTTTACACACACACACACACATACACACACACACACTTACAGCAATATAAATGAATTCATTCCAAGTATGCCAACTTCGGCCCATGTGAAATTTGCTCAAATATTTACGCTTGCCCATTTTTCCTGCTTTCAACGCATCACCTTTGAGAACTGACTGTTTACTTGCTGCCTAACACTGTATATCCAATCAGTGTTCATGATAAGGGTTATTCACTTCACCTGTGAGTGTGTGTAACGTTATGGCTGATTGGGGTAGTTCTCTATTTCTCTTTTGTTTTCAGTTTTTGTGATCAGTAGGATATTTAAAGATTATAAACATAACCACTTAAACAAACTGGACAATGAGATAAAATGCATTGTGTTGGATAATAATTATATTGTGCAGGGAGAGGGAAATTGTTGCATGAAAAGCACAGTGGAGAAATCTGGACAGAGAACAGTACAGTTACTAATGGATAAAGCATGCTCTGGCAAATGGTGGAGCTGTTATTGCTTTCTTGTGCCATAGGAATCTCTGGTATCATTTTGTGTTGTTTGTTGCATACTTTACACGCAGTGCAAAGGATTATTTATTATTATTATTATTATTATTATTATTATTTTGTACCAGTTTTGCAGGCTGCAAAAGTCGTATTTGATCAACACATTTCGATTGCGTCTAAATGAATAACAGACCACTTTATACATTTGTACACACACCCAAATTGTGTGCAAGTGTTGTGTGTGCCTGGCTGTGCATAGATCCCTCCCTATGATGCCCCATGATGCATTGCAAAGCTGGCGAAGTATAAACACTGTGCACTTGGTTAAACTCTTGCTATCAAACACACATACACACACACACACTCTGAAAGAGAAACCACAGCCAACTTCCTGAGTGCGTATGGAATTTCTGTCCATCAGCATTAGCGCTCTTGCTGCCACTGCCACCATCGCGCTGACTCGACAGATCTGACACCGAGATTGAAGCCGGTTAAAACAGCGTCCTGGCTCGGAAACAGACACGTCAAAAGACACGCTCGCGTAGATCGATCGGCTCCTGGTTATTTTTGCTGGAGCGCGTATGTTCGGCGTGTTCCTGTTCTCATCTCTTTCTTTCCCTTTCCAGAACTTTCAGGCCATGTCATTGTTGCTTGGGTTGGCAGATAGAGATGGTGTGTGTGCGTGTGTGTGCTGGAGATGTTTACCACCTTGCAGATTTAAAGAGAGGAATGTGCCACTGCAAACTCAAAGGCCATCATTGGCTGCTATTATGCGTGCGCTCTCTCTTGCTCTCACACACACAGATGAAAAATCTGATCTAGATTAGGAGTGAGAAGATAGATAGATAGATAGATAGATAGATAGATAGATAGCCTGTATTTGTCAAAGTTTGTTTGTTAGCCTGTATTTGTCAAAGTTTGCATTTTTCTAAGTGTCAATTCAATATCATAGTCTCAATGTGCATCATTAAATGCACAAGGATTTATTTAACGGCAGTCAAAATAGGTCATAAGAACTACATTAGCAAGCCAGAACGTTAGCTAGAATAATAGATAGGTAGAACACTAGGTAGATAGAATGTTAGCTAGCTAGAATGATGCGTAGGTACTGTAGAAGCTAGCATGGTAGATATACAGCAAGGTAGCTAGAAAGAAAGGTAGCTAGAACACTGGGTAGATAGAATGTTCGCTAGCTAGAATGACAGCAGCTAAAACACTGGGTAGCTAAAACATTAACTAGCTAAAGAGATAGATAGCTAGGGCACTAGCTAGCTACAATGTTAGGTAGCTAGAATGATAGATATCCAGGACCGTAGGTAGTTAGAAAGTTAGCTAGCTAGAATTACACTTAGCAAGAACATTGGGTAGCTAAATGTTAGCTAGCTAGAATAACAGGTAGCTGGAACAATGCGTAGGTAGTATGTTTGCTTGCTGTAATGATGGGTAGCTAGCATGTTAGGTAGCAAGAATAATAGATACGTAGCTAGAGTGTTTAGTAGCTTGAATTACAGTAGCTAGAACACTAGGAAGATAGAATGTTAGGTAGCTAGAAATGCACTTAGCTAGAACAAACACTTTGTAGCTAAATGTTACCCTAGCCAGAATTATTGGCAGCTAGAAGCTGGGTAGCGAGATTTACAGGTTGCTACAACAATGGGTAGCTAAAACATTAACTAGCTAGAATGTTAGATAACTAGAGCACTAGGTAGCTGGAATGATAGACAGGTAGAACTTTAGGTAGATAGAAAGTTAGCTAGCTAGAAATACAGATATCTAGAAGACTGGGGTAGCTAGAACTTTTTCTAGCTAAAAATGTTAGCTTGATAAGAGGCTTGACATGCATATGTTAAGGGACATATAAGGTAAAAATAGGAGAAATAACAGGGAAAAATACATTTAAAAAATTGTTGAAATGGTTGAGTATATTAAGGTCAATGTAAAAAGAGTCTTTGTTTTTGTTTATTTCACTGTGAGGTGAATTATAAAAATACTTTTTGCAGATCTGTATTTTTTTATTTTTTATTTTTTTGCAAAGCCTATGCTTCATCTATGATTGGTTAGAAAAGAGCATAAAGGTGGGACTTTGTGTTTTTAGCCCAGTTTATCACATAATAATGTGATAATAATCACATAAATGTAATAATATTTGTTCATTATTACATCTAGGTTTCACTCTAAATCACATGCATAGACTAAATAAGTTATTTATAAATAATTATTATGATTATTAAAATACTAAAAAAGAATGACTGCAAAACTGCTCACCAGCTTCTTGTATATTATGATTGGGTGTTCACTTTTTTCTTTTCTACATATTTTATTTTTTTAATGGAGATTTTTTTCCTTGTCCTTTTATGGTCTCAGTAGGTTAGCATGTTGTTGAAATCCTCTAATACCTTGGTTTGAACACGGAGCTTATTTTGTCACAAAGTGAGCTCATGAAAAACCTTAACTCATTTAATGTAATCAAAGTCAACCGTTAAAGAGGTGCAAGTCAATGGAAAAATCACATATTCCAGGTCATGGGTAATTTACATGAAGTAAAATGCACTGCTGCGAAGAACTGCAACTCTGGTTATTAAATGATTGCTTTCTATTATGCTTTCTCTTTATTCTGTATGAAAAGGAGCCTAGGAAGGAAATTACATTACTTCTACCTAACTGACCCTACAGCAAGCTGGCCAACCTGGCACGCACGTTTAATCCTGGTCTGCGCCAGAGCAAAGCGCACTCTGTGTTCAGTCTAGTGAAGGAAATAACATAAAGGACACTCGATATTACGGCTCTCGGTGGAACAGTGCTGCACTAATTAATCTCTGACTTTGGTACTGGCTGCTGTTTGAAAGCTGTACTTAAAGCAGACGGTGTGCTTTAAGGTGGACTCCAGTTTGAAACCATGCCCATGTAAAGTCTGCGCCGTCCTCGCAGAGTGCCCGGTGCGCTTTCTCGCCTACTCGTATCGCGTTCTTGGAATCGCAGGATTGGTCTGAGCTGGGCTTTTCCACTCGGCAAGGCAAAGACGAAGCGGAACGCTGTGCAGAACGCATCTCTCAGAGCTGATTATTTCCCAAAAACATCTTCAACTGGATTATTCCCTTTCTTTTGCTGTACTATTATCCCTTTAGTGTTGTAGAACTCTTTTGGTGGTCTCATCTTTTTAAATACCGGCCATGGATTGTAAACAATCAAATTTTTTCCTCACGCATAGCCTTTTCCACTCGGCCATGCTCTGCGAACAGAACAACAGAACACCTGGGTATCTCTTCCATCTCCATTGCTGTGAAGTGTAAACTGGACTCATGATCAGACTCAAAAGGCACCTGGTTATTGACCCGTCTAGATTCCTGATAAACGTTCGAGTCGCTCAGTCAAACTCTTGTTGTCATGGACTCTCTATAGGAAAGGTGTTTTTTTTTTCTTTTCTTTTTTCTTTGTATCAGTAACATTTTGCTTTGGGATTCGTGAACGCCTTTCACTGGGACTCGAGCATGGCGGGGTTTTTAAAGAGATCTTACGGGAATGTCTTTCTGCTCAGAGTTAGCGTCGGGTCGAGATGCTATCTGCGCCCGGGTTTGCGTGTGTTCCTTAATAAAAACAGATATACCAGATATGATGTATTCAAGCAAGAACAACGACTGGCTCCTGAATAACCTTTAACATAAAAAGAGAGTTGTGTCTCAGAAAAAAAAAAAAACATGTAGTCACTTTCAAGAGATAACTCCAGATAATATCTTGAGCATTTTACTTTTTTGTTCATATTTTAATTGGAACTGGTTTAATCATTTATTATACTGAATTCCTTCTTTTCCATGTACTGGCGCAGATCTGAGTGGTAATTGTAACCACGCCATGTTGTTCCAGTGCCTCGGACCTGTCACTAGATTGTTAGCCTAGCTACAGCGCTCCATTTTTCATGCTAACCGCCATCCGGTTAACAAGGATGGATATTCTGTCTTTAAAAAGCGCTCTGATTCAGTTAAAAAATCCAAAATGAATGATTCTCTCTTTTCTCATACCACTGCAGGAAACCGTTACTCCAACAAAAACATGTGGTGAACTTGTTCGACATTTGTTCTAGGTTTAGCTTGTCTACTACTGATCACTCTCGCTCAACGCTGTTCTTTATTGTAAAGACATTTGAATGCTTGAAGAAGCTTCCTGTTACCTTTGAAATCATTTTGAAATTGGACATGGACACAAAGGGCGTTAATGAGCGCTGGGTAGAATGCTAAAATAACATGGAGGAGATTTTATTTGGCTCCTTCGCTGGCTTCGGGTCTTTACTGGACTTTTTACAGCACTTACCTACCTACTAGATGATCGCAATAAGCCAAGACTGAAAAAAAACCGTCTGCTTGTGTCAAGTCCACAGGCTCCAATAACAACAAGCCATTTGAAGCCATTAAAATCACCACAAAAGACCTCAGGCGTGGAGGAAGCCCTATGCATCTTAGAAATTTCCTTGTAATATTGAGGTAATCCAGTTTTTTTGGCCCACTCCGAGTTCTACATTTAGCGGACAGGCTTTTTCTGCAATATATAATTAATTCCATTCCCGTTTTTAATAAAACTAGCTTACAGAGCTCAATTCTAATGGCTTGACACTGTTATTCCATAATCATGCACTTCCACATAAACAACACGGCTTAATATTTCATCTAGCTGTTCATCTATCAAAGCTCTCAACGGTGCTGAAAATCTCTTCTCAGGTTTCATCCAAGTGCTCCACAGTTCCATCCCAAGCTGGTCAGCTAGCACTAAGCGCTGTCAATCGTTGTGCAGCGGTATTCATGAAGCCCACTTAGCTTCCAACGTACACAGCTATAAATTTTACCCAAGCAGGCTGACTTGTCTAAGGATCAACAATTAACGTCTATCTTTCAGACGCCGAGCCAGTTATTGTGACCTATTGGCTGCTTACCTCTGGCTACAGTATGCCATTAGCCTAGAATTGGCGAGGGAAAGGGGGCCTTCAACCTGTCGTTAGCCTGATCAAGGTCAGTTAAGGGTTAGTCTAGGAGCCAGCCAGTCCAAGCTGTTAAATATCAAAGGCTGACCTTTTAGACTGGGCGAAGTTGGCAAGCATTACACAATATCAGAGTTGCATATTTACTCAAGCAGAAAATACTTTACCCATAGAAATGTGATGTTATTGACATGAGTACTTTAAAAATAAGTAATATTGAGTAAAACTTCCCTTTATTTCTCTATATAATCCCTTCCACACTAATGCACTTATCCCAGGGTTTCACTAGTGCTTGGATACCATCAAGGTAGAAAGTTTCGTCTGACATGCTAGCCTCCCAGGAACTCCTTTAATGGCCCAAACATGTGGAAATGGCTTGAATCGAGGTCAGGACTGTAAAGGGAATGTGCCAATAACTCCCAACCATGTTTCTGTAATGTGCAAGTGTTGTTGGTGAATGTTTGTGTAAGTTCCCACAAAGAGGTACGTCTCTTCTGCAAACTGTTGATGAATTATCCGGTGGGATCGTCGTTCAATTTTTTTTTACTGCGGCAAAGTGTCTCCCCTTTATGCTGTGCTGTCTTCTGTAAATATAAACTTTACGACTTCACGGGATTCGCAGGAAATTTCATCACAAAATTTGACTTGAACACCCCTCATATTATGAACAAATCAGATTTGAGCATTCAGAAGTCTTTTTGGTGTAAAATCTAATCTCTAATTATACAAGGTATTTTCCTTTATTTGTCCATGCTCTCTCAGGCAATTACATCTAAATACATGAATAAATAAATAAATAAATAAAAATCCTTGCTGTCTATCCCGAGAACAAAAATAATAACTGTGGTTTAGTAAGTCCGTAATCTGCCCATAAGCACAAGGCTGAACATGGGATGTCATGGTATGTGCATCAGCATCAAAAATCTCCCTCTTGAGTATCCCAGCAGTCTTTGTGTGTGGTACGGTGATGAATAAAACAGGCCTCAGTGCTGCTTGTCTGCCAAGCACTAAAATACCTATTACAAGGGGCATCTGCTTAATAGTAGTGAAACACATACCGCCTCTCGCTGTTCGCGTGCACAGAGCGCAAGCCGTGATTTTTCAATTATTCTGCCTTCTCTTTTCCATTCCAGCTCCTCTGGGGCCTGTTATTAGCTTTGGACTGACACGTAGAGAAACCTAGGATTCACGTTGTCCGTTTGAGTTGTACGCGGTTAATATTAAGCAAGCTGTCAAACCCAGTGATATTTATTTCACCCAAAATATACTGTAGGGTTACTCAGAGTGTATGAGAGACTCATATGAGGGATCTGTTTGTTTGCTTTTCTCATCAGAGTTGAGCTGTTTTGTATGCCGGGGATGTAACTGAATATGAATATTCATAACACTCTGAACGAACAGATAAACAGATGTGTTATAAACAGATATGAGCACTTAATGTTTCAAACAGAAATGTTTGCAGGACATCGTGAAGAGACTTGATGTTTGCCTTGGGACAGGGATCCCATGGGGGGAAAAAAAAAACGTGAGCAGAACGTTTGTTCATTTGTATGGACAAGCAGCCAGACATGAAGGTCATAGGGCAACTGATGATGCGTTTACACCATTCATTTATTCATCCTTAGTAACCGCCTGGTCAAAGACATATATATTTGTGATATAATTAAACTATGCATTAAGGGGCAGGGGTGGTTCAGGTAGTTGAGGCTCTGGGTTGGTGGTTGGAGGGTCTGGGGTTCGAGACCCGCCACCGCCTGGTCATCTTTGTTGGATCCTTGGGCAAAGACTCTTAACTATATGTTCCATACAGCCCAGCTACTGCATGCAGTGCCAGTCTCAGGTCCGGTTAGAAAATGGAAGTTTATGACAGGATGGACATCCGGTGTAAAACATGTGCCAGAACATATGATCCAACTTGGTGACCCCAGGGGGAAAAAAGTTATAGATTTGTTCATATCTTGAAAATGAAAATTGTTCAACATGTCATAGGAAGGTATAAATAAAAATAATAACTGCATGAACCAAATTAAAAACACTTCTATTTTTATGGTTTAGGCCACACCCACTTTTGGTTTAAATTCACTTCAAATTCATTTAAATTGTAGCTGTTGTGATTATGTTACACGGCTAACGTGGTTGTTTCTACTCCAACACAGGTAGCCGTAGGACAAAGACACAAAGCTCCAAAGTACATTTCTTGTTATAAATAGACATACATGTATACAAGCTGTCTTCACGTCCTGAACTCGGATTCCCTGCGGCTCGGGAGAGTCTCCTGGTCTTTCCAATAACACCAGCTAAAAGTGTTGCTGTTACACCGATGATAGACGTGATGGATATATATATCATTGACTTTTGACCCCAGTCCTTGCTACACCTATCTAAATAACACGCAGACACTCGTTCCGAACTACCCTGTCATTTTCCTCATGTTTACACAGTTCTCTCTCTGGCACACCTCGACCTTTCGGGTTATCAGATCGCCGACTCGGCTGCGGTGCTCATCCGGTTCTTCACAAAATATTTGGGAGTCCGTCTTTTATCCAGGTTTATTCGCGTAAAAAATAAACATGCAGGTTCATACTAGGCTCATTTCTAGCTCAGCAGTATTGAGTTCTCTATTCTGATTGGTCGGAAGTGGACAGGGTTATTTTAGGGTTTAAGCAGGCCTTGGCACCTCCAGGGTCGGGGTTTGATTTCCGCCTCGGGTCCATGTGTCTATGGAGTGTGAATGTGTGTGCACTGTGATGGATTGGTACCCTGTCCTGTTCCGCGCGACCCTGTATACAGGATAAAGCGGTATATATACAATGAGACTAGGATCTATATACTGTACTGTATGTACTGATGGGGTAGATTCTTTGTAAGAGATTCTCCAGTCAGCACTTTTGTAACAATTAAAGGTAAATCTGTAGAGTCTTTATTTAATTTTATATACTTTCCATTTGTATAAATTGGATATGATGTGATTCAAACCAGAGATGATTTTGATTCATGAATCAAGCTGTATTTGATTCAGATACAAGAATCAAAGTAGTAGTAGTAGTTCTAATAATAATAATAATAATATGATGATGATAATGATGTGATTATTACTCAATTATTCATACACTTTATCAGTGATTCTTCATTGTGCAGGCTTTATTTAGACTATGTACCATCTAAACACGGTGAGACATTTGTCTTCCTCATTTCACTTTATCTCCTTTGACCCCTATTGATCTTTCAGTCTCTCTCTCTCTCTCTCTCTCTCTCTCTCTTACTCTGTCTGCATGTTCCTGTCAAATAGACTTGTCAGAATTCCAGCTCTATGAGCTACATACACAAACAGCCTTCACTTACACCCAAAAGCTCCGCATCACCCATTTATTTATTTAGCACGGCCCCCGGTTCACAAGTCCTAATATAAATATTACACGACATGGAAAAAAAGAGACCCAATTTAAGATGTGCCACTCACGCTAATAATTGGAGCACGGCCTTGGAGGACACTGGCTGCTTTCTGAGTCGCTGGTGTGTGTGTGAGTGTGTGTGTGTGTGTGTGTGTGAGAGAGAGAGAGAAAGCTTGGACGTGCTGAATAGCACTCAGTAATCGAACAGCCAGCATCGCCTTAAGAAAACAGCTCAGTCCACGTGCTGCTAACCCAAAAACGTTGGAGTTTTAAGTAAAGCCTTTAGGGCCGTATCTCTGGCATCTTGCTAGCTAGCTGAACACGACAGACTAAAATTGAAAAGCTGTATGAAACGTAAAGCGGACGTAGATTCATAGATAAGCGTTGCTCTTAAATCAGGAAATCCTCTCTTGCAGTCCAGGCGAGTTTTTCCTTTCGCTAATCACGTCCTTGATTAGCATGATTCGCCTCGATTAGCCACAAAATGCAGAAATACATCTTAGAAAGCTAGCTGGCCGAGTTGCTTCCCAAACACAGTTAATGGTTGGCTGACGTTTCATTTGTTTCTTTCTAGTGTATTCCTCACATCGCTTGATGTATCACTTGCAAAGTTAGCTGGCTAATTTCTCTAATCAGCTAGCTAATTCTATGTTCCCCGGTGCTGGTGTTCAGTAGCAGTAGCTCGCTGTAAAGAGGATATAATGTCTCTAAAGGTGATGTAATAGACATGACATCTCTCGCTGTGTGGCCTCAGGTACATGTGCGGATTTATGAACTTGCAGTGAGTCTTGCAAAGTCTTGTAAAGTGTGTGAAAATTATACACTCCTTAAGGGCTCCAGCTGCCCTAACGCACATACACACTCACATGAACACGCACACAGATCCGGCAGGAGAGCGGCGCCCCAGGATGGAGTCGCCTTTGTTTCAGACGGCCAGGTCACTCCGCGGCTCCAGACAGCCGAGACGGCTCTGCTAACACTGGAGATTAGCTGCAGCGCTATCACTATGAGTGTCTCTGGACTTCACACACACACACACAAACGTACAATCTTAACTTCGTCACACAACCTCTGACTGCATGTAAAGGTTAAATTTGTGTTGATTGTGAAACTAACTGATGGAAAGGCATGCTTAAACATGCGATACGTTTCGCCATTCGCTTTCCACTTGCTAACTATCGTAGAAATTTTTACCTTTTCCAGTAATCCTGTGCCGTTTATGCACTTAAACAAGTTTTAAGTCTTAACTGGAGGTCTTTTTTCACAAGCTTGCATGTGACCATCAGACGAATTGGCTCTGTCTCAGTCACCGTTTAAAGAAAAAAGAGAACCCTCGGGAGCGATTTGGCAACAACATTGGGTTTCCCTGTCAGGAAAGGTTCCAATTAGAATGCATTAACAGGCTTTCTTGATCTTAAAAAGATCTCTTAATTATCCTACCCCAAAAAAACCTAAGAAACCATTTTTGCTTTGGTTCCTGGTTTACAGTAAAGATTCCTGCAACCACCTGGGAGAATTACTATGGTGGATTACTATGGTGTAAGGTTGTTTGTTTGTTTGTTTGTTTGTTTGTTTTAAAGTGATGCTATTGTCTCTAGGAAATGTTCTCAATTTCAAAAAGGTTCCTAAA
>JAOVVA010000031.1:3573776-3606554 GCA_028565275.1 Leiocassis micropogon
TTGTTTGTTTGTTTGTTTGTTTTAAAGTGATGCTATTGTCTCTAGGAAATGTTCTCAATTTCAAAAAGGTTCCTAAAAAGGTTTATATGTGTACAAACATGCTTTAAGAGGTTTTCATTAGTCACCTTTATGAGCATCTGTGAACTTAAGAGACATTTATGAACCTTTATATCGCTCTGGACCTGAATGTTTGTGTGTTCCCTAGAGAGACGAGACTAAAAAAACCCTTTAAGATGCTAGAGAAAAGTATTTTCCCTGAATATACTGAAAGTATTAAACTTGACCCTTTCATAAACCTTACATATGAGTTGAACACAAGTTTCAGTCCTACAGTATGTTTTTTCAGATGCACACATTACCAGACAAAATAAAACCATAAAATTAATCAACAATAAAGAGATAAATAAGTAATTAATAGGCAAAATAAATAATAAACATATGAATAAATAATAAGCATGCCAAATTAACAATTAACAGACAAAATAAACAATAAACCAGTACAAGAATACATAAATAAACAATACATTCATAAACTAAGCACTAACAAAAGTAAAAACCAATAATTTAAACGATAAGCAGAACAAATAAACAATTAACTGACAAAACAAAAATAAATTCAATAATAAATAAACAAGAAAAAACGAAAAATTAATCATATGAATAATAAGATTAATAAAAATTTGTCGACAAAATAAATAATAAACATGCCAAACAAACAATAAATTAATACAATAAATAATAACAAAACATGCAGCTAAAATAAACAGTTAACAGATACAATAAATAATAAACAGGTCAATACATAATTAACATGGCAAATAAACAATTAACAAATACACAAAATGACAAAATAAATCATTAACAGGCAAAATAAGCAATACATTTATATAATGAACAATAATAAATCAATCATATTAACATAAACAGACAGAAATATAATTCAATTTATTATTATTATTATTATTATTATTATTATTATTATAAAGTATTTTCTTGTCTTCATGTCATGACACCCTGAGGCTAGACAGAGTCATTTTCTATAGGAACTAAAATCCTCTGATATGATCCTGAAAAAGCTGCCTGTTAGGCAAAAACACATCCATCAGACAGCTTTATCAGCTCTACAGGAGTCGTGTTTACAGCCACCTTCACTTTGTCCCAGACATTTTAAATAATCTGAGTCTCTGAGAAGCTCCAGAGACGCTGTTAGCTTTGCTCTCAGCTACTTCTGACCTCAGTACAGCAGCCGGTGCTGTCTGTTTTTACGGATGATTATTGCCTCTGATTTGCTTTCAAGCCAGAAAACTCTCTTATCATACAGTGGACTGTTCCTCGTCACATTCCAGGATCCACTGTATTAAGCAGCTTTCTCTTAAACTCCTGTTTTCCTGATTGATTTTGATAATAAACCTTAAGACTGGAAAAAAAGTCTCTCACACATTCCTCAGTTGGATGAACATATTTCTCAAGTGTGTGGCATTGTTGGTTTTGGAGATTGTTCCTGCACAGAACAGTGCTGTGTTTACTGACAGGTGAGTGTGGGACCCTGAGCAGAGGAGATGCTGCCCTGGGCTGCCCCTTAGTGCCCCTTAGTGCCCCTCAAACACATTTATGTCATGGAGGGGCCGATCTCTTTCCCACCCCGAACAGCTCCTGGAGCTCGTCCACTGCGGATAATTTACTTCAAGCTCGGTTCTAGTGTGCTTACTATCGCAAAGGCTATACGAGCGCGAATATTAGAGGCAGGTGTGATAGATACGAGGTGTAACTGCTTTCTTCAGGGCAGCAGGTCAGAAATTTAACAGAGGACCACAAGAGAACCACTGTTAGAGTGCTTTCACGAGAAATCTAAGCAGACTTGACAAGTTTGGTTTTGATGTTGAAAAATTTTGACGTTGATGTTTTTAAATCTTTATAAAAATATTTAATTAATATAGAAATTTAGCATCTGGAAACTTCAACACATACATTTGTTAAACACACACGTTTGTGTGCAAATCAGAAAATTCTGTCCTTAGGTCAGTTTAGCTGGTCATCCAATGTTGACTTGGTGAAAAACTTCAAGATAAAACTGAATGTTATAAAAGTGCTTATTTTGTCATGTTCTGTTCTTTTACACCAATATTAATATCATATGTGTTTTTACAGATGCACAAACCAACAGACAAAATAAACCACAAGCAGATAAAATAAACAACAGGCCAAATAAACAATAAACAGACAAAATAAATAAGCAACTAAGCAAACAATTTACAGATAAATTAATTAACAGACAAAATAAACATTAAACCAATATAATAACCAGACAAAATAAAACAATTAATGGACAAATGATAAACCAATACAATGAGCAATAAACAGACAAAGTAATCAATAAAGCCATAATATAAACAATAAACAGATAAAACAAATAATAACTAATTACAATAAACAGACCTTATATCTAAAAAGAATCATTATGTAAATGACAAGCAGACAAAATAAAACAACAAACTCATAATAAAACCAATAAACTAATAACGCAATATAAGAAAACAGGAAAAACAAACAATTAACAAATATAATTAATAATAAAATCCAATAAATAGACAAAAGATATTAATGGAAAAAATACACACAAAAAAAAACAATACAATAAACAGACAAAATAAATAATTGAAAAAAATAATATATAAACCATAAAATAAACAATAAGCAGACAAAATAAATTAAGTTCCTAAAAAAATCAAAGAGACATCTGACTGTCACAAAGTGCTGACACTGGAGACTCCTTCCAAAAGAAGGAGTTCCTCCTTCCGCCTTTAAGAAAATGTCAACACATCAATGATCTGATGTCTCTGAGTAACTTGTTACTATAGAAACAGTAATGTATATTAGATAAGTGTGTTCATGCAAACCTTGCACCTGGGACAAAGTGTCAGTGCTGCTGTTCAACACCTTTTTGACTGACCAATCAGAACCGAGAACCCAAGAGCCGTCTGGAATTAGAGACTACGGGATAGATGTATGTTTATAATTCACACTAATGGACTAGCCACATAAAAACCCATTCTGCGTTCCACACCACTCCGTGGTTACACGCTGGACGTGCTTAATCGTTTAAGAGCCTGCCATTCTTCAGCGCCTACTTGCCCGCCACAGGGTTTGACAGATTGAGAAAATATCTTTCGTGTCACCCCCTACAGGCAACATTTTGATTGGCACGTGTTCACCCTGCTTTCACTCCGGCGCTGTGGCCTTGCTTCAGATTAATAGTGGAAAAGCGAACGTTTGATTTCATGACCTCACATCATCCGCTAATGGAAGATCGGTTTACTCTGAGTGCTGTTTAAGTGCCAGATACCTGTCACCAAGACGTTCTTCCAATCCGGACGGCAAAAAGCGTGACGATTATTATTAACCTCATATCCATCGTGCCTCGCTCAGGGTTTCTCCAGGGTTTCAAAGTTGCCCTTTTATAGTGATGTGGAGCTCGCAGCGAGCTCGCAGCTGCTGCCCAAATCCTAAAGTTAACTGTTATAAAGGACCGGGCAAAACTGTTGCTTTTATAAAAGCAGCTTTCACTAACAACTTTCATCTCTGAACACTGTTGTTTTTTTTTTTTCCCTCTGATCTGTCATTGGCAAGTTTCAGGACTGTAGCTGGGAGGTCCAGCAGTCGGTGATCACTAGCAGAGAGCGGCTTAAAGGATAAGTCTCAGAGCACAAAGCTAGAAGCTTCCTGCTTAAAGACACACGTTAATCCTCATCAGCTGGGTTCTGCATGTGTGAGTGTAGTTTAAATACTTAAATACTTTCTTATCGTTGCAACATGGCAAGTGGGGGGACAAACTGTTAGCACATAGCACTGATGATCAAAAGGTGTTCAGTCATTAGATTTCTGTATCAACATACCGTCATTCGTCTTTTCGTGTATGAGAGAGAGAGAAAGAGACTTAGGGCAAGTGAGTCGGTCAGCTCTGTGACCTGCCCCCCCCCCCCCCCCCCAGCTGCCCCAAGGTAATACAGGTCATCGTGGGTTCAGGTTCTCTGCTTTCCCCCTGTTTCGCACAAAGGAAACGGGGTCACATTGTCCCAAGCTGCTCGGCTGTACAAAAGCACAGCCTTTCATCACGCCTGACCCACTCGCCGAGGAGAACCTCAGAGCTCAAGCTTTCCCTTTAAAAATGACTTAGTCCTGTCCAAATTTAAAGATCTAAAAGGATGTGCTTGTGCCTGATGATGTTTTTTTTTTTTTTTGTGCAAGCATGAAATTTTCTGATTTCTTGATTAAAAGCAGGAAAGTGTTTTTTGGCTGCACATTTAGTAATAAAACACATTGTGGTATGCTCTTACAGAAAGGCAATCAACGCCAGCGTTCTGTGATGGCTCTACCATAATAAAGTTGATTACTTTACAATAAATACAAGTTACAAGATACAAGCAATCATTTATTAATGATGCTTTTTTTATCGGTTTGTATTTACTTTTATTTAAAGTTGTGGAATGTTTAATCAAATTACTGTTCTTACTTATAAAAAGTTGTAAAAGTAAAAAAAAAAAAAGAAGACTTTTCTTTTACGTCCCTCTGTGCTGAAGATTTTCTTAAAATTGGTACAAATCACTGACTCCTTCCAATCTGTGCTTGTTATACAAAAAGATCAACTCTAATCAACTGACCAATCAGAATCGAGCTCATGTGTGATATTACCTCTCAGGCAGATGTGCAAAATAATATATCTAAGTAGAACTATTGTAGGTGCGATTTGCTGTCAGCTTCGTCTCAAAAGCGCCGATTTATCCCATAATGCACTGCATCAGGAGAAAGGTGTAACATTAAAATCCGTTCTTTCTCTGTAGCCAAACATGGACAAGGCCGGCTATATCCAATTGTTGCAGGGAATCTCCCAACCTCCGAGACGCTCAAGGGTTTGAGGGATCACTTACGCTACGCCATTGTTGCCTCATTTTTCGCCCTTTGACAGAGGTGCTTGTGTCAAACACTCACTTCCTGTAAACTGACAAGTGCCAATGTGTGTTTATTCAGGTCAGCTCTTTAGGCCAGATTGTGAAGTATTGCTCCATTGTGTGTCGCCGCTCCCGCGCTGTATCCAGTTACGCATGGGGGAATTATCAGTTTGCCAGGCGAGCCTTCGGGCTGCGTGT
Organism: Leiocassis micropogon; assembly: GCA_028565275.1. Taxonomy (NCBI): domain Eukaryota; kingdom Metazoa; phylum Chordata; class Actinopteri; order Siluriformes; family Bagridae; genus Leiocassis; species Leiocassis micropogon. The sequence continues at coordinate 3,578,921 of JAOVVA010000031.1, forward strand.
TGGACGAGCTGACTGCCTGATGACTGAGCCAGTGTTTATATTGCAGGTCACTTCCTGGGCAACAACACAGTGATCGATGTTCTAAGAAGCCAAGGCTACGAGGTGGAGCACACGCCAGCTGGCCAGCCCATTAACAGGTAACATATACTGAAACACACACACACACACACACACACACATACACATACACACATATATATATCTAGTTTGCCCTGAGAAAATTTTAACACGACTGTGACCGTGCCACCGTGACCATGACAGATTGTTTAGATCTCTCTCCTTCTGAGACAAACCACAGAAAAACATCAGAAAAATGTATTTCATTTGTTAATTTTAGCTAAATTGCTTGTTTTTAGCTTTTGTTCCGAGTCCACGTCCTTGATGCCGCGCTCCGGTGGGAGTATAGCGTTTCTCAAACACGCTCAGACCCACGAGCATGCTAATCTGCGCTCTTATGTTTCCTAACAGCGTCGACACAATTAGCTCAAGAGCTAGTGCGGTTTTAAATTCGTTTCCTTAGCTGGAATTCACTCCGAGCCCTGGGAGAAGCCAAAAAAAGAAGAAAAAAAAAGAAACGGAGAACAGGAAGAGAAGGAAGCGGACATGCTTGGTACAAATTTGCCATCACACCATGACTTTCCCATAAAGCCTGTGAAATGGTTGAGAGCCTGTTCAGCCATATTTGATCAGTTACAGCGGTGTAAAGTTACACGTGCCACCGCTTCGCTTGCGAGCTAGCTCTGCCTCGAAGGCTTCGCGTCTTGTTTACTCATTTTAAGGCTTATTTTCCTGGACTGGAAATCCAGTGGAAATTGTTTTGCGAGCGCTTCGCTTGATGCTTGATGCGATTGCAGCGAAACAGATGTTCGGCTCAGTTCGGCCTCGTCTGTGAATAATTGGAAAATTTTCCCGGTAATAAGCCTTTTTTTTTTTTTTTTTTTTTTTTTTTGAGTCCGTCCATGTCTCTGTCCATCATCAAAGATGAGTTCAAGGCTGCCTGGTTGGCCGCTTCCTTCCACAACCAGCCCGAGCCAACAAACCAGGGAGGCAACCAAGCGGCCAATGTTTAATACCAGCAGCTGACTGTAATCCGCTAATCACCTAATTGAGCCATTTGGAGCTGCGATGGTGGCGATTTGGCTGCAAAAATAAACCGTGTGTCAGAGGGGCAGTATTTATAGAGTAAGATCAGAGTCAGGGTCATGGCTCTGTGGCCTCAGTCAGGGATCTCTGTAACCATTATAGTGTGAAGTAAAATGGAGCCTCGTTGCTCTTAATCCCCTAACTGTGTAACCAATCTTAATGGGCTTTTATGGTGGAAACGTCTAGGTTAGTCATTGTCTAGGCTCAAGCAAAAGTGGCCCCTGTGCACAACATAGCAACGAATATTAGGTATGCGGTCAATTTTTTTATTTATTTATTTATTTATTTTTTTAGAAATTGTAGCATGGTAAGGCGGTGGTGTAGTGGTTAGCACTGTCTGCCTTGCACCACCAGGGTCCGGGTTCGATTCCCGGCCAGGCTCGATTCCCGTCTCTGTGTGCATGGAGTTTGCATGTTCTCCCCGTGCTTGATGGGTTTTCTCTGGGTACTCCGGTTTCCTCCCACGGTCCAAAGATATGCAGGTTAGGCTAATTGGCGTTCCCAAATTGCCCATAGTGTATGTGTGAGTGTGTCTACGTGTGTGTGCCTTGCGATGGATTGGCATCCTGTCCAGGGTGTACCCCGGCTTGTGCCTTAAGCCTCCTGGGATAGGCTTTAGGCCCCCCGCGACCCTGAATACAGGATGAAGCGGTATAGAAGATGAGTGAGTGAGTGTAGTATAGTGGTATGATGTATATTTTAATACAGCAAATGTGCCTAGTTGTGGAAAACAATATCGAAACATTCTGCAGTGAAAGTTACAGTATATACACATACTGTATATAAGAAAGAAATTTACTATGGTACATACCATAATATACCATAGTATCACCATGGTACTTTAAACATTACCATGGGAGGCATCAAAGGACTTTACAGAGTACCAGGGAACGTAATGTGGCGCTTCCATGGTACTTATTGGGTACCACATTGGCTACCAAAGTTCAGCATATATATTTATACCTACTGTACTATATTAAATCTGGTAATACATACTACTGGTATGGTATAGTACAGGTGGTGCCGTATTATTGTATGTAATATTAATATTTCAACGTACACTATTGTATTGAATTAATGTTACTGTACATACATACGATATAAAATACTACTGTAGAATCATGGTACTTAAACATGTATAAGCACCATGGTGACTTATACATAGACTTGTATGTATATGTATATACATATACATAGACTGTATGTAAGACTTAGAAATGTCTCCTTGCACCTCCAGATCCTGGGTTCGATTCCTGTGAGCATGGAGTTTGCATGTTCTCCCTGTGCTTTGGTGGGGTTCCTCTGGGTTCTCCGGTTTCCTCCCACAGTCCAAAAACATGCGGATTAGGCTAATTGGCATTCCCAAATTGCCTGTAGTGGTAGGGTGAGGTCCTACCACGGTTGTATACGATGGGAATAAATACAGTGATGTATGGAACATTTTTAACAGTATCCTGGTATGTGTTCCATAGTATCATATGACAGTACATAGTAGTACTCTGGATCCATATTATAGAACATGAATTTCCACAAAATAAAATTTTTTTAGTTTTGTTTTCTCAGGAGATGAAAGAAATAGCAACTAAAAAAATGTTTGTTTTAAATTTGTGAACAAAAACCCAAAGACTTAAAGATTTTAAACCTGTTTATTTCACTACTATTTCATGTAGTTTTTTTTTCAAATATAAGTTCGAGAAGTACAAGTTAGTGCAATGTGATATTACAGTACTGAATTAAACTCTATGTCAGTGTAGCATGCCAAACAGAAATGCTCAATAGAAAATAAAAAAGATTTAAAAGCGAATTTGGACCAGATGATCTTTCATACTGCAGACAAAATCGAGTGAAAGTGTAGAATTGTGTCGTGCTGACAGAGCGCAGATCAGCGATCCCACGCCGCCTGAATGAACCAGGGCATATAATCAACTGCAGAGCCTGTGCCGGTTCTCCAGCTGTGGGCCAGAATGGAGCCTTTGTGTGCACGGTTCACTAGTCTAAAGCTGTAACTTTGCCACAACTTTCACAGAACCCGATATGTGTTGCTTAATTGTGATTTGAGAGAACGGAAATAAAAGGCATTCCAAGAAGCTTGATGTAAATCTGGTAATAATATAACAGCTATTTTAAATTATAGACAGAGATTTTCAGAAATACACTAGGAAATAAGAAAATGCCAGCCACTTTATGAGCTTGATCAAACCAGAGTGTTAAGACATAATGGCGATTGGTCATGCTCGAGTCCAGAACCGTGGCACAACGTTAGACAGTTATAAAAAGACGTGACGAATTTTGGAATCAGACTCAAGACAGAGCTTATTAATATTGATTGTTCAAATTGCATGGTTCTACATCATGCTAGGAGTCACATTGTGGCATTTAGAGTTTGGTTAATCATTTATGTCACCAACTAAACTTCCATCCATCTATCACCTGTACCACTTGTCCTGTATATGGGAACTTAAGGCACTAAGCAGGGAACACAAACTAACACCCCCAGTCACAATTTGGAAATGCTAATCAGCCTTATATCATATGTCTTTTTTTACTGTGGGAGGAGGAAACCCACCCAGAATCCCCTTAAATGGGATTTGAACCCCTAACCCTGGAGATATGGGGTATTAATGTTAGCCACTAAGCCACTCAAATAGTCTTAACATTTTATTAACGTTCCCATGAGTAGTAAATAAAATATCTTCATAACATTTAAATGAAAATGATTCAAATTAGATGCTAGTAATAGGAGGATTTTTTTTTTTCTTTAAAGATCTTTCTTTTGTTTTCTCCTTACATGTCACCAGAGTGCAGTATGATGGCTGATAAAGTAAAAAGAATCTTGAGGGAAGGGTTAATATCTTGAGAAGTTCAGTATGAAGCAGGAGAAGTTGGGTCCATTATGTGCATCTGAAGGGGTGGATGGCGCTTTCCTCCGAGTTTGTTACATCGCATAATCTTCGGCCTGCCTGGTTGGAAATAATGGGAAAGTGCCTTAACAGAAAGATGGGTGGGAATTATCTATGACTAAATTAAGGATAAAATTCCAGAAAAGTACCCCCTTCCCAAAAATAAAATAAAAAAAGAAAGCTATTCAATTGATGTCAGTTTTATTTATATCACTTTTAGAAATTGTCCCATCATATGTCTTCGAGATGTTATGGAGATAAAAATGTTAGGAAATATGTACAAATTATAATGATCAGTTTGTCCCTGATGAGCAAGCCGAGGATGACGGTCTCAAGGGGAAAAGTACCTGAGATGGCAGTAGGAAGAAACCTTGAGAGGAACCAGACTCAACAGGGAACCCATCCTCATTTGGGTGATAACTGTTAGCAGGGATTGATACTGTGTGTTATTATGCTTAAAGTTCAGCATACCATTAGAGGTGTTTAAGTTAATATGGAGTCCAATTTTGTAGTTCCATACTTTCAGTTCTAATCTATTGTGAATGCAGTCAAGGAAAAGCTGCCTGCATCAGCCGGTTTAGTGGAACCATCCCAAGTCTAGTGGAACCATCCCAAGTCTAGTGGAACCATCCCAAGTCTAGTGGAACCATCCCAAGTCTCGTGGAACCATCCCAAGCTATTGTCATGAATACTTTACCAACATTGGTATATATCGCCAATAGTGATCCAAAACATAATCAGCTGTGAATCAACATTCGGGGCGGTTATACATTCTTCCAGAGGGTTCAAACATGAAATCTCTGCTGTGGCTTTGCCTGTTTTCAGACTCATAAAGTCTGGCGTGCCGAAACCCTAACCTGCGCTACAAAGCCAAAATTATTTGCTGCATATATACTTTACAACAACAAGCAAATAAATTTTTACGTGATGTGATGTTTTACTATCAAATATTGTGGAAGCACAGGGGGAGCTGTGCTTAAATGTCTAAAAGGTTATAAACTCCTGGAATGCATGCATTCACAAAGGATTTGAACACTTCATCTATTTCTTTCTCCTTTCTGGGTGGCTATCTCTAACTCCATATCAGATAACTCAATCGTTCTGTTTATCTCTGTTCTGCTTTCTCTTCTAAATGACTTACTCCCGTCTCACGCTCTATAAAACCCACACGCACACTCACCCACACACATATCACAAAAAAGTTCGGATGGTCATTGGACACCCAAGAAAAACATCTCATCCCTTTATCAAGTCATCATCTGAAATATTCAGGGAGTGGACAGAATGCTGTTCCACCTCATCTCTTTCTCTTTCTTCTGCTTCCCCTCTTATATAAGCACCCACACATACACACGCCAAGTGCGCGCACACAGAGGCATTTATAAAATGGATGGGTTGCCAGATTGGAGGAGACACTGGAAGCCTGCGGTCCAGAAAGTTCCGATGTAAAAATTCAGACGAAGTTTAGCGTCCCGATTTATTTGCGCCATTGCCGCTATAATAGATGCCTGTAATGTTTCAGACGCCATTAGAAGCCGCATGCATTTGCGTTACTTGGAGCCAGATTGAGCTCAGATTACAAGCAGATGCTCTCTTTTTTATCTCCAGAAAGCTAGTATCCTGCTTCATCAGTCCCATCTTCAATTCCTACCCCCCTCTAAAAACCTCAGAGAATTAGGGCCTTCATATAGTCCTAAATGAAGAAAATAGCGTCTAAATAGATGGGTCTGGCTCAGTATTGATGTGATGCATGTTTCAGATGCTTCCTCTTGAATTATGAATGTGCCTGGTCGAAATAAAAAAAGTCAAATTCAAAAAGTGGTCATGATAGATCTGTCTGGATCGTTGGTTTAACAAGCGTGCGAATAAGCTCTTCTTTCACGGAATCCAAATTTCTCTTTCAACCAATTCCAGCGCCAGTGGAACATGCTGTGGTGGCGTTCCATACAGTGATTATACATAGTTTTAGACTAGAAAGGATTTCCAGTGGGGAAAACACCCACTAAACCACACTGCTATCCAGGACAAGGTTTAATCTGCTGTTCCTTTCAACTCCTCTTCATTCCTTTACAGTGGCAAGAGATCAAGCCGTCCTACAGACAAAGAGGACGACAATGCATCAGATGTGGAGTCGCCAGTGGAAGCCTTTTTTCATGAAGACCGAGAATGGCGCCCCATGGAGGAGGAGGAGGACCCTCCACCCCACTTGTTGCTCCCAGACAGCTTGGAGCTTCTCGAGAAGGTGGAGCGCAAGCTGAAGAAGAAACGACGCAACAGGCTAAAGAAGCAACGCCACCGCCAGTTCAATGACCTCTGGGTCCGCATGGAGGAAAGGTGGGTTGAGCAGAACAAATTAAATTTTTCAAATCATTCATACGATGGAAGACCCAGGATGGGGATTAATAAGTAATTAAATAGTTTGAAGCTTGAACATTATTGAAAAGGGGTTGGTCAAGTGTTTATTGGTTGGTTAACAATTTAGTTTTCTACCTAGCACCTTTTCTGACAGGGAAACCATTCTAGGATAACTGAGGAATCTTAAAATTTGATAGATAGACCCCTTCTACATAGACATGGCGATGGTTAATGCATTAGGCCACTGAGTTAATTCAACTCCCATACTGCCAAGCTGCCACTGGGAGACCTTGAGCAACTCTGTTTGCTTTCAGCTGCTTCCAAAAGTCTGAAACAAAGAAGGTAGCTATAATGCTGTAGTTCAGTTGTAGAAGACCTGCCCCAAAAGTCCAGAAGGTTATTTAAGAACCTTAACCTAAACCTGCTCAGGAGGCCTCAAATGCATAGAGAAGAACTCCCATGTAATACAAAGAAAGGCTCTAACAGCATTTTTTCCAGGTTTGAAGGTTGTTTTCCGTTATTATCGGAACGGATTTCTATGACTTCTCCAGGTGAAATCCAAGTATTCCGGTTCCTCATGCGCTTCATTTCACATTCGACACAATTAAAAGACACTATCCATTTCCATCATTCGAGAAGTTTCCGGATGCCTTCTTGTATCCCGTGTGTAGCGAGAGTTTCGATGAAGCAGATCTACCTGTGCTCGGTGCATATAGTGTTGGTTAGGGGTGTTTAGCCCGAGGCGACGGCAAGAGAGGACAGGGTCTGGCAGGAAGCAGTGTGTCTCTGATACGCAGGTGTTACGTTCATCTGAGAGTCCTGGAGGCTCCTCCGCTATCACATCTCACACTTCATGCATACATACGTACACACGAGACTGCAATCCCATCGTCCCCCTGCAGCGCTGCCTCTGCCCGAACTGGTCTCTCAATCGGTGACAAAGAAGGATCCTTTACGGTGCGTTAACGCCCATGGACCAACAGTTGAAACCTGAGGACTTCCTCACAGAGAATGACGGACAAGGCATTCATCGTTTAGCAGTTTCTCAGGGGATATCAATCCGTTTAGACGGGTGACCTGATGAGAATCAAGAGGTTTTTAGATCATTCATAATCAGATTAATGGAATAAAGGATACGTTAAGGGACTTGTTCAGCATCTGTAGCTGAACTGAATAACTACTTTATGGATACCTACCAAACATACACTCGCACTAAGACAGATATTCCTGTCTGTTGTTTTTTTAAAACTCCAGCTGATGGACCATGTATATTTCACAGCCACCTACTCTAGTGCAAAAAATATCCCTTTTACAGATTATTAAAATATACTCTGGCGCGCCATAGCAGGTGGAACCCAGACTGTAAAAGCAAACAATATTTTCTGGTTATACACTGAATTTATTTTTACCTGTAGCACAGAGACTCAGCTGGGACCCAAACGTTTGGCGAGCGAGCCGCTGTCCAGGCGCCGTGTTATAGAGAGCCTAGTGTCTCTCGCTCTCTCTCTCTCTTTCCTGCACACGCACATATGTCCGTCATCATCGCAGGGCTCTGGAGGATCCTTCGAATTAATTTGTCTACAATTTTAAGCGAACGTGTACAAGCCTTGGTGTTTTAGCCAGCTGGACTTATGTAGGCAAAGGGAAAAAACTAGCTGGACCTGTTGACAGAGTCCAAGGAAGTGGATGTGATTTCACTTTTGGAAAAAATGTAAAAAGACGATTTTTCTTCGCCTTTTTCTCCTCTGTTACACAAAGCCCAAAGCAGGCTAGCCGCGACCCGTGCCAGATTTTTACCCAAATCTTTACTCACAGCTTTCTTTTTTTTCCCCCGCATGGAAAATACCTGTATTTATTGTGACGGCTCGTTTCGTAAGCTTGCACAACAAACCTGAATGTGCCGTGATGGATTATTACAAACATTCCAACTGGAAATTGTCGGTGTTGACTGTTTCGATCATCGTTCTCAAAACTCAAGCTCATTTGTAACTTTAAAAAACAGCCCACAGTCCCCTTTCCTGACCCCTTGGTTTGCAGTGGGTGGATGAATAGACGCTTTTTTTTTTTTTTGCTATTGCTTTGATACATGGCCTAATGCTAACTGTCAAAAAGCATTAGGAGACTCGAATCAAGCTTAAGTAAACCTCTGTTGCATTTAAAATAGGAAGGTTAGAAACGCGATGACTTCAAGCACAAAGCTAATCAAATCAATGCAAAATAAATATTGTTAACTACAAGCATATGACTTGGATTGAAAATTAACCTATTTGGAATAATGATTTTTTTTTTTTTCACAGATAGAAATGGCAACCATTTTCTTGTTTGCCACAACTAATGTTTTAATTAAAGATTATGCTTTGAACTAACAATTATCCAGGTCTTGATTGAATATTTTGTTAAGAAGGGCTTTATCGGAACTGGTGCCGGTTTGGGACTAATTAAGATCCAGAAACAATCCTGGCTGGGATTGATAAAGAGAACAGTTGTAATCAGAATGGAATAAACTGGTGGCTCAAATCTCACTATCATCAATGGTCTGGAGAGCTTACCTTTCCAAAGAACCAATTTCGTTATACCATGTGTTTATTCCAGCCTTTGTTTCCCATCACGGACTAGATTTGTTTCCCAGCATTTGAACGCAAGAAAGTTTATTTGGAGAAGACAAACCGTGTGTATGCCTGCCATAAAACCCAAGCCAAAATGCAGTGTTATTACGCTCGCCAACGTAAAAACAACCCACAAATGTAATAAACACAAATGTAGTACTGCATTTTTAAATGCAATAATCTTACAAATGTAATACAGATCTGCAATCTTTAACGTAATAATCCCACAAAGGTAATACAAATCTGCATCTTTTAAATGTAATAATCCCACAAGCGTAATACAAGTCTGAATCTTTTAACATATCTGGGGCTTTGAACGTATTAATCCCATGAATGTAATACAAATCAGCAGCATTTAATGTGATAATCCCACAAACGTAATACAAATCTAAACATTTTAACATAATATTCCCATAAAGGTAATTAAAATCTTTGGCTTTTAACGTATTAATCTCACAACTGTCATACAAATCCATGTCGTTTAACGTATTAAAATAGCTTTTTACAAAAACCTTTTAACAGCTTTAAACGTACTAATGCCACAGATGTAATACATTTCCTGGAAACATAATTGCAGTTACTATTACGTTTGCAAAAACTTGTTACATTTGTTGAAAGGTGAAAGTCTTTAGCTTTTAAAATTGTAATAATTACAGGTGCATTACCGTATTACATTTTAAAAATGTAATAATACCTTTGTTGGAAATATGTCATGTTTTACTTTTGTTTTGTATTACAGTAAAAGCTGCAGATTCGTTTTTCATTTGTTTTTATACTACAGTAATTCATGAAAAAAAACCCAGCACTAGTCATTAACAGGCCGCAGTGAACACAGTGAACAATCACTGGAATGTCAACAGGACATCATTTATTGTCGTTGTTGTTGCTTCAATTTTTATCCGTTGTTTTTAAAAGTAACAGTTAAAATAACAGGATGTTTGACTCAATCCGAGAAATCTTCGACCACTTCTGGCTTTGGTGAGGTTTGTTAAAAAGATCCAAATAATGTTTATGTGTTACCCACATCCCCAAAAAACAACGAAACAAAAAAAAAAAAAAAAACCACAGGATGTTCAGGGTCTTAAACGTTTCTCCAGACAAAACAGCATCCTAATCTGATTTCTCCTCTATTATTCACGCACAGCACGACGCTGGAACCCATCCGGCCCGTCATCCGCATCATCGACGGCTACATCACCATCGAGGGCGACTCGCAAGGTCGCGGGAGGTCCAATCACGACAGGACGTTCTCAGGCTCCGCCTCCTTATTGGATCGCGCTTCCTTCACCGTGCTGACGTTGTGCCTTCAGGTGCTCGTACTCCTTGGCTTAAGCGTCTAAAGACCTTCGACAGGTCGTTCAGAGAGACTGAAGAGGGGAAATAAAGACTGCTGTAGCTTTTTCCTTTGATGTGTTCTTCATTTTCTGAAGGATGATTGATTCCCTGCGATCGACTGCGGGTTCTGTAAATACCAAATGTATCATAGATGTAATTTAGAGAATTGAATTTTTATAAAAATGGATGCATCTTTGTTCATTTTTATATATAAATAAGATTCACTATATTTTTGTGACTAAATAAGGTACTAACAAGCTTTTTTTTTCTGTCCCAAATCTCCCTAATTCGGGTTCTAATGTGTTTTTTTTTTTTTTTGTTTGTTTTTTACAAGGAGTCTATTTGTTTAATTTATTAAATATATAGCTTTAGCTTATTCTTCTTTGACAGCTCTTCATGGTTCAGACTGGCTCTTTTTTTCCCTGTGCTTTTTTTTCTAAACCTTTCCATATCACCGTTGTACACATTCCAGTAACTTACAGTACGTTGCACCGAGTTATGATTTGTTTACATAATTAAAAGCAATAAACTATTTATCTAGTCTAAGTCTCGTGTGTTAAAAGGAAAAAAAATGATGAGGAATGTTTTGTTTTATTGAGTAAGTCAAATGGCTCGGTGCCTGTTCAGGAGAGTGCTGAGCTCCAGGGGAATTTTATTACACGATCGTCAACTTCCTTAAAGGTTGCGGCAGAGCGGCGTTCGCGTACGAGACATTACCCGTTTCTTCCAGTTGGGAGAAAATGATTAGGCGTTTCAGGGCACATCTGGAGCTTTGCTGCTCAGGGTCAGATCAACAACATCTACAGCGAAGCTTTTCACAGCTTTCTCCAAGTTTTCTCAGAATGCTGAATGAAAAGACTCTGAGTTTCAACACATTTAATGGATCAGTGGTGGGCACCAGATGGCTCGCATTTCATTCCACCCGCAAGAACCGAAGCCGTTCTTCATGCTTTGCTTGTGGAACATGAAGACCCAGATGTTTAAAAAAAAAAAAAAAAAAAAAAAATCATGATTCAGTATCTGGCGACCATGCTCCGTATTGTTTTATGGGTACATTTAAAAAAATCAGCTTCTTCAGCCAAAAAGGAAGAAATTCATCTTGATTTGGTTGGAGAAACCCACCTCGGGATGTCTTAGGTCTCCGCTGATTTAGCCATCACTAAATGATTCAGTTTAGCCTTTTTGGTGTATGTTTTATTAGTTATGACTTTGACTGGACGTTAGGCCGTGTGCGCCGTGGACGTCGGGTTCACAGCAAGCTCAAGTGGTTTCAAATGTAACGTGTGAACAATTCATTGCCCTCGTAAAAAAGAAAAAAAAAAGGCTTCGGGTTTATTCAGATGTAATGAACTTCGCTGGGTTTGAGGTTGCTTGAAATATTCGGAAAAATGACGCACATAATGTGTCTACAGTTTTTCTCATGATCGCCCAGAGGAATGTAGTAGTTGGGTTACAATATAGAGGTCACTTTGGTGAGACCAACAACCTGATGATTAAAAAAAAAAAAAAAAAAACTTTTTCACAGGGGGTCTGGAGCCTATCCCAGGCACGAGACGGGGTACACCCTGTACGGTGCCAATTTATCGCAGTGCACACACATACACACACACACTCATTCACATATTATGGCCAATTTGGGAACACCAGTTGGCTGAATCTGCATGTCTTTAGATTGTGAGAGGAAACGCAACATGCACACAGATCCGAGGTGGGGTTTGATCCCACACCCTGGAGGAGCAAGGCAACAGTTCTAACCACTAAGCCACCATGCCATCCGGTGTCAGTTTTTCATTCCTTTTAATGGTTACACATGCAGAATGACAGCAAACACTTGAGTTGTTAAGGCAGAGTGTACAGTAGCTCTGACCGGAAGGTCCCAGGTTCTAAAATCCCACCACCACCATCAAGTTGCCACTGTTGGGCTCTTGAGCAGCAAGGCACTTAACCCTCAACTGCTCAGATGTCTGATGAAATAAAAATCTGCTAAATGACATAAATGTAAATGTTGTTGGTGCCAGGTTGGCTGGTTTGAGTCTTACAGAAACCGCTGATCTTCTTGATCTTGTTCAAGCAAAGACAAATCTTTCTGATTTAAACAGAATTATGCCTAAAAACAAAAAGAAACTCACAGTTTCAGGGTAGAAACGCCTTGTCGATGAGAAATGTTTGAGGTCAGACTGGTTTAACCTGACAAGAAAACCACTCTGATCAACCGTGTTGAGCAGAAAATGATCTCCGAACACACAACACAGTGAACTTTGATGTGGACGAGCTACAAGGGGAGAAGAGTTTCTACTCTCGTCAACCAAGAAGAGGAATCTGAAGCCCTACAGTTTTGTGTAAAGGCTGGAGAGAGAGAGAGAGTTGGGGGAAGTGGAAGACTGGATAAAGCATCACTGTTCATACAAAAAAAAACATTTTGAAAGAATCATTTACTAATACAAGTCTTAACTTAATAAAATAAGGGATTAAACACTTAATTGTGCTGTTATAGTCTTCACTGTTAATTAACAACAAAGCAGGGTGACAAACAGTTCTTTTTTAACCACATCAATTTATTAACCATTACATTCATTTATTCGTATTCTATACTGCAACCCTGTACAGGATCATCAAGAAGCCTGGAGTCTATCCTAGGAGATTTAGGGTACACCCTGGACAGGGTTCCAATCCATCACAGGGCACACAATCACACCAACACTTACACATTATGGACAAATTGGGATTGCCAGTTGGTCTAATCTGCATGTTTTTGGACTGTGGGAGAAAACCAGAGTACGTGGAGGAAACCCACCTAGCATGGGGAGAACATGTAAACTCCATGCACACAGACCAGAGGTGGGAGTCGAACCCAGACCTTGGGGATGCAAGGCGACAGGGCTAACCACTATGCCACCGTGCCGCCCTTAACAATTACAAGGCTTTGTTTATTAAAGAATGGCGTTCTGTACTTTCTATATGTTTATTGTTCTATTTAATGTTCTGGAAAATCCATTAAATGATTTACTTCCTGTTTCGTAAGTTATATTAGAAAAACAGGAAAACACGAAAAACAATTATTTCTTCACCAGTGTCATTTTTCTCATCAAAGAAAAACTACTTTGTTGGTGACCTATTATGCAAAATTCACTTTGAAAAAAAAAACAACCAAAAAACAAAACAAAAAAATCATTTTTCCCGCTCTTTTTCAGTTTTGTATTGGCCGGGGCTTAAACAAGCCAGTTATATTTTTCCCCCTAATGTGACCTCATATAAGAAGAAGATTCCACTCCCTTGGCTTGTTGTTCAGCTCTGCTGCTCTTTGGAGGGGGCGTGGCTCTTCAGTAGCTTATTTGCATAGACAATGAAACAGCGTGTTTGAAAAAGGAGTGAGTGAATGGAGGGATATTAAGGTAAGGAAAAATACATTATGTAAAGGGTTTTTCAGCTGGAGTATTTACATGTCTTCATGTAGAAAATTGACACTTTTTCACATTTTGCTTATGTTTAGAATTAGCTGTATGAGATCCTGTGTGATCTGTTACTACGGAAACGATAAAGCATAAAGATAAATGCATTAATAACATTTGTCTCGTACATGGAATTACTGTCAGACCTGATTTAAAATAAAGTTCATCAGTCAAAATAATAAATTAAAAGGCACTGCAGTATAATAACTCGTTACCAAATACACTCTGAGTCAGAGTTTTTATAAACTTTAAATCAGACATTTAAGATCAAGTTAAGATCAGGTTTTTTACGCCAGGCCGGAGCACAAAGCCTCGCTTTGACACTGTTGATTTACAGCAGACGGTTTGTACATCTGAATAAATGATGATTTATGGTGTGTTTATTACCAGCTATAACATACACGATTAGCTAGAAACAATTAGCCAGTGTGGATACATTTATTACATGTTTGTTATTTCTTCCTGGACGTGAAGCTGATCAGATGTGAGAGTGATGGAGTTAATTTTGCTGTTGTTTATTTGCATGGCCGTGGCTCAGATTGCATAAAAAGCCTCCGACGTATCGGCTGAAAAGTTTACGCGCTGGCTGTCGACGACCGTTACGCCGCACAGACGTCTCTGTTACACACACCATGTCTTTTGCGGCGATATGAAATGTCAAACACAGACCCAGCAGAAACGTCGTCCGCGCAGCCGTGATATACGACCAGCCCTGTACACTTTATGAACAATCACATATGTAAGGTTTCTTAGGGACGACGTGGGGCAGCGGAGGTGCTGGATGACTGATGAATTACTCGAGCGGGAAAGAGGGAAAATGAAATGGGTTGGTTTTTTTGGTTTATCCTTTTTTTTTTTTTTTTCTTTTTTTTTCTCCAGGCTTGCCGGGAAAGGACAACGCACAGATGGACATTATGGACCAAGGATGATGAATCACAAAGTTCAAAAGCAATATGAATTCCTCTTAAATCTAAAAAAAGGTTTGTTGTGTCAATCAACAGTCATTTTTTGTCGAGGATGAAGCTCTTAGTCAGTCCATTAAAGTTAAGTTGAGGTTACTTTGTGTTGGTAACAGGAAGTCTGAGCACATAGAGTGTGCAGATTTACCATCAATTGCAAAAGTCTGTACACCCCAGGAAAAGGTATGAATGTAATTTTGAAGAAATGATACTCAGTGGGTTAAGATTCAGTTGTCACACTGCCAAGGTATTAATCACAAATGAATAAAAGTTAAGAAAGACTGTATGTTCATAGGAAAAAGCACTTCATCCACTTGACTCACTCTCTCTCTCTTTATCCTGTATACAGGGTCTTGGGGGGCCAGAGAGACTTAGGGCACAAGGACGGGATGCCAATCCATTACAGGGCACAGACACAATACAGAAAATTTAGGAGCACCAATTAACCTAATCTGCATGTCTTTGGACTGTGGGAGGAAACTGGAGAACCCGGAGGAAACCCACCAAGCACGGGGAGAACATGCAAACTACATGCACACAGACCCAGAAGCGGGAACAGAAGAAAATAGCGCTGTTGTCATCAAAATAGAACCGTAGACAGTGTTGGTTTTTCGCTGGACATTAATCATCAATATCATGGTTTGAGTACAAACTTGAATACAGGCAAGAAGACAATAAATGATGTATATTTGGAGCTAAAAGATCAGACATGGAAAGCTCTATACTGTGGAGTTTTCCTGGATCGACTTCACAAGGATCGAGGTCACAATTAGCAGAATTATTATACAGCATCTAACATTCACTTCCTGGTTATAAAGCATTTAAGTAGTTCATGTCTATACCAGGGTGTGCTAGTGGTTAGCACTGTCACCTCGCACCTTCAGGGTCTGGGTTCGATTCCTTCCTCTGAGTTTGTGTGCCTGTTCTCCCTGTGCTTGGTGGGTTTCCTCTGGGTATTCTGGTTTCCTTCCAAAGACATGCAGATTAGGCTAACTGGCATTTTCAAATCGCCTGTGTATAGTATGTGAGTGTTTGAGTGTATGGGTGTACCCTGCTGTGGGCCCTAAGTCTCCTGGGATAGGCTCTAGGCCCCTCATGACCCTGTATACGGGATAAAGCGGTACAGACGATGAGTGCGAGTGAGTCATGTCCATATCATAGTTTTGTCTCAATTCTGGGCCGCATTCTTTAAAGGACGCTGACTGCGTAGCCCAACAAAAGAAGAAACAAAATGAGGCAGTCTGAAATTTAGATTTATCCTTTTTTTGATTTATCCCTTATTACTAGAAATTGAAATTCTTAACAGCCACGTAACAATATTTAACCTTGTCTTTCTTAATATTTAATATATTTTCATATTTATTAGTATCGCTAGCCATTCACGCGAGATAAAAACCAGTACTTACATTTGAAAACATATTCCACGAATCCTGCTTCCGCCATCGTCTCTTCCCAATGGCTCGCAAAGGATTCTGGGATGTGTTGCGCAAGTTCACACTTCACAAGAAGTTAGCTAGCTTGAATTTCAATTCACACAAATTAAAACAAACTAGTTCATGTTAATAGTGAACAAATATGAATTTGTCAAACGTTAACAGCAGGAACAGGCATGAGAAAAACATTTACTTTTTTTTTTTCTTTTTTTTTTTTTCAGTGAAACATCTGGACATTAATAAAAAGGACACCGGTAGTGTGAACTATGCAGATTTTTCACATTTTAGATTCCCAGAGAGGAATCTGTTTCCAGTAACACAAACAGACTGGGTGAGAAAAGGCAGATGGGGAGAAGATCCTTTTAAGCACGCAGCCTTTTGCAGCTGTCACTTAATTGCAGCTGTCTTTAATTGCTACAGTAGCCTTCAGATTTAATACTGGTTTAATACTGGTTTATCCTTTTTATTTATTAATTTTTTTTATAAAAAAATCAACATTGTTTCTACCTTTCAGTGTGATATTATCAAAAAATCTAAATAATTATAATTATCCAAAGAAGTTCAGCCTAGAAAGTGTAAGTGTCACAACTGGATGGGTATCTGTACAGTATGATATAGAGATTAACTGGGCTGAATATAATACATACTGCATTTAAATCCCGCCTTTGTGCTCTAGGATTGGCTCAAATTTTATGGGCAGTGACGATCTAAGCGATTGCATATAAGACTGAATCCTTCATCTGTTTGGAAAAAAAAAAGAGATTATTTTTATATGTTTACAGCATCTATGAATGCTAGAATAAGCACAATGCTTCCAATACTCATTTTTTAGGTGGGTTTAAAAATGACTTAAACTGTTGATAAGTCTTAATTTCATCTTATCGATCAGTGTATCGGTATTGTCAACGTGCGATCGATCTATGGTCCATATATTCAGTGCAAAGTCTCGCCTTACTTTAAAGTCTGAGTAAGCTCTGAGTCGTTCCTGACCGCTTTAACATGTTTTCTTGTAGGCAAATTAAAGACCGGTTGTGTTGTGACCATTTCCTGCCTTAGTGTTTCGGACATTTAAACTTTATATTCGCTTTGTTGGCTCTGATCAGTAATAAACCACTTACATATGGATTAGAACTCTGCTTTAAAGTTCTTCATGTTACAGAACTTTTTCAGAATTATTATTATATATTTTATTTTTTTAAATAGAGTTCTTCGCATTTTAAACTGAAAATAAACTTTCACACTTTTGGAAAACATTAACGAAAATTAAAATCGATAAGATAAAATGAGACAATCAGAAAAAAGAGCTGAGCAGCTAAAGAGATAGAAAAGTGACTCTTTTATTCTTTCTTTATTCCCACCTGTCTCGAGAACGTAAACTGCCGAGATGAACGGTGTTTGTAGCAGGAGTGAGATTACAGTGTGTAGGATTCAGTCTCATTTTGACCGGCGCGTTTGATAGAGCTTGGATTAAATTGAGGTTTTTTTTGTTGTTGTTTTCTTTTTTCAGAAACACAAGCACTTCGATTTTAAACTTGAACAAAATCAAGCACGGAAAATATGGACTGAAGAGGGATGTTTTTTTTTCTTATTTTAATATCAAAAGTAAGATTATGTAGTGTAAAATAAAAGGAAAGTTTTTTCTTTTTCATTTAAAACAAAAAATAAAGCTGGTATGATTTATGATCCATAACTAGAGGCATAAAAACATATATTTTGATTTATTTCTTTATGCATTTTTATTTTTTTACCCCAAATTTCTTTAAATCTATCAACAGAAGATTGAATAGAACTCGTTCGAATGAAGACAGGATTCTTTACATAGAGAAATCGCTAATGAATTTTACAGCGTTTCCTGGTTTGCCTAGGGATCCAGACTTTTGGGCCGACCTACACAGTATACATCGGTGCATAAATCATCCTAATTTAACAGCATGACTTCCGTTTTCATTATTCAGCAGATTATAAAATAGCACTTGATCCGGCACAGTCGTATGTATTTGTTGAAATTTAGTCCTTGCTTTTGCTGTTATAAGAACCCCCACTTGAGCATTACTGTTGTTGGGTGAGGAGGCCAGGAAAGCAGTCAGCATCCCAGGACAGGGTGGGGCCTCTTATTCCCAGTAACTGAAACTGTAACACTACAGCATACAAAGACATTTTAGAAAATGATACACTTTCAGGTTCCAACCCCCTCACCATCCACTATCGGGCCCCTAAGTAAGGCTCTTAACCTTCAACTGCTCAGAGGTAAAAATGAGATAAAAACGTTAAAGTCGCTCCAGATAAGGGCGTCTGCCAAACGTAATGTAAATGTTTGGGGACGAATTTCATTTATGTTAATGAATGTGATGGTCAGGGTTCACAAATGTTTGGCCTGTGATAGAAATATCAAGCAAATAAAAATGAATTAATTTTGTTACATCCTACAGAACAAAGGCAGGTCTCAATAATGCCGCGATTCATGCCCGAACAGCATTTTCCCATCGGAAAAGAATAAGCAATCTATGTTGAAAGTGTCATTAATCACCCGTCTGCAAAAATGTCACCCAATTCAAATATCGAGCGGTGTGTTTAGGCTAAACGTTTAAGATTCATTGCCATGCCGAGCTCCAGTCTAGCAGCGTAATTGAAAGCGAGTGCCTCTGCGTTGATCATAATGACGCTGGAAGTCTCCTTCCTTCTTCTGGAAAGCTTCTCAAGTCCAGGTTCTACGCTTCAAAAACGCACATAAACACCAGCACCCACCTTTTCTCCGCCCCTCCCCACCCCCCCCTAACTGAAAGCTAAATATGTCATAATTTAATAAAGTGGCTATAAAATTACCAGTTCTGGATCTTTTTTTCTTCCTCATTTCGTTTAATCCTAATGTTGGCATTTTCATCAATCAAAACCACGTGCAGCGACACTAAAAGCCATTCCGTTGGAGGGCGGTGGAACCGCTGGTCTCTATCGGCGTGAGCTACGGTCCCCTCAGGCAGCACGGCACACGCTTGGCGTGAAGTTTATTTTCACAGGCTATGGAAAAAATACAAAGATTAATACACGTGTAGGTGGGCATTCCCACGCAGGCTCGGGACCTGAGCCTTGACAGCAGATGCGTAATCAGGCGCAGGACAAACGACCGTGCTGAACAGCGCTCATGTTAAACGTCTGCTCTGGATTGGAGAGGCCAAAAAAAAAAAAAGAAAAAAAAGAAAGAAAGAAAAAACACATGCTCTTTCATGGGTTTCTGTTTCCATTTAAGAAGGGATCCCATCTGGAGCTGCGTAATTAGCCGCTTATGGACGTGCATGCCTTACAGCTAGGCTAAGTCAAATTTGTTGGTCTCATGTTATTGACTCAGAACTAAGTTAAGCACAGAACACGTCACTGTTCGGGCTGCGTCACAAGTCGAGCTCTACTGCCTCACACGCAGGGTTACTATTTACGGAGTACGCTGATTAAGAATAGATTTACTACATCTTTACAGTTTTACATGATGTCATGTACACACAAGCTTTCATACACTTTAACAGAATCTCAGAAACAAAATTATGACTTGGTCAGCATCCTGTACTGACGTAAGCAAGCATGTTTATAACAACATAAAGCAAAATGATTTTGTATGCTATAATTAAATTTACATTTAAATGCGTTATTTAATTCATGCAGCCGGATTGTAGATTTCTATAAACAACAATTGTTAAATTATATTTTATTGGTATAATGAACTTTACATTTAAATTGTTCAACAAATATGCATTTCCCCTACAATTTTTACCTTTACAGATAAACGTTTTATTTAAATACTGCAGGACAAGTTAAACTCAGGTTAATTATTTATTTCTAACTGTTATAAATAAATTTGAACAATGATATTAACATGCATACTCAGATTTACTTAAAATGTACTTTAAATTACAATTCCTACAATTAACAACTTAATAATTGTAGTTATAAATTCATCTAATTCACTTTAAAATCAAGCACATCATTTATTTTCAAATAAAAACACATTTGCTTGAATAACGTTTATAGTCCTATCCATAGCTTAATTGTTACTCTTGCTAGGATTATCTAAATTAATATTATTATTTTTAACTGCTATGAACCTTAAAAAAAATATATATATATATATATATATATATATATTTTTTTTTTTTTTTAAACTTAATTTTAAACTCAATCAATTATCCAAATATTCAATTTTTACATTAATGCACTCATTCAAATGATCATTTTTTTATTTAAAATTGTAATCAATTATTTAATTCCTATTTTTCAAAATCGCTATACTTGACTTGAAATTAAAATGAGAGATTTGTTTAATCATGAATGGCATACCATTGCTAGAATTATTTTTATATTCAAATAAATAATGTGATTGTTTTATTGCTATGGTCATACTGTATATACCAAATCCAAATTAATTAATTAATTATCACATGCCTTAAACTTAAAATGCTATAGGTAATGATGTTTAAACACATTTTCACTAATGAACCTTAAATTCCAAGTATAGAGGTAGAGGTTTTAATTTCTATGATCAATATTCAAACAAAAATAAACATTCAACAAATAAAGCTTAAAATAAGTATATGCTTTTTCATGTCTATACATTTTTTATTGTATTTATTTTATGTAATTTTAATAATGTTGTTAGTCTTTCGGCTGCTCCTGCTGAGGGGTCACGGGAGCCGACCTTGAGATCCGCACACAACTTGGCACAAGTTTTACGCTGGATGCCCTTTATGACACAACCCTCCCACTTCATTCCGGCTTCAGACTGACACTGAGAATCGAACCTGGACCTTCTGTATGGCAGGTGAGAAACCACTGAGCCACCAGTGCACATATATTTGCAATTGCTTAACTCAATTAATTATAGTTATGCAATTAAAAAAGTATCAACTTTAAATTAACTTTATAGTCAAAACAGTCATTTAATGTATCAAACATTCTGTGTTTTTTATAATTATCTTAGATTTGAAATTATTTCGATTAAACCATTCTATAAACTTTACATATTAAAACCACAAATCAATGATGAACCACTTGAAACGTTCAGACATACTGTATAGCCAAGTGCTGAAGTCTGCAAACTAATCATTGTATTAGGTTCAAGAGGTCCATGATGATAAAGATTTAAAATAATAAATGTATTTTTTGATAAAGATGATATTTCTATTAAAAAAATAATAAAAATCAGCAAAATCCAATGAGGAAATTTTTTCTCGAAAATGACCTCCAGACATGATTAAAAGTAGTGAGTGTGTGACGAGTCAAACAAAAATTTCTAGAAGATTGTATGAAATTTTTCACCTATTTGGCAATTGAGAGACTCGAAGCATGCAGTAACTGGTGGAGATCTTGATTCCGATTGGACAGAAACTGATGGCGTGTTATGTAATGTGCCATTTCTAATAATACACATATTACTCTTATGATCATGTCACATGGATGTGAATTAAAATAATTAATAAAATAAAATAAATTGAGTGAATGATTGGTGTGGACTGAGGACACAGTGTCTCGGAGACCTTTTGGATGTTGTCCAGGTTCAGCTGTGGACGAACGTGCTCCACCTGTAGCTACTGCATGCTGAGTTACACTTCAAAGGTGAGATGAAACACACGGACAAGGACAATCAGAGAGAGAGAGAGAGAGAGAGAAAGAGAGAGAGAGAGAGAGGATGTGTGTGTATGAAGAGAGTAAGTGTGAACACCTGCCCCCCCCCCTCTTTCTTTAATCTCAGAAACATCCACAGATGTAATTTTGATTTGTGGAGCGTGTGACATAATTTCCTTTCAGTTATTTGTGATTAATTTCTCTTTTTTTGTGAGATAATCGATGGAGGAAACAACGTTGTGAATTCCGTTTCTCTCCCACACACACACACACACACACACACACACACACACACACACACACACACACACAGATTTGTGGTCCAGGGTTTTTTTGGACTTGCTGTGTTTTTCTGGAAAGATCTTCCGTCTGCTTGCTGTAATTCAGTTTTAATCTCCCTGGCGGTGAGGAAAATCCTCAGCAGTAAAATCTGAAATATTTGCACTCACACGTTTAGAAAACGTGAACAAATAAAACGAAATGCTGGTTTTCCATGAGCAGGGAATAAAATGCTGAGGTTCTTATAAACTTTTTCCCATTGAGCAGTAACTTTTATTTTCCTCTTTAAGCTCTTTAAATTTATCTTTGAAATAATTAAAACATTAATTTTACTGCCGTGTGGGGAAAAAAATCTGTGTGATTATGCGAGTAACGTGATCATGTACACCCTGAAATTCAAGGAAACACACAAAAGAATAATGTGATAAAATCCCAAGCGCTAGATGAGATGTGATTATACGATGTGTTTAAAATATAATAATGTGATTTTTATTAGAATAAATAAAATGAATAATAAATTAAATAAAAATCATGTAAAAAAAATGAAAATCTGATGATTTGAAAATTAAATTACATGTAAAATTTATGATTCCAAAATATAATTATGTAAAAAAAAATTGTGATAATTATTTTCAAATAAAACAAAACATAAATGTGATCATGATTTAAAAATAAAATTATGTAAAGAAAATGTGTTAATTAAAAAATAAAATCATGTAAAAATCTAAATGTGATGATTTTTAAATAAAATTACTCAGAAATCAAAATGTGATGACAAAAAAATCGCGAAATGTAACAATTTAAAAATAAAATCACAAAATGTGATGATTTTGAAATAAAATCACGTACAAAATCAAAATGTTAGAACTTTTTTAATAAAATCATTTAAAAATCTAAATGTGAAAATGATTTTTTTTAAATACAAAAAAAATTATGTGATAAAATCCAATCAAAATGTAAATTTTAAATTTCATGTGAAAACATGAAAAAAATACAAACATATAAGAGAGATTACGTGATTTAAAATAATAATGTGATAGAGTCACATGTTAAAGATGAAAATAAAGCATACAATATTGTTATGTGAAATTTGAACTCTACAAAAAACATCTAAATACCACACGTGTAGAATTCATATAAAATTCATGTGATTATTCTTGTCTTGAGTTTTCTGTATGGATAATTACAAACTTTTTCCTTCGCCAGCATTGAATCCATTTCAGGGCTGCTCTTATTGCTTGTTTCACACACAGCCAGATCTCCACTGCTCCTTTGAGGTTGAGGAGGCCGGCCTGTATCTTTGATAAATTATTCATCACACTTTTAATTCATATGTTGATCGCATCTGCTCTCTATATTAAATGCACGCTCATAAAAAACGATCGCTCTGACCACTGCTCACTTCACCGCCGAGCCAGGTGGACACAGATGAACCTTCCAAATCTCCATCCAAACATCAGTTAACCTCCAGCCCATTTATTTTGGTTATTTTGAAAGGAGACAGGACGCTTCACTGCCAAAGATCTGAGAGCATTTTTATCAAAGCAAGTCTCCGGGCCAATCTGTCAGGATTTCTTCCAAACTAAACAGGTAAGACATATGCTCACTTGTTCGGTGATCTGAAAGGGCCATCATTTGGCTCTGGTGTTGGCGTTCAGTGCCAGTTTCCCAGACGCATGAAGCCCCATTCTGGACTCTATTAAAGCATTCAAAATCCTTTCAGCATCACACTATACCTCATCTGTGGCTGGGACAGTACTCTGAATAGAAACTGTAACCTGTTCTGTCTCTGGTCACAATGCTAGCTGAAGAAAAAGGAGACGAGAGAAAAAGATAAGAGAGTAAGGAAAGGAAAAGGATGGGACAGGACAGGACAGGACATTACAAAAAGGAATTACAGTAAAGGAAAGGAGCAGGTCAGAAAAGGACAGGAAGGGAAAAGAAATTATACATATGGAAAGGAAAATGATAAAAGGAAAGGAGAGGCAAGGAAAAGGGTGGGAAAGGACAGGACAAGAACAGGTAAGAAAAGGAAAGGAAAATGATAGGACAGGAATTAATAAATTAATTGAAAAGAAAAGAAAAGAAAAGCACAGGAAACTGAAAGGAAAAAAAAGAAAACTAATTCATAAAAGAAAAAGAAAAGGCCAGGACAGAAGAGGAAAGGAAAGGAACAGAAAAGAACAGAAAACACGTAAGGAAAAGAAACTTATAGGACAGGAAGAAAAGGAAAAGCAAATAAAATAAATGGTAAGAAAAAAAGGAAAAGAGAGAAAAAATTTTTACAAAAGGAAATAAAAGGAAAAAAATACCAGGACAGAAAAAGGAAAAGAAAGGGACAATAAGTAAAGTAGAAAAGCAACAGGAAAAGGAAGCAAAAATGAAGGGGAAGGAAATGAAACGGAAGAACAGCAGGCAAAGAAACGACAAAAACAAGGGGAATAATTGACATGAAAGATCTACAAATAAGATAGGGAAAAAGGAATGTTAAATAAATTACCTTTAAATGAAAAATAAAAGAAGAGAGACTGCAAAGGAGTAGAAAGAAAAAGAAGAGAAATGGACTATGAATAAGATGGGAAAACACATTAACGACTCTGTTTTTCACATTTTTTCTGTATCAGTTACACAAACAGATATCTTTCCTCAAATATGCTGATGCACAAATCGCACCGGCGCAGGAAACCATGTCCAGTTTGTTCTCTAACACAGAGTTCCCACTATATATCGCACTCAAGCAGTTTGTATAAAATCCCAGGGCCGTATCAGCACTCATATTCACAGAGGTTTCCAGCCAAATCCACCGCAGTCTCTGAGAGGGGAGAAGTCAGCGTCTGTGAAGATCAGGGAGTGGATCATGGAGCCATTTCTGCTGCGCTCAACACACCTACTTAACCTCCTGCTCAGAGTGCTCTGCTTGAAGCAGAGGCCAAAGACCACAGGAGTCCCGGGGAGCGTCGGCAGACCTTAGGCACGCTAATGGGGGCTGAGGTGTATAGGCTTTCTCTTCAAAGACGGGGAGGCGAGGAGAGTCGCAGCATGGGGGTGAAAAAAGCAGGCGGTGTCCACGTTTACAGCCGTATTTCATTACCATTAATATTAATAAAACAAAGCAAAACCAGCCCCGCTGGATGCGGATGGCCGTGTGAAAACGAACAAGGCTAAAATGGCTTTCAGTCCCCTTGGCCAAGTGCATACGCAGCTCGATGGCACCGCATCTTTCGAGAATGCGACTGCGGTCGAGCTTGAGACCTGACTGAGAAAACCCCTTAAAGACAGTTGTTCAATTGGTTTTGGCAGTTTGTGCTTGTAAAAACATAGAAAAGCATTTTCAAAACATTACTCATTCACACAAATTAGGCTGTTTTGCTGAAAAGGCTTGCGTGAGGAAGTATTCAATAGAACAACAGGCTTAGGACGCTCATACCCCTGTAACAGACCGTGCAACCACATGAAACAGGTTTTCCAGTAAAGAGAATGAATCAGAAGGTCCAGATGGGCAGTGAACTGGAGTAGGAGTACGTCAAGCCTGCCAATGAGACTTGATGGTATCATTGGACTTGGCAGTGACTGGATTTGGGATATTTTGGAAAGATCTATTACAAAACTGACTAAGAAGGGGTCATGGCAACGACCACTGTTACACGAACTTGGAGCTTGCTAAAGCTTGCTAATGATTAGTGGTGTCCAGTCTGAAGGAGGTTTTTGATGTTTCATTTTTTTTGCCATTGGCAAACAATTCTCTATATGTCATGAATGAGTCTATCAGAGGGACAACCAATGTTAGATGTTTTAGAGAGATAAAGTCATTGAGGTGGTTTGTATATGTTCAGAGGAGAGATTGTGAATATATCGATAGAAAGATGCTGAGGTTGGAACTGCCAGGCAGGAGGTCTAGAGGAAGACCAAAGAGGAGATTTATGGATGCAGTGAGAGAGGACATGAAGGTAGTCGGTGTGAGAGAAGAGGATGCCGAGGAGAGGGTTAGATGGAGGCAGATGATTCAATGTGGCGACCCTTGAAAGGGAACAGCCGAAAAACAAAGAAGAAGAAGAACCAAATTCACTATATGGTCAAAAGTTTGTAAAAATAATTTGTGGAAATGGTGTGGAGCGTCCTCGCACCTCCAGGTTCCGGGTTTGATTCCTGCCTTGGGTCTGTGTGCTTGGAGTTTGCATGTTCTCGTACCGGTTTCCTCTCACAGTCCAAAGACAATCAAGTTAGGCTAATTGGCGTTCCCAAATGACCCGTAGTGTGTGAATGAGTATGTGTATATGTGTGTGCGTCCTGCGCTTGATTGGCACCCTGTCCACGGTGTACCCCACCTTGTGCTATACAGTAAGTCTCCTGGGATAGGCTGCAGGCCCCCTGCGACCCTGTATACAGGATACCACGGTATAGATGATGAGTGAGAGTGAGTAAGCTCTCATTACATCCTTTTACTTTACTGCAGTGTGCTTTCGTACCTCACTAAACTCTTGCTCATCCAGGGTGCGTCATTTATATCTGTGGTATTTATCTGCACTGTCAAATACACCTGGTTGTTTGATTTAAAGTTGAATAAATCTATCATGTTTCCAAAGTCAGTGAGTTATCGTGTTTGTGATCTCAGTCTTGACCAAAATAACAGCAGTTATGATTTTTTTTTTTTGTTGTCAAAATCGAGCAGCCACAATGGACATAAAAGAACAATTGTGCACTTCCAACTTTGTAGTGACAGTTTACAGAAAAACCATATATGGGTATGATAGTTATACACTACACTACTTTTACTTTTACTTACAAAATTATTCGCTCGCCTGCGTATACTTTACATGAATATGAACTTGAGTAACATCTAATTCTTAATCCATAGGGTTTAATATGATGTTGGTCCACCATTTGCAGCTATAACAGCTGTAATTCCTATGGGAAGGCTTTCCACAAGGTTTAGGGGTGTGTTTATGGAAAATTTTGACCATTCTTCCAAAAGCGCATTTGTGAGGTCAGACACTGATGTTAGACGAGAAGGCCTGGCTCGCAGTCTCTGCTCTAATTCATTCCAAAGGTGTTCTATCGGGTTGAGGTCAGGACTTTGTCAAGTTCTTCCACACCAAACACGCTCATCCATGTCTTTATGGAGCTTGCTTTGTGCACTGGTACACAGTCCCGTTGAAACTGGTGTGGGGTTGTTTTTCAGGAGTTGGGCTCGGCCCCTCACTTCCAGTGAAAGGAACTCTTAATCCTCATATCTCGGTATGAAACTTATGCTTTAGCATACCAAGACATGTTGGACAATTTCTTGCTCCCAACTTTGTGGGAACAGTTTGGGGACAGCCCCTTCCTGTTCCAACATCGGTGCCTGATCTCATAAACGCTCTACAGAATGAATGGGCCTGAATTCCCACCACAGAAACACTCTTGTGGACGGCCTTCCAAGAAGAGTGGAAGCGGTTATAGATGCAAAAAACTCCATATTGAAGTATATGTAATTGGATACAATGTCATTGCAGGTTTGGCCAAATACTTTTGTCCATATAATGTATTGTCCTTGTGAAGGATCGACTGACTTTCCACCCAGGGTGTATT
>JAOVVA010000031.1:3609771-3620880 GCA_028565275.1 Leiocassis micropogon
CAATAATATTTAGATCTGGTGACTGTGCAGGCCATGGGAGATGTTCAACTTCACTTTCATGTTCATCAAACCACTCTATCACCAGTCTTACTGTGTGTATCGGTGCATTATCATCCTGATGCATGACACCGCCTTCAGGATACAATGTTTGAACCAGTGGGTGCACGTGGTCCTCCAGAATGGTTCGGTAGTCCCTGGCAGTGACGCGTCCATCTAGCACTAGTACTGGGCCTATTGAATGCCATGATATTGCAGCCCAAACCATTACTGATCCACCCCCATGCTTCACTCTGGGTGGTACGCTTCTTTGGGGCTTTTCCACACCGTAACTCTCCTGGATGTGGGAAAGTCAGTGAAGGTGGACTCATCAGAGAACAATACATGTCTCACATTGTCCACAGCCAAAGATTTTCGCTGCTGGCACCATTGAAACTGACGTTTGGCATTGACACGAGTGATCAAAGGTTTGGCTATAGCAGCCCGGCCATGTACATTGACCCTGTTCCCGACGAACTGTTTTGGTGGAAACAGTAGAGTGCACATTTAATTCTGCATTGAGTTGGGCAGCTGTGGTTTTATGTTTTTTGGATACAATCCGGGTTAGCACCCGGACATCCCTTTCAGACAGCTTCCTCTTGCATCCACTGTTGGATGTGGTTCGTCCTTCTTGGTGGTATGCTGACATTACCCTGGATACCGTGGCTCTTGATACATCACAAAGACTTGCTGTCTTTGTCACAGACGCGCACCAATAATTTGTCCTCTTTTGAACTCTGATACGTCACTCATAATGTTTTTTTTATAATTTATTTATGACAGTTTGATCATTTATTTCTATTAATATACCAGTTCGTCTGCAGTTTTGGAGTGTCGCCTAGCCATCACATCCAACACACCAGGGACAAAATGTTCCCTTCTGCCTCCCATCCTGATCATTGTATATCCACTATAGATACAGACTGAGCTCCTGATTGCATTGGATTTTCTCCAGCATGCACTTGGACGTGATTATAAATTAGCTTTGAAATCCCGCGATCTGATTGGTCACGTGCAGAAACTTGCCAAGCAGACGTCAGAAGTTAAGCCCCTCCGTAATGAAGGTCTGTCTGTAATTTGGTTCATCAAAAGTAAGAATGTTCTGAGGCCTTGGGTCAAAGTTCAAACTCTGGTCATGTGTCATTCGGTTTAATAAGATCCAGCTCATCTTCATCTGCACAGACATGGTGAAGCCAAAAACTGCCAAAGCATCTCTACTACAGTGAAGCACTCCAACACACATGATAGTAATCAGAGCCGGAGCCTGTTCTGTTCCTCGCCTCATCTCCGGCCCGGATCATTCCAAATTATTCCACGGAAGGAGAAGAGTCGCCAGCCGAGGGTTTGTGCGTCATCTAGTGCCATTTAAACACTGAATTCAGTCTGTAACGAATTCGACAGCATGCGGCCGATCGCCGCACAATCACAAAATTATTGGCACCCTCAATAAAATTGAATGCTTAAAAATAAATAAAACCCACAGATGAAATACATCAAGTAATAACATTTGATCATATCTATCTGTCTATCTTCTGTAAAAAATGTACCAGGACTGCTCTGTTCTTAATTTAACAGATCAACCACAATGAACAACGACAATAATTATAATAATATTAATAATGATTTATTTGAAATTTTCATTATTATTTACATATTAAAAAGTTGATATTATTACATTAGTATTTCTAAGCCTATATTTAACATTTTCATTTATTTATTTATTACATTTGAGCATTTGGCAGATGCCCTTATCTACAGCGACTTATTTATTTTTTTTATCTTTTTTTTTTTCTTTTTACATCTGAGCAATTGAGGCTTAAGGTCCATGCCCAAGGGTCCCACAGTGGCAACTTGGTGGTGCTGGGGTTTGAACCCAGGACCTTCCGATCTGTATTCCAATGCCTTAACCACTGAACTATTTATTACACGATAAAAAAAATCCATATTGACATAATTTGCTTCATTTCATTCATTAGTTTTTTTTTAAAGCAAAATTAAATGGAATAAAATATATGGTCTGAACAATCTTCATATTCTAATAAGTTATGAGATATCACTTATTATAATAATATCCAATAATTTATTATAAGAAGAAGATTAAAGTAAGATTTAAATGATTAGATATTAAAGTTAATGGTTTTTGGTTTAAGTTAATGCTTTCCAATAGAAAGAAGTCAGAACACCACTGACCACATCTGTCCATCTGTGTGTCTATCTATCTTCTGCCAAAATTAATGGCACCCAGTTCTAAACTGAATAATAATAATAAGAATTTTTATTTTACTTGTTCTTCATAATTATTTACATACCAAAGTTTATATTACATTAGTATTTTATTCTAATAATTAACATTTATTTATTCAATTCAAATTAAAAAAATACTTATGGACATAATTTGCAATGCCAATTTCAAAAAACAAAATGATCCATCAATGAAATAAAATCGTCATAATATTTTATCAGATATTAAAGTAATTAGATGTTTTTTGGGTAAAGTCAATGTATGTGAGCATCAGAACTGGACCACAGAGCAACGGAAGAAGAAGGTGGCCTGGTCTGATGGATTTTTTTTTTTTCCTCCACATCACATGCATAGCCGGTTGTGTGTGTGTGTGTGCACTGCTTCCCTGTGGGGGAGACAGCACCAGGATGCACAACGGGAGGACGGTGAGCCAGCGGAGACAGTTTGATGTTCTGCTGGGAAACCTCGAGTCTTGGTAAAGGATGATACTTTGACATGTACAACCTACTGTACCTAAACATTACTGCTGACCGAGTTACACATCTTCATGGGACCATGGTGTTCCCTGACAGCAGTGGTGTCTATCAGCAGGATGATGTTACCGGAATTAACTTATTATTTAAATCCTGTAGGACTTCTTGGAGGGTTCGATGTACATTATAGATAACCGAAATATAAACACACAGACACACAGGTCAGAATTTTATACAAGCTTTATTTACAACTTGATTACCAACTGTACAGTTTTGCAGCAAAGGAAGCACATTTTCCCGTCGAGTCGCAACACATAATTAAACTAAATTCAATCACCTTCTTGATGAATTTTTTTTTTTTTGATAATATATATAATTATACAAACTAATGAGCAGGAATTTCCTTCTCTTCCTTACACAGAGCGTCTGTACATACTGTACACAAGCAATATAAAACTTGGCAAATGGAAAGATTATTTGCTACTTTGACTTAAATGTAACATCTTTCTATGCATAAAAAACACATCAACCATAATAATACTCGAAAAACCAAAATGTCATTATTATCATTTTTTTCTTTCTTTTTTTTTTCCCTTCTCCTTTTGTCTCTGTCTGAGGTGTCCGATCAGAGCAGGTCCTCTCCTAATGGACGGTTCTTATCGTGAACGTTTCTTTGTAAATTTCATATTAAACAGGCTAACACTGTTGTCTAGTCCACACGTTGTGCGTTCCTCGACTTACAAACACCCTTACAAATGTACTTAAGCTAAATATAGATTCAAACAAAAAGTCGTTAAACAGTACAAAATGGCGCGTAAGAATGGACGTCATGACGTGACGAAGAAAAGAAGCAGCAGAAGACTTTGAAGTTCGAGGGCTAATAAACAGCACACGGTTTAGTGTGTTAGTCCACAGAGTCATCAATCAATCCGAGGTTAAAAAAATATATATATTAATAAAACAGGACACGCCTCTTATCGGATGCGGAAACGATATTTTAGTATCGCAGACGCACATATTAGAGACCTAGAGACCTGATGATGTCATACGGTCGTCCCTCTGTGTCCTTGTGTAACATGTAACAACGCAAAAGTTCAGAGTAAAAGCACTCGATGGTTTGTGATCGAGCCAACTGTGGTTCAGCTCACTGGTTTTCATGCCTAGATATTTTAGGCTGCTTTCATATATTTTTTTTGTCATGCTGGTCATATTACGTCAACCATAACAACGATTTTATAAACCTCTGCTAGTATCAGCTAGCTAATTTATCTAAACGTATGGTTACTAGTAATAGACGAAAGATTAATTTAGATTTAACATGATGAGCAGGAATTATTTTTAAAAAACAAGTTATTTGCTTTTGTAGTAGTTTTTTTTTTTTTTTTTTTTGGCGGGAGAAAAAAGTGGGACGTCCCAGATTTCCGCTAATTGGCTTAATGAAGAAAAAAAAAAGTTCAGTTTTAGTTATATATTTTCATTATTTTTAGCATCATAAAGCTTCATATAGTTCACATTATTTTCACTGATGCATTTTTTTCCCACTCGTGTAATTTTTCTTTCTTGTCTGGACCTCTGATTTGCATCCAATTAGTCAGGAAATAAATAATAATAATTAAAAAATTACATTTAAAATGTGACAAATCTCTAAATACTACTACACAATATTTTATTAATAAAGCTCATTCGAAAATAACAATTTGTGCGTGATTTTGTTCTTCTGTGCCCTCAATTGCTCAACTGCAATCAGATTGGTCAAGAAAACAATATATATTTATGTATTTATTTATTCCTTCATTCATTTATTTTAATTTAAACATACTTTTAGAAGGACTTTTTTTTTTCTTTTCATAAAAAAAAATGATTCAAAATTCATGATTTTTAATATGAATTCTCCACACCTTGCGTTTATTCTCAAAAAAAAAAAAAAAAAAAAAAAAAAAAAAAAATTCACCTTATTTTAAACCATAATTCTTCAGGAGGGTAAAACCCCTGTGAAAGCAGCCTAACCCCGGCATAGTTGACTTTTTTAACCAAAAATTTAGTTCAATCAGATCTGATGGTTAAAAAATGTTTAATAAACTAATATTCTAGAATCATTTATGCCAAAAAAAAAAAAGAAAAGAGCCCTGGTACGAGGTTTGGTTTCCGTCCTGTTGCTAGGTCTCCAATATGCACATCCAGGACTTAAATACTTTCTATTTTACTTCTAACTTACGTATTGACCTTGTTTCTTTTCTCTTCTTTTTTTTTTTTTTGGACCTCCTAATACTGTTTGCCGTCAGAAAGGAAAAACAAACTTAACATAACGCAAATCTTGTGCGAGGTTTCTACCAAGCGGTGGCGCTGTGAGCTCAGGGGAAATAAACATTTAATAAATAAAGTGAAGCCGTGCAGTGCAGAGGCTCACCGTTTGTTCACGAGGGTCATGAAATTAAAATAACACTGCAGTCAAATAAAAAGGAAACAAAAAAGTGATAATAAATGAGTGATAATAAATATGAAAAAGAAGACAAGAGTTAATAACAAAATGCTGACCTAAGAGACTGTCGTATTAATACAGCGTAACACTTATTATTATCATTATTACGTCACTCTCCGGTAACCTTCAGGCCCCGCCCACAGACTGCTGCATGCTGGGACACAGCGGACGCTCACGCACGCAGCGCATGCATGCAGACGGAACCGGACCGGAGGACGGAAGAAAGCGAGAGGTGTTAGTGTTTTGTTGAGGTGTTATTCAAGAGCAAAATCGGTCATGCAAGGAGCGCCGTCATGCAGCCGCGCCGCCTCGACCTCATGCCTTTACATCACTGCGAAGGGAGGGGACACAGAGAGAGAGAGAGAGAGAGAGAGAGAGAGGAGATGGACAGCTGTCAAACAAATGGTTAATTCATGAAGATTAATGATTGTTGGTGGACACACACACACACACACACACACACACAGGTAGATTAAAAGAAAAAAAATTTAAATCTGCAAGTCGACGTCTTGTCAATCAGCGACACCTGCACTAACGCGAGGATCTTTTAGTAACTTTTAGCAATTAGTCCATTTCACATCTTGTTGCCTTTGACTGAATTAACCCTCGGCGGACCAAACGTTCATCAAAAATCAGCACAAAAACATTTGCATCGTTTCCAGCTACTAGTTGTTTCCATGGTAACCAGTACAGCAAGCCAATAATGCCTTTAACACTCTAGGAGATTACCGGGCCAGTGTTTGCATCTCCAATGCGATGCGATGTTCGTGGAAAGTTGATGTAAAGTCAGAAGTTCTCCCGGTCTTAAACACTTTCAGGGATTTAGAATAAAGAGAAATAAAACATGGATGTGAAGAGCAAATCTGAGCTTTATAAAGTATATCAGTTCACGCGACAATCGATCAAATATAAAGTAACGCATGAGGATTTCTATTTGTTGTTGCCATTCTCATCAGAGGCTTCGTTTGCACGTGACTCAAGACTTCCCTCTAGAGGTAAAAAAAAAAAAAAAAAAACGAATTTACTCGGAACATAAAGCTCTGTCGCTTTAAAAAGCGCTTCCTATGTAGAAAATCACGCACACACTCTGCACGTGACGTCGTGTCCAAAAACTAGTCCAGACTATTTTTACGATGTTGTCCCCCATATTTTCATTTTCATTCCATCAAAAAAGCAGAGACACGAATCGTGACGTTCGGTAGCTGTGGATTACGTTAGCAGTAAAAGCTGGAAGCATGCTGTTACGGGAAAATAATCAATTCTGGTCGTTCGCTCCATCATTTAGTAAAATGATATGCTATGGGTTCAGTGTAAAGAATGAAGAATAATAGAGGCTCCGTAATAACACTAATAACAGCAATAAACTAAATCACCAGGGCCATCACGCATTGCTTTTTTAGAAATAAATCGTTTGTTTAAATTAGTCTTGATGGTTAATTAGGCAGCAGGAGTGCGCAGCAAATTTTAAACTAATCGCATGTTTAAAGCTTTTTCTGCTCATTTTCGAAAAGTTATTGATTTCATCAGAAAAAAAAAGCAGGACATCTGATCGAGTATTAATGCCGACTTCGCGGATGCGCTTTAACCGGGAAATAATAATGAGTTCATTCATAACTGCGGCGTGAAATTATTTCTAGTGAATAAGCCATTTAAAATCCTTCGCTCTAATCCGTTTGGTGCAAAATAGGCCGTGAAATTAAAGCGAGTTATTTTATGAGTCGCTATAAAACCAGGCCCTTATGCAGCGTTTGATTGTTTCATATTTGATTTATTTCCTCGAGCAGGATCCTTATTATTATTGTATTTGTTTGTATCACGCTGTTTACTAAAAATCTGAAGGAAACTGACTGATGAGGATCACGTCAGACTGGAGTGACTTCTGAATTATTCCGAAATTGCGTTCTTTTTTTTTTTAAAATAGATTTAAAAAATTGTTATTGCAGGAGAAATCTCTCTAATTAGACCCTGTGGAGATCGATACCTGGGGATGATGCGCGGTGATGAAAAGACACTTTAACAAGGACGTTGCTCTAATAAATAGAAATAATATGATGTGTGTGTTTGAGACCCTTAGACTGGGGGTGATGTGTGCAGTGCAGAGGATAACGAGTGACCAAAAAAGCCCCAAACCCCCCCAACCAACCAAGTACGAGAACTCAAGGACTGCTAGCGGTATTTTGTCACCATGACAACAACTGAAGTTATTTATATACCCAGCATTACCATCAAATTTATTTAAAGAAGTCAAGCTCTTAACAAAGAATCAATCAATGCTTTGCGCTGGGGAACAGATTGAGAACGTTCCGAATAAACGAGTAAATAATAATCACTGGGGAAAAGAAAAAAATTATTCCTAATTATTAATTAACGTTCTGTTTTTCTATGCTGAAGAATTTGCCTTTGGACGATCAAATGCGTCCTCAAATCTTTGGATTTAACTTATATTAATTTATTACTGTACATAATGTATTATTAAATGCGCCCCAATTATTTTTTTTTTTTTTACATTTATTTATTTTTATTTGCTTATTTATTTATTTAAAATGTAGTTTAAGGATTTACAAACAAGCACTCGAAATGATGAATTCTGACACCTGAACTTCTCTAG
This sequence comes from Leiocassis micropogon, assembly GCA_028565275.1. NCBI lineage: Eukaryota > Metazoa > Chordata > Actinopteri > Siluriformes > Bagridae > Leiocassis > Leiocassis micropogon. Next base: position 3,617,610 of record JAOVVA010000031.1, read on the forward strand.
TTGCTGATTTATAATTTACAATAATCCTAATAAATTATTTCCGGCATATTTTTGTGTCCGGGTTTGTGTGCGATGTTGTCAAAAATATTAATTTGCGTGTTTTTTATTGCACATACTGTACGTTATTAATTTAAATCTGGATTAATTAAAAGTGATGTTTAAAAAAAAAAAAAAAAAGGCAAAAAGGAAAAAAAAAAAAACCCTTGCAGACAAATGACATTTTTATACTTTACAGCAATATTTGTAATATTCGTTTGTAAAATAAACAATTGAACACCAATGGTGTAACAGTTCCTGGTGGGAGGAGGGGAAAATAAAAAATAAAAAAAAAAGTGTTAAAGCAACAAACATGGAGGAAATTTAAAACCCTGTCTACATGAAAACATTTCTTTACTAAATCGCTAAAATTTTACAAAAAAATACTTCCAACTTATTCCATTTTCTCAAAAAAAAGAAACACCGCCACACACACACAAAAAAAATATGTTCAATGCATAGATGTGTCTGACCTTTATGATAATAAAAACAAGAGGAAGTGAAAGAATCCACATACAGGTAGACGTACAGACTAAGGCCGGGCGTTTATTCGCCGACATTCTCTGCTCTGGTAATTTTAGACACTGATCTAGAATCAGCTTGTTTTTAGAATCAAACAAACACTGCACCAAATAAGGATGAAAAATGACCTGATCCCAGATCAGAATCCCGAGCCAAGGCCTTACTGATGGGGTTTTAAGCAGAGACACATCACTTTGAGCTTTTTTTTTTTTCCCCTTTTTTTTTTCCCCAGTCCTGCATACTGCATCTTAAATCTTAAGCTTGACATGGCATAATGTAAAATAAACACTTTAAACCCCTACCCAAAAAAAAAAAACCCAGAGCGCCATTTACGCAACAGTCTTCTCATCCTCTGGAGTGCGCTTAATAAACACCAGGAAGTGATCGTTAAAACCGCTTTAAAATAATAATCATCGTAAAAGTCAAGGTTGCTCTGAGAGCAAGCTTTCACTCCTTTACATCATCATCATCATCATCATCATCATCATCAGATCATCTCTACTTAACATCCCCCGGGGCTTTCTACTTTATTAAAAGGTACATTTTAGTGGGACTGTAAACATGATTCGGTTCGACACCCTGTGAAGACGTTCAGCTGGGAGGAGGAGGAGGAGGAGGAAGAAGAAGCGAGAAGGAGGGAGCGTGAGGGAACAGTTGCGGGGAAAGAGACAGGCGTCCTGTTTGACCACAGTGTTGCCATGGTGATGTCGGGAGTCTACCTGGCTGTGGCGGGCTGCACGTGGCCCGGATACGAGCGCCGTGTGCTGGTGGCCTGCCTCTGACGCGCCAGAAACGACTGACCCGAACCCGTGCTGGCTAAACGCTCTTCTGCTGCTTTCTTCTGGAGAGCCATGCCCTGAGAGAGCGAGAGAGAGAGAGAGAGAGAGAGAGAGAGAGAGAGAGAGAAAGTAGAAACACTACAGTTATTTCATAATAAATAACAGAAATTTGTTACAGGGACCACACCTACTGAAAATAGACTGAAATGTTAAAGGCCACGCCTCGTTCTTTATGACTGACAGGGACAGATGCCACACCTACCTAAAATGACTGAAACTCAAAGGCCACGCCTTTCTTTCTTTATTAAGTCTGGCAGGGCAAGAGGCCACACCTACTGAAATGAGACTGACAAGAAGCCACACCCTCCTGTTTCATTAGGCACCTGACAGGGACAGAGACCACGCCTCCCTCATTAAGCACCTGACAGGGACAGCGGCCACACCCACTTAAAATGAGAATGGCAAGTTAAGAGGCCACAGCTTTCCGTTGTGACTGAAACTCACAGGCCACGCCTTCCTGCTTCATTAAGTACGACAGGTCCAGAGGCCACACCTCCCTCATTAAGCACCTGGCAGATACTCAGGCCACACCCACCCTGACAATTAAAGAAGCCGCACCTCTTTTGATGTGACTGAAGTTGAAAGGCCACGCCTTCCTTTCTTCAGTACGTCTGACAGGGACAGAGGCCACACCCATTTAAATGAGACTGACAAGAGGCCACACCTCCTTTGATGTGCCTGAAACTCTCAGGCCACGCCTTCATCAAGTCTGACAGGTGCACAGGCCACGCCTCCCTCACTAAGCACCAGACAGGGACAGAGGCCACACCCACTTGAATGAGACTGACAAAGAGGAGGCCCCACCTCCTTTGATGTGACTGAAACTTACAGGCCACGCCTTCTTCCTTTATTAAGTCTGACAGGTGCACAGGCCACGCCTTCTTCCTTTATTAAGTCTGACAGGTGCACAGGCCACGCCTTCTTCCTTTATTAAGTCTGACAGGTGCACAGGCCACGCCTTCTTCACCTCATTGACCCTGACAGGCGCAGAGGCCACGCCTCTTTCACTGCGACAGCACAGCAAATCTCGTCTCATTTATGTTCTCTGAAGAGAGGTGAAATATTCGCTCCAGAGGATTATGGGAGAGCGAGAGAGACACATACTGCTGTTTTCAAGTCATGGAGCATTGTCATAAATACTGACACCAATGCACCAACTCAAATGTATTTACACCCCAAAGCAAATCCTTTCGGATTATGGATTTTCTGGTTTTATTGAATACATAAACACACTCCTGACGGTTTAAAATCTAGAAGCTCATCAGCAGCACAATGGTGCCATCTAGAGGACAAAATCATCTCTAGGACGTTAAATATTAACACGGTAAGTGTTTAGATAGAAGGCCGTACGCGGTGCTGAGCTTTAATAAAGAAATAATTGATTAGCATACGCTTTTGATGTACCACATATTTCACCTCTTGTACACCAATTTCTGACCAATCAGAGCCGAGTATGATGACGGCACACGACATAATTAATATTCACGCACTCACCATGTTGTACCAGGCGGATACGATCAGCTTCTCCTCGTGGTCTCGCTGAGACTTCGCCTTGTCGTACTCTTTCTGTAAATACACCCAACACACAACACACACACACACACACACAGACAAACACATCACCATCAAACACTGTTAACACAAACTACTCCACGTGTGTGTGTGTGTGTGTGTGTGTGTACCTCTAAAGAGTGCAGCATTCTCTCCTTCTCCTGTAGCTGGTTTTTCAGGGCCTGAACCTCAGGAGCTGAACCCTGGTTCTGTTTCGGGTCCAAAGTCCGAATGACCTGGAGGACAAAAAAAAAAAAAACACTCTGCATTACGCACCTTACAGAAACCCGACACAGTATGTACACATCATGTCGTGTGTCTTA
>JAOVVA010000031.1:3666231-3705022 GCA_028565275.1 Leiocassis micropogon
ACACACACACACACACACACACACACACACACACACACATACACACACACACACACACACACACACACACACACACAGGCTGGTCATACTAGAGGACCTTGGAGATAATTATTAACCCTGGTAATATAAGCATTTTGTCCTGTTCAGCTTTTAAGTAAACTGAAAAATGTTGTTCTCGTAAAGTTTACTTTGTGGGGACCAGCCACAAAAAGTGAGATCTATCTGTGAATGTTTCTTATCCTTTTTAAAGAAACATTCTGAAATAGATGCCCAGCCCTCCTTCTTCTCTCTCATCCAGGCTTTGGAGTAATTTGCATTGATGTAGGGTTAAGTGCTTTGCCCAAGGACCCAACATTAGTAATCCAGAAGTGATGGGGATCGAACCGCCAACCTTCCCTTCAGCAACCCAGAGCCTCACCTACCTGAGCCACCATTGCCGCCAGCCTTCTGGGTCACGAGCAGAGGTGGGTAGTAATAAGTTATATTTACTCCGTTACATTTACGTAAGTAACTTTAAAAAAAAAAAAATGCACTTCTACGAGCAGTTTTACTGCACTATACTTTTTACTTTTACTTGAGAAGATTTGTGAGGAAGAAACGCTACTCTTACCATTCAGCTACACTCGACTCGACTCGTTACTTTTCCAACCATTTATTCTACACATGCAGCCGATAGATCTACCGCATGACTGTTTCACCAATCAGACGCAGCAACAATAATCACATGACTCCGTTTGACCAATCGTCAGTTCTTCAGCTGGTGTTCCATAAATTCATCCTACCTGTGAATCCGTCCTACATACGCTCACTTGCGCATGCGCGAACAAAGGTTTCCGGATCCTTCTCTAATTTTGCGGAACGCCCATAAATCCATGCTGCTACTAGTGGGATCTTGCGGTTAGTGTACAATGTTGCGGTGACTATAGAATGCTTTTTCATGTTTGTGTGATTATATGTTAACTTTAATTGTACATATAATGTTACTTTATCAGTCTATGAATATATAAGTATACAGAATTAATCGCCAACACATGTGTTGTACATTTTTATGCATCCCAAAAAATATGATGCATCCCTGGCATCATATACAGAAGCATGTTTCACTTGCAAAAGAACAGCTTCATACTGCGGTGTCTTCTCTATCTGCCAAAACAGACAAACACTTCAGCATATATACTGTATATATATATATACACACACACAAAAATGTGTCAAATGTGTGTGTGTGTGTGTGTGTGTGTGTGTGTGTGTGTGTGTTCTTGTTTAGATAACCTTGTGGGGACCAGCCAAATATCCCCACAAAGTCAGATATAACTGAATGTTTCCTGTCCTCGTGGGTTACCAAAATATAAAACATGTTCACACACCCTCAACCCCGCCCACCAACCCACCAAAAAACACACACATTTGTCAAACTGCTCTTGCAAGAACCTCGGAGATTATTATTGATGTTTCCTGAACGTCAATGTAACACTAGTTTTACCTGAACTAACCAAAATCATCTTTGGTTCCTGTAAAGTTTACCTTATAAACATATCTGTGAATGTTTCCTGTCCTTGTGGTTTACCGAGATATACAACATGTCGACATAAGATATCTTGTGTTTCCTATCCTTGTGGGTTGCGCAATCCTTTGTTTAATTGCAAGTCCAAAAAAAAAACAAAAAAAACAAAAAGAGTGCTCATTAAACAGACAAAAATTATTCATATGCACAAATATTACATGCAGTTCACTCATCCTGCTGCATTGTCTGATACAGTATAGCTGACACGATGACGCAAAATTCTCAGCATTACGATTCTAATGTGAAAAATCCACAGGAAGCTACACTTCGAAATGAAGAATATCAGATGTTTTTTTTTTCCTTCTTGTTATTGTTGGTAGCTAATTTCAGATTACAATACATTTCAGACACAGAGCTAGTTTAGAAATCATCCACAGTGGAACGCTGACATATGTGCTAATGACTCATGCCATTTTAACTGGTGATGAATGCGAGTTCTTGCAAGTAGGAAGGAAGTTTTCAGCGTCAACAGTGTCCAGAGGAGATGAATCAGAGCTGAGAGATTTGCCCAGGTTTCCGCTACTGTGCGAGCAGGACCCTCACCAACCCCTCTCCCTCCCTCCCCCCTCTAGTTTCTCTCTTAAATTTAATGTACCCGAGTGCTTTTTAAGTTCATAACTACTGACTTTATACAAACAAGGTTGAAGACCTACCTTCTAATAAAGCTTTTAGGCTCGAAGCCTCCGCGATTCCTTGGAAATCCCTTCAAAAAAGAAAACTAGCCCAAAAGTCGGAACAAACCGTGGGTTTTTCCTTTTTTCCAGGGTTCATTCCTCATCTGAGCTCACCCCAAATCTCGAGCTCCCACAGAGCTGGAGTTGTGCTGAACTCCATTTAAAACGTCGTTACCTTGCTGTAAAGGCAGACCTTCGCCTCCAGACTTGGATGCACTTCAGAGATGAGACCCGGGCACTCGTGTTGATGAATCATTCACAACAGGAGAACATCTCACTACACTTAGACTAATCCATAACGGTCCTCCTTTCTTGTCTCTGTCTCTCAGCAGAGCTCCAGGATCAGACAAGACGAGACTTGAGCCAGGAGTTACGATATTTTTTTATGTGCATGTTTTTACAAGTAACTTTACAGTGATAACTTGTCAGACAATAGAGATGTATTCATGTGTACAGTATACTTTACCTAGAAGGTTCACAATAAATGTGTAATCATTTTAATGGCAGAATGTTTAAAGAATGACTAAAATATTTATTTATTTAAAACTATTTGTATAAAATGACAAATCCGTCTTAAAATAACTGTTAATTTATTTTATTTTTTTTACATTTTTTAAATGATTATTTTTATATACTTTAGCAAATTTTTCATGAAACATTTCCGAACCTTTCCGAAAGGCGTACTTAGTCACATGACTAGGGATTGTTATATAGTTGAGATAGTTTGGAAAAAAAAAGAAAAAAAAAAAAGAAATGCATGCCGACACTAAGAGTCTCTGCAAAGAATAGACATAAAATGTGTGAAACATAGCGACAAACGAAAGCTGGTTTGTGGGTGAAATCTAAAAAAAAAACATAATACCTTTTATATTTTAATATTCCTTTTTTTGCATAAATTCATATTCAGCAACAGAAAACACATGTGTATGCATCATATGTATTTCATACCTACAGTACAAAAAATGGTTTATGGCTTATGTCATGTATATGAAAAAAAAAGTTGTAAGATAATCTGAACATACTAGAGAACTAGAGTGACATGCAAGCAAAACACCTCTTAAGATCAAAAACAGGATAGTGACACACATCCTGATCCACCGTGGAGTCACAACCTAACCCTAAAGTTCATAATTTTCCAAGGACTGTATGTTAAAGGGTTTTATTCCCCTTATACCACAGCAAGGTGGCAGCTATTACAATGTGAAATTAATTAACTAATGAATGACACATCCAAATACACTCGGCCAAAACATGGTATTGGTGCTTAAAAGTTTTTCTCCTAGGTAAAAAAGTGAATTCTCAGACAGGATCTTATAACACTTAGTGCTTCTTATCTCCCCATGCATGCTTTGCTTTTTGTAAATATGCATACACACTATATAAAAGATAAAACACACAGATAAAAGAAAAAAAACGTGTCTAACTTTTTTTGAATTCAAATCTTTCAATGATCTTAATTGTAATTCGGATGAATCTTGGCCAATTTAGATTTCACATGAAAAAAGACATAAACCTGAAAAAGTGTATTATTTAAAAATGCAAATTGTTAAGTTATTGCAACATGAATTTGACATGGTTACGGACACTACAGTATTTTTGCTTTTTGAGTTTTACCAAAAATCGTAATGCTTTTATTTAAGTAAGAATTTTTACAGTTCATATGCTTCTAGAAGCTTACACCAAGTTTCGCATGAATACTTAAAGAAATATTAATAATTTGCATTTTAAATGATGGCTGAAGTTAGCAACTTAGCAACCAAATTTTTAGGGAAGCAAGATTGATCACTTCCATGTTGCAAAAGCTACAGAAATAGCTTCTTCAGCACACACATTTCCTGTATTATATCTATAACATAAAAAAAATAATAATAATCTGCACCAGTACTGTGTTTTGGCTGACTTTATGCATTTATATTAATGAAATATAATTGAAATGTACTGTACCAAGAAAGACAAATTACATTTCATCTGTTTACAGTTACGTTTAATATCGATCATCAAGAAAATACATTATAGGGTGTAGAGTAAGAATTTTTCTCAGAAACCAGAAAGTGCAAACTTCTAAAGACGTTATCATGGAAACAAAAATAAACAAACAACTTTACCTGTTACAAAGCACTGAAACTCAATTAGGTTGTTACTATAGAAACGATGATGCACAGCCTCAGAAGTAGCAAATACGACTTTGTAGCTGTAAAACCGCTACATTTTCACACTTCTATGAGCGCACGAACAAAACCAACATAACAGAATTAAACTTTTAAAAACACATTCTATATACTCACTCTTTGTATTGACTACAAAGGTTAGTACAGAAGTAAACTTACCAACTTATCATTATTATTCATTTCTCTCTCTTATGTCTTTTTGAAGGATATTGACTTGCAGTTAAAGCGGTTTATGCAAAATCCATAATTTTATCAGTCAAGTTTAGACATTTAGATGTGTCCCTGGTGTGCATGTTCAAACACACACACATAAGAAAGAAACAGGCGCAGATGATAGATGATCAGACGAGAGGGGAAATGAGGCCGTTTGCTGAGGCTGTTACATGTAAGTTACTGTAAAAATTCATATGTTGTAATAAACATTAAGTTAGGGGAATACATTAAATGAACAAGCACAAATGACAACTTCGCGCAAAGGCTCATAACATCATAAGTGGCAAAAGTAAACAACAACAAAAAACAAAACCTTTACAACATGTTTTGCTAACTTTACTGCAATCCTCAATACTTTCACTTACAGTACTACCGCTTTTCTCCATTTAGTGTGGCTCTGGTAAGTTTCATTACTTTCTTACTTTCCAGCATTGCCACTCTTAGTACACCACACACACCACACACACACACACACACACACACACACACACACACAGATACAGTGGCAGTTACATACAGAGCCATACTGAGACCATGTGCTCACTTTTTCCCTCTCCGAAACCTTTCACACCCCTCGTTACTTCATCTCTCTCTCTCTCTCTGGGAGAGGACTGTGTGTGTGTGTGTGTGTGTGTGTGTGTGTCTCCATCACCGGGGCTCTGACGGCAGCAGTAGCAGAAGCGAGACCTCTGATTGGCCGAGGCTGTCCAGCGAGTGGGAGACTGACTCATAGTAGGTGGGCTGGAGAGATGCTGACTCACTCAGAGATGTGGAGAGAGAGAGAGAGAGAGAGAGAGAGATACACAAGCCCCGATCACCCCCCCGCCCCTCCTCTGTATATTATATGATGAGTGAGATTTAGCTCCTGGATGCTGATGTGTGTTTAAAGGCCGGGACTCAGTGGTGTCAGTGCCGTAACACCTGGATCAGCTGTCACACAGCACGAGGGCTCTGCGAAAAAAACACTGCATCTTAGAATTCTGGCTTGCTTCTATTTGATTGTTTGTTTAATTTCTTTGTTTCCTTCTTTTACTTGTTACTGATGTGATTTTGTTTATTTGTTTGCATTTTCTTGCTTTCTTTTTTCTCATTTGTTTTTGTTGCCTCCTTTTTCTTTCTTCTTTCTTTCTTTTTTTGTTCATTTGTTTGCTTTGTGTTTTAGTTTTTTGTTGCTTTCTTTTTTCACTGTTATTACAGTACTTTGTCTTGTTTATTTTTTGCTTACTTCTAATTTTCTTTTTTGATTTCATTTTCTTATGTTTGTTTGGCTCTTTGTTTCTTTTTTATTGCTTTTGTTTAATTCTTTTTCTTTTTTGCATTCTTCCCTTGTTTGTGGTTTTATGTGGTTCCCTTGTTCTTCTCTGACTTTTGTTTGTCTGGCTTATTTTTTGTTTGTTTCTTTCTTGCTTTCTTTTTTTTTTCCTTTTTGTCTCTTCTTGGTCTTTGTTTGTTTTTCTTTTTTCCTTCTTTCATTCCTACTTTTCACTTCTTAGATTGTTTGTTTATTTGTTAGTTTGTTACTTTCTTTCTTTCCTTCCTTTCTTCCCGCTCTCTGTCTGTCATGTTGCTCTTTGTTTTTTCTTTTGTACTTCTTTTTTCCCTTTTCCTGTCACCTCAGTTTGTTTCTTGATTTCTTTCCTTGTCCTTTCCTTCTTCCTCTCTTTTTTCATACCTTGTCTCTTCTTTCTTTCTTTCTCTTTCCTTCACACTTTGTTTCTTCTTAACCTAAATGTTTGTTTCGTTCTTTGTTCTTTCCATCTTGCTCTCTTTTTTCATACTTTGTCTCTTCTTTCTTTCTTTCTTTCTTTCTTTCAAACTTTGTTTCTTCTTAATCTATATCTTTGTTTCTTTCTTTCTTTACATTCAAGCTTTTAAAAAAAAGAAGTTTTTTTTTTAGTATTCTGTAAACCAATCTTATCATTACCTAATCCCTCCATCCCCATTAGCTCCAAACACACCATTTCCTTCAAAAAAAAAAAAAAAAACCTGATTAAATAACATCTTGGGACAGGAGAGGTTAGCGACTGCGCGCTCTTTGCACCTTTAATTACTATTTCCTGAGTACAATTACTTGATTAAGAAAAGCCCTTCATCAACCTCATCACACTTATAATCAGCAGGCTCTGATATGAAATAATTGCCACACGAAGGCAGCCGCTTGAGTCATATCCGCAGCTTGTTATGAGACATGAACAGTAACGATTTAATTAAACGCCATGCGGCTCGATCCCACATGCTCAGTTGTAATATCGCGGGCCGCGAGAAGCCACGTGGGAAAATTGGACTCGCTCTGGCTTATGAGAAGCGGGGCCGAGGAAGCGCACGCTGATTCACTGCTGTTTGAAAAGCTTTACCGAGACATTTATTGCTAAACTGAGAGATGTGCAGCTTCGAAACAAACACGGATGTGAGGTGTTGATTTGTTTGTTCACGTCTGTGACTAGGCTCATTTCACTTCCAGTCTAAAGATAGAGTGAATTAGAAGCGATCCATTATAATATCACTCTCAGTGCTCAATCAGTATGAATAATTGTAATTAATTCACATGAATTTGCTCATTGTAATACATACAGTAATCATTTCTATAGCAACAGCTCGCTTTACATAATCCAAGGCTAATAATAAACATACTTGTTGTTATTTAACAATCAACGTTGCATAATCTAATATATATATTTTCTGTGTCAGGGATTTTAATGTTCAAGAAGATTTCCACCACAGGAACATCTTCAGGATCTACGTAGTTTACATTTTTCAAACTTTCTTTAAAAATATTTTTTGGTAGCATGATATAGGTCTTATTTAGTCCAAGAAGAAGAAAAGCTGCTGTAATGTAAGCAGGGGTTACAGTATGTTAAATTACCCCAGGATGTTGAATATGTGTGTGAATGTGAGAGTGTGTGCAGGTGCCCTTGGATGAGACATTTCAACACACAAAGTGTTCCTGTGATAGACTATAGATCGGGATCTGGATTCAACATTATCATGGCCAACATTACCATGAAGCGCTTACTGAAATGAATGAATGAATGAATTGTGTCTCATCCATGGTTATTCCCTCCTCACGCGTCTACTGCCACCCTGACCAGGATATGTACTGAAAATAAATCATGTTCATGTTCAGCCTAAGGGTGTGCAAACTTTTGCACTCAGCTGTGTGTTTTTAAATATTTAGGCCATATTTGTCACACCTGTCCTGCATCCTTACATCGATATTATTAACATGGTTGTTTATGTTTTGTTTATTTTTTACTTACTATTATATGTTACTGGTTTAGTTACTTTTTCGTTGTTTACCTGTTTGTTTTTTAATTTAATTAATTTGTTTTTAATTTCTTTTTCTTTCTAATTTCCTTTTGTTTAGATTTAGTTTTCTTGCCTTCTTTTTTCCTTTTTTATTATTTATTATGTTTTATTTGTTTTTTTTATTTCTTTGTTTGCATCCATCTAGATTTGTTTGTTTCATTTTATCAGTTTATTTTTTACTTCATTATTTACATTCATTCCTTTTCTCTTTTTTCCTTTCTTTTGTTCTTCTCTTTTTTTGGATTGGTTCTTTTGGATTTCCTTTGTTTTATTTGTTCCTTTCACTTTGTTTCACTTTGTTTTCTATCACTTGCTTGTTTTTGTTTGTTTCTTTTGTCTGTTCTTTCCCTTTTTGTGTCTTTTTACTCTCGATTTTTCTTTCTTTCTTTCTTTCTTTCTTTCTGTCAGCCAAAGGGCGTGCTAACTTTTGCACTCAGCTGTACGTTTTTAAATATTTTGACCAAAATTGTCATGCTTGTCCTGCATCCTTATAACCAATATTATTAAAACAATTCATCGTAGTGGATTTTTTTGGACTAGTTTTATTTGTTACCCAATTCACCATAAGATCAACAAGTTAAAAAGTCATGTTTAATTTGAAACTAGTTGACTATGAGCGTTACTCAGGGGAAACACAGTCAATGGATGGACCTGATCCAAGATGGACAAAGACATGCCAGGAAATTTAATGATTCACTGTTGTTTCTACTTTGGTTCTACTTTCTACTGATCCTAAACCAGATGTATTGTTTAAATACAGGTTTATACAATGGGTTGATTTGTAGTAAACTGATCCAGGACCTGTTTTTAAAGCACAACAGCACAACGGACTCTGATTCAGTAGCTCTGCCATGTGAGGCACGTATGAAATGATTGTGGTTAGCCACCGCGAGGGGATGTTAACGGTCCAGCGGTTTCTGTTTATACACAGGAGCGAGACGGCGAGAGATGACTCCAGACTTATGAATGACTCCGTGAAGAAAGTTTGCAGTGAGTCAAACTTCCTCAGGTTGTGCACAAATGAATTGTGAAAGCAACTGCATGACTACAGAAAAATACAGTGTGATGAAAAGGAAGAGCGTTTGTGCTGCTCTTGATTATAACTAATTTAAAACAATGTTGATTGAAGAATGAAATGAGAAGACAGGAGAGAGACAAGACAAATTGGATTGAGAGAGCTAAATTGAGATCGTTAAGAAGCAAGGGGAAAAAGAGAAATGAGCTAGAGCTAGAGATAGGAGGAAAAGAACAGAGAGAGAGAGAGAGAGAGGAACGGGTTTGTTTGCTTTTGCACACACTCTGATTGACGTACTTGCTCGCAGTGACTCAGTGAGTGGATGGAGGACCGTGAAAGTTCATGTTGGGAATAGTATGATGCGAGTGAAGAGGGGGCCGCAGCCGTGCTGTCTCCTACCACACAGCATACGGACCGGCATGTGCACGCGCACGTCACTCCGCCCGCCTCGTATCTACTCATATCTGCTGCGTAGCCTCCTCCTTCTCCTTCATCCCCTTGCACTTTGTTGAAAGAAACAGATAAAAGACAAGCGTTAAAAATAATACATTCAGAGAGAAATCACTTGTAAGTGGCTACGTGAATTAGTAGGATGCTAATGTCTTTACAAGGAAGCAAATCTAGCTTTTTTTTAAATTTGTAAATAAATCCACGTAAAGTGTATTAAATATGCTAAATATTCTCATTTAATGGGAACACAAATGATCTCCTGATGAACGTTTGATGCTGATTAATATCATATCATTGGTGCTTAAATCAATTATCACATTAAATTTAGAGCAGCGGTTAGCAAATTGCTAGCACAAGTCTGTCCAAGACAGATAAAAAAACAAAAAAAAAAATTTGATGATTACCCTAGAATGATTAGCGATACCTGAAAACTTCTTACCAAAAAAACTGGGTTTTTAAACCATCTTTTTAAAACTGTGAAATAACACATATAGAATTAGGTAACTATGTAACAACAACAAAAGTCAATTGCTATTTTGCCCGCAAACCATATAAAATTTCCAGGAAATGGATCCCGCCCTCTGAGAAAAAGGGGTAGGTTCACTTAACAAGAATCGTTAGTTGCATGCACTTTCTTTGAAAAAGTATATTTCCAAAGCGATTATTGGTAAATAGTTTTTTTTTATCGTGAGCGCGTGAGAAATATTGACTTTTCTTAGTCGATTTACTGGATATTGTATACAAGTAATGGGCATAAATGTATATGCTATAGCTCTTAAGTCTTCCGGGAGGTGTGGGATGTCTGTCATGTTGTATAATGTTATTATTGATGAGCCAAATAGTTTTGATGATTTGTTATGGTATATTGTGACGGACTCTGATTCCTACAAATGGCTAAAAAAGTAAAAATTCAAGCTAATATTCAGAGACTTAAATTCCAGTTAGCGGTTATTGGTTATCGTAGCCATACTTAGCCATACTTATGTTTGCTCATGAAATTACAAAGACGAAGCTTTTTATTTAAGAATCAGTCTTGTTGAAGGATTTTAGAGTGACATAAAGACAATAAAAGTAGCTGCTGTGATGCTCTTTATGCAAAATATGTTGCATTAAAAGGGAGGAAAAACACGAATGCAACAAAGTTTGTCTTTTCTCCTGAAAAACAGTGAACTGTGTAGTCAGTGTTTTGGATTTAACAAGGGAATGTCTATACAGTGGCAAACTAATTTAATCTATTCTGCAGGTGAGTCCTAAAGGCGAAATTTCGTATTGCAAGATATTACCAATATTATCAATTTCCAACACTATAATCATATTTTCGCATATAAAAACAATAAAAACATTTAGAAAAGACATGTAAATGAAGTTACATATGAAATAAATAGACTTAAACTTAATTTATGATTCCTGGTGGAATCATAATTATGAAATATGAAATGGTGGTCTTTTCTTCTTGCTACCGTCCTTGTTAACATTCTTGGGATCCATGGTGCTATGTCTTCACTAAATCTTGCACAAAATGCAAAAAGAATCCACAAAAATTATGTAAACAAGTTTTGAACATACATGCGAACTTATCCGGCGTTCGGTATTCCTCGGTTTGTTCCCACGTATGCCGTAAATGCTTCGTATGCCAAGGCAAATTTCTTGCAAAATTACAGTTTTTAAGGTGAAAATTCCTGAAACCAACCAAGGTACCGCTGTATGTTACATAATTTTTCTTGCATTGAAATAAACAAATTCTGTAACCAGGTATGCTGGAATAATGCTTTTAATTTAATAAGCAAAGTCTTATTACAGTAAGCAATGCCCTAAAATATATAAAACGCATGCACTTCCTACCCAATCCTAAACTGAATTTCTATTAAAAAAACCTTCATGTGACCTGCTGGGACTATGTTGTTAAGTCAGTGAGTCCTGTTCAGCCCCCTGGCTGGCGGTGACATTTAAACCAAGGTAGCGCTGCATCTATTTGTGAGTGCTGGACCCACGCATTATGCTCGGAGAATGTCAAAACTCGGAGCTGGCTGCCTCGATGATCATTTCCTTTGACATTTCTCCAGCACTGTCAGATAGGTTAGTGCCGTAATTGCCCTCCACATGAAGCGAGGGGGATAGTAGAAATGATTTTGGATAAGGGCGTGCATCAACTCACCACTCTCACCTCCAAACCACAGACCAAGGTCATCTCACACCAGCTGCACCTTGCTAAGTCTACACTGGCATGAGGTCTAATGAGGCTTGGGGGGGAATGGTGCGGCAACTACTGTCTCATAATGCAACCTGCTAGTACACATTATTAGCCCTAGGGGCTTCATTATTTGCATTAGCCTTTTGTTTTAATGTTGAAATCATGCTGTTATTTGGTTTATGACCCCTAAAGGGTTATGGTTTTACAAAAAATGCATAAAAATGACAAAGATTGTATTTATAAGCCATAGGGTGTTTTTTTTTTTAGTTAATCTGAATATCCGGGGCTTGTGGGGTTTTCCCCACAAATGAGTTTGAGATTATTCATATACATAAATATTCATCCCATTTTAACATTCGTACTGCTACAACCTGATACTAAAATCACTTTACATGACATGTCATATCGTATGCTCCTTTTCACCCAGTCTCTTACTTTTGGTAGGCATACGTAACATTTTAAACTATATTAAATTTCCAGTCACTTAAATATTACAGGTAATTGTGTGTGGATATGTGACACATAAGTGCATTTCAGTTTAGGGACATATACATTCCATTCACAGTTTTAATGGGTCAAATCAAAATAAATGAAAACATAAAAATTAAATCGAATTGAGCTAAGAAGTGTCCATTATTAAAACCTGGTAGGATTGTGCTGAACCGTCAACTTTGTTCAAGAAATGCAGTTGTTATGAGGAGGTGCTCCAATATGGCGCCACTAAATATGTTGTTAAGTGTGGGAGCCAAAAACGAAGAAGTTAGAAGGAAATGTTGGGATGTAGGATGATTATGTGTACTTTGGCAAGGATTATTCATTTAGGGGGAGCACTTCGCAGCACTGAGGTAATGGTGCTTCTACTTCTTAATCTCGTACAATTAAAGAAGGTGGAATGTCTTTTACCACAGCATGGAGGCGTGCTTCTAGCAGTATGCGTCGCCTCGTTTTTTATTCTTTTCCCCAACTACGGAACTCCCCAACTCCTGGTTCTAAACCCAAATGTATATCTATATACAGTGGAACCTTGGATTTCAAGTAATTTGCTTCGCGAGCATTTTGCAAGATGAGCAAAATTGTTCAATAAATTTGAACTTAATAAACGAGCAAGGTCTTGATATACGAGTAGTATGCATGCACTTTGTCTGCCGAGCGTCACGTGATCACAACATTGTTCTATGTCTCTCTCACGCTTTAGGATTATGGGTAATTGTCTCCCATGCTCAGTCTCAGTGCGCGTGCGTCACTCGTATAGTCAACATTATAACATTTTGACCATGTGTGTATGTGCATGTAAAGCAAAATCAAGTGTCATTAGAGAGGTTCCTTGTTAAAGATCCAGAGTCTCTGTAAGAAAGCAGAGATTCCATTAGTGTGTGCGTGCGTGCGTGTGTGTGTCATTAGAGAGGTTCCTTGTAAAAGAAGTTTTCCGTGCATGCGTGTGTGAGTATGAAAGTCATCCTACACAGTAGCCCCCTCCCTCCACCTCTCCTCCTGCCTTCACACATAAACACACACACTTACACACTAACGGAAATACTGTTTTGTTGGGATTCTTTTCTAAGGTAAAGTGCAGGTTAGTTTTTTACTTTACATTATGTATTAATTATTTTTATATTAATATTTTTGGGTTGTGGAACAAATCATTATTTCTTATGAAGGAGATTTGCTTTAATATACGAGTGTAATACAAGAATGCTTTTGGAATTAATTATTCTCACAATCCAAGGTTCCACTGTATATATACTGTATCTTCCCCTCTATTTCTTGTGCAATGAAAATTAGTTTATTTATTTATTTATTTTATTATATGTGTAAATCTCTTTCACATCTCTTTTCAGTTTTCTCTTTTCTTTATCTTTTCACGCTTCAGTTTTCTTATTTCTTTTTACTTTTCACATTTTCTTTTCACTTTTCCCCCGTTAGTTTTCTCTCTTTTTTTTCATCTTTTCTTTGCAGTTTTCTCTTTTTTCTTTGTCTTTTCCCTATACCAGAGCAACACTCCCAGACCTGTTGCTATCTAAATGTTTGCACATGGAGCGCTGGTTTCTCGGGGCTTAAGTAACTTACTGGCCAGGTGTAGTGTGTTTGCTTTGATTGCCAACATTGCCAACATCTGCTGCTCAGCCTGCCTATAAATCCATGGATTAGTCGCCCGCGGGTTGGCAATTGTGCAGGCAGCCGTGTTACTGTGGTTTAAAAAAAATATATGTTAATGACCGTAGATGATGACCAAGATCATAGATTACTTAAACGCTTGGTGAAGTTGCATCGTTAAAAAAAAAACTGTTCAATTCAATTCAATTCAATTTTATTTGTATAGGGCTTTTAACAATTGTTATTGAAGCAAAGCAGCTTTACACAATCAAAAGAATTATTTAAGTTTGTATGGAATGTGAATGTGTACAGTATGAATCAAAATGGTCAGATAGTCCCACAGTTAAAGGTGCATTTCCACACAGACAATGTGACGAGAACTTACAGGATCGGGACTAAACAGATGTGTGTTCATAAGAAACGCATGTTAGTAAGACTCCTCAGAAAAAAGGCTTAAGTTTGCTGGGGAGTATAAAGATTGGAACAATGGAAAACCTTCAGGGGGGTCTGATGAGTCCATGAGTCCTGATTGACCCTATTGACCCTATAGTGATGGACGCATCAGGGTAAGAAGAAGGCAAGAATCAGGGGATGCACCCATCATGCATAGTGGCCACTAAACTCAGCAACGTTATGTGACAATAAAAGGAAGTCAGCTAAATGTACTGAATTGAATGCATTGACATTATCACATCTATGAGTTTTTCTTCCCCTATGGCATGGGGCGTATTCCAGGACTCAGCTTGTGAAAGGGAGCATGAAGGGGCATTAGGAATCCATTTCAAACATGGTGCACTATGTAAATGTAAATGTACCAAATAACAAATCTGGTCATTATTTTTGCACAATTTTTAGTCTGAAAACACGCTTGTGGCTGAGGTTAAAAAGTTAATTCTGAAGCTGAGGGTGCACAGCCCTGATGTCCATCAGTAGATCCCTAGCTGAATACCCATGATTCCGTAGCATTGGATGAGGGATGTAATACCTATAACCAAGTCTGAGAGGTCAGAGGTCACTGTGCAACAGTTTAAGGATTTGGCTTAAATTTAGCTTAAATGTTACAAAAGTCATAAGGTTGCACAATGTGCAAAAAAAAAAAAAAAACTGTAGACATGGCTTTAGCGAACAAAGCAAACAGTCTTGCTACTATCTAATCAACAGGCCCACACAATGATGAAGCTGATTATGATAGGACACATGGGATACGCTCATCACACCCACGGCCGCTTCAAACATTTGGCCACTTCCTGTAGCTTTCTACAAAGGAACTTCAGACGGAAAGCTCAGTTTCAATGTGCAAATTTAGACCATCTCTATTGCTTTCTACACTCCAATTAGCACAGCTTAGACTCAAAGCGAATGAGTGCACCGCAAGGCGGTAAATACGTAGCGGAGTGTGCTCGACACGTTCTCGCCAGAGGTTAAATGTTTCTATTTGTGGTGCAAATCCTTTGCTTTGTAGCACAGAAAATTTCAATTAAATCCTCCAACACTGTGCGTCTTTCCCTTTTAGTTTCACACTCCCTCGCATATCACCCCACCACTGCTACCCTCCACCCCCACCCACGGCTTCACTTTTTGTTTCCCTTTTTCCCCTTCATTTCATCTCTGTAAATTTATTGTGTTGCTTTTTTGTGTCTGGAATTTGTGTCACAGTCGAGCTTACAGCTGTCCTAGTTCCATCCAGCACACTAATGCGATGACTGAAGCACTAAAATGTCCATGTCTTCATTATTTCAACCATCGCATTTAAGATTTCAGTGCTTTCTGTTTCCCTTTCTGTGTGTGTGTGTGTGTGTGTGTGTTCATGAATCATGAGAAAAATGCGGTAGGGTGAATTAATCTTTCAGTTTGTGGTCACTTTCAGCCACAGAGATAAGCAGTGTGGGAACCTTCTTTAAATAAACAGAAAGTACAAATTCTTAAAAAATGAGCCCAAACAGACTAATATGAAAAGTTGCGATACGAGTTTGTGTGTCATACTGTATAAGGCGAAGGCTAGTTGTGTGAAAAGCGCTTGGGTTCAACTTCATTCATAAGAAACGCGTTCAAATCACTTGTTAGAATTTCTCAGGACGTGTTATCAAGTTGAATCTTTCAGTCAGGAGCTACAAAGCATTCCATGGATTGCCACATGACAGCAATTACATAAAAAAAATTTAAATATATAATACTCACTGTCAACAGATTTGAAAATGATGTTAGCTTAATTATTGCTAATTGGTCTTCGGTGAGAATTAAATGTCCTCATAACTTGCAGAGAACTCTCTTTTGGTAGCTTGACTATTGTTATTTATTTTTTATGATGGTGAGATTACCAATTACCCCACCCTATGTAAATTATCAGCTAATGGTTAGCTAGAGATTTAATGGTTAGTTAGACTTGTGTTTTTTTTTTGTTTTTTTTTATAATTTATCGCCACATCTGAGTGAAATGTTCATTTTCCAGACATTTTTATCTCATTTTCACAGTGACCTGTATAAAAAAAACTAAACAAGTATGTGCTAGCTACAGTATCTCAATAGCTATCCTTGTAATTAGCTAATCAGCTGCAATTTCCCAGATGCTAGCAACAGTGTTCTCAGAATTCTACCAAAAAAGAGCTAGCATTGAAGTGAAATGTTGATATTTCAGACATTTTTATCTCATTTTCAGTCGCTGTGCCATTAATATTATTTGGATAAAAGATTAAACATGTACTGTATATGCTAGCTAGCTCAACTGTTATCCTTGTAATTAGCTAATCACCTGCAATTTCCCAGTTGCTAGCAACAGTGTTCTCAGAATTCTACCAAAACAGAGCTAGCATTGAAGTGAACTGCTGATATTTCAGACATTTTTCTCATCTTCAGTCGCCGTGCCATTAATATTATCTGAATATAAAAGTGTAAACAAGTATGTGTTAGCTAGCTCAATTGTTATTCTTGTAATTAGCTTATGAGCTGCAATTTCCCAGTTGCTAGCAACAGGGTTCTCAGAATTCTACCACAAAAGAGCTAGCATTCACGTGAAATGTTGATTTTTCAGATATTTTATCTAATTTTAATATTATTTGGATAAATGACTAAACAAGTATGCACTAGCTAGCTCAACTGTTGTAATTTGCTAATCAGCTGTGATTTCCCAGTCGCTAGCAACAGTGTTCTTAGAATTTTACCTTCAAAACCTTTTATCAAAATAAAAAAGAACTAGTACTGAAGTAATATACAAGTTCTCTCTCTCTCTCTCTCTCTCTCTCTCTCTCTCTCTCTTTCTCTCTCTCTCTTTTTTCAAAAGGCTGTTAGAAGTTTTAACAAGCAGTTTGAAGATTTTGAACAGTGACACCCCAAAGCGTCCATCTGCTCCTGGAGGGTATTGTATTTGACCCATACAGTCCTTACTGCCACTACCTCTCTACCTATGCTGGTAATATTAGGTGACAGCATACAGTCGGACACTTCAGAAAACCCAGAATCCTTCCACCAGCGTGTCACAACGTGAACCACAGATCACAATGAACAGCCTTCATCTTTTTAATAGGACCCGAGGAGGTGAACCCTGGGCAGAGAAACAATGTGATGACGGACATGTCCCTCAGCGTCGCCTTGCCGCTCTCTATTAAAACGCGAGCTCCAGGCTTTGCCTCAGCTTTATTTCGGGCTCAGTGCTTTTTCTTTGTTACCTGTTCTTCTGTTCTCATCTGTCCTTGTCTTTCTGTCCTTTTGTGAATGCATTTTTTTATTTTTTACTTTTTTTAATATTAAACTTTTTTGGACTGCAGAATTTCACTGAAAGCACAAAAATACTGAAATGTCTAGTCTCTCCTTATCTGTCTTACTGTGTGTATAGTACCAGTGGTGGCTTATCTATATCAAAATATATTGCAAAATAACCAAACACAGTTAACACAGTTAATGAGAGTATAAACTCCCTTTATTTCTCTATATAATCCCCTGCTACACTAATGCACACCATCAAGGTAGAAAGTTTTCTCGGCCATAATCAGACTGCCTGCTTCATGTCTGAAACCCTCGCCTCCCAGGAACTCCGTTTATGTCCCAAGCATGTGGTAATGGCTTGGCCAAAGCTCAGCACTGTAAAGGGGATGTGGCAATAACTCCCAGCCGAATTTCTGTGATGTGCACGTGGTGTTCATGAATGACTGTGTGTGTGCAGTTTCCACAATCTCTTTCGCTAGTTATCCATTTCAAAGGATCAGGCCGACTCATTGAATGTTCGTGGGAATGACTGCAGTGCCACTCAGCTGGAATCATCGTTCATGGACGTATGGCCTTCTTTAAAACATCACAAGTCCCAGTTTGACTTAAACATCTCTGATACTGTATGTTTGCACCAAGGATAGGTTTTGAATAATATACTGTATGCTTGAAACATGGGAAAGACTTTATGCTTTAACTTGCCATCCTACAAATGTGTCATATCAGCTAGGACATTTTCCAGAACACACTGCAGCTTAAAACATGGCTTCCACAGACTTCACACACCCACACACCTGTCTCTGAACACACTCGTGACTTTATAAAGGACTCAAATACTCACTTACCATGAAGTCATGCTCAGTGTTACACTGCCTAAATTACCAAAACTTTAGCTCTTTTTTTCCCCAGTGGTTCTGATTTTTTGTTTATAGTTTATCTTCCTTCACATCTTCATACACTTTAAATTATGTTTAATAACTAATTACCTATTTTGGGTGACAAACTTAATCTAAATTAATACATATATGCTGATGTTCAATTGATTTGATTTGTTCATTTTTCTATGTGCATGATCATAGAGAAGTGTGGTCACAGCTTTATTTATAATCTATAGAGATTCTTCTTGTGTCTTGCTGTCAGAAATGGTACCTGCAACAAGCACTAGCTATTGGGCTAGATTTAAAAACCCTTAGCAGCCACCAAGATCTTGTTTTACTACATGTGATCTATTCAGATCAAAGTCTATTCATTTTCAAAAGGTAAAATGTAAAAGAAAGGTTTTCATCCCCAGGCCAATGTCAAGGTCCAGTCCAATGTCAAGCACAGTTTGTAATTCACCAACATCTAAACACACTCACTGAGCCTGATAATTAACAGATTAGTTGAATCGGTTGTGATTGGGCAGAATAATCACCAAACTGAGTTTGTTGAAGTTGAAGATCACTGGTGTATACATTATAAGTGTCTGATGTACACAACCAATTCTATTGTGAGATATACTGCAAAGATTGGAAGAAAGAAAGCTGGATTATAAAGCGGATAATATCTACACATGAGAAATGTGTGTGTGCTATGGTGACCTAGTTGACTATGTAAAGTTTAATAAAGAAACTTTTTTAATTCCCTTTCCTATTGGCTATTATTTAGGGTTGTTGAGGTTTTGTTTTTTTTTGTTTTTTTCAAAAATGGGCTGTAAATTTTGGTTAATTGCAACCCTGGCTATTAGGTTTTGGGGTGTACAAAGGTGTCTAAAACCTCTTAAAACAAGTTCGTCTGTATTCTTACTGTATTTCAGATGTTTGCAACTCTTAACTGCATGTTATGGAATTGCTCTAAAATTTAATTATGCATCGTAGCCTACAGCATAATTCCAGTGGTATATCCTCTTGGCGTGAATTGTGATTATGGCTGTATCATCCTGCACCGTAGAAGAAAAGTCATACATTTTTAGCTACTTCTACTTAGGTAAATTGCGAAGGCTTGGAGCTTCTTGTGTTTTAAAAGAAAATATTCCACAGAAAAGCCTTATGGAGCTGCAAATGATGCTTTATTAAATGCAGGGTTCCTGAGAAACTATAGAATAAAAAATTTTTTTTTTTTTTAAAGTTTTTACATTAAAAAGAAAATGTTATAAAAAGCAGTAAACAAGAATTAATGAAACAAAGTCAATAATTGGTGTGACAACTCTTTGCTTAAAATATAGTCTCGGGTACTATTTGTGCAGTAAACAATAAAGAAATTATTGAATTACTGCATAGATTTACTGAACATCATGCAGAACCTAACACAGTCCTTCTGAGGACTTCGTCCCACCAGAGTTTTGTTTTTTATGCAGCAAAAACCTGAAAAGTTTTTTTTTTTTTTTTTGATGTGTCTGGAAAGTGGTCTATTACATCATATGCTGATTTATTTTCTGGCCTACAGACATTTTACTGTAAGATTTTTTATTTTTTTTTGCTGGAATACTAATGTTTCACTTAATAATATACAAACAACCCCATACAAAAAAAACAGGGTCCCTAAGACACAGGAATATGTAGTATTAGGTTTCCTCTAAAGATGTCAGTAGTCGCACCATCACTGCTGGTATCATGTTACCATCAGAAGAGAGGCATATATTTTTTAAGTGTGTATACATTTTTAATGCTCCTTCCTATATATAATATAACACAAATTATATAATGACTAGCTTTCCAATTAGAGAAATATTTCAGGTTTTTTTATATACATTTTTATTTTCTGTTTGTTAAATAGCTGTTCTACATAATGACAAATTAAAATGCCATGTTATGGATTAACTAATAATCTTTTATTTATTTATTTAGTTGTTTATTTTTTTTTGCAGCGTGGTACACACTGCATTGCATGAACGATTAACTGCAAAACTTTACACCCCCTTGGTTCTTTGAAAGAGTAACCCACAAAGGTTGGGTTATTGGAGCAGACGGCATGTATCGCATCCATTCAAGAAGATCTTAACTTTTCTTTTTTCATTTGTTTCGATATCAATATCTTAATATGCATTTTATTAAACATGTTTTTATGTAAATGCATCATTCAAGCACACTTACCTCTTTAAAGAAATAACCAACAGATTTCTTTGTACATCATGATGGTGATAATTGCTTATATGAACCTAAAAAGTATGCTTTCTGTTTCTTCTTGGACAGCTTTGTGGCTTTGAACAAGAATGAGCAAACACCACATATGTCATGTACCACTTAAAGCTTGATCGTGAACGACTTCCTGTGGCTTCTCGCCAAACAGGAAACTCAATAGGTCATTTTCTATTCTTTAACCTTGCTTGTTGGCTCAGGCTTAGAGGCACTCAGCTTAGAAATGCGCTTTAAGTTATTTTATTCATTTAACAGCAGTAATGTCAGACGATTAAAACTTTAGATGCAGCAAGAAAATGGCTTTATTTTATAACACAAAAACACTATTAAACAGCAGGAAAATAATTATCAGAGTGAATGTTACCACCCCAAGCTGACACTTCTTTCTGTTTATATATATATATATTCATGTTAGTGATAAACAGCACTATGCAGCCTGCTTTCTCCTGAAGAGTTTACAGTTGCAGAAAACTTTTACAGATGCACTGGAGACTCCTTCCATGAATGGATAATAATAATAATAAAAAATGGCAAAAAATTTTTTTGTTTGAACAAGCACATTGTCTTAATGTGCTTGTTCAAAATGTAAAAAAAAGTGTTGATATTAAGTGTTTATATTGGAGGATTTTTTTTTCTTCTTTTATAGTTTTTTTTTCTTCTTTATGATGTTCTTCTATTATAGAAGATTGTTGTCTCATCGTCTATACCGCTTTATCCCGGAGCCGATCCACGAGGATAGGTACACCCTGGACAGGGTGCCAATTCATCGCAATCACACACACATTACGGACAATTTGGAAATGCCAGTTAGCCTAATCTGCATGACTTTTGACTATAGGAGGAAACCGGAGTACCTGAAGGAAACCCACCAAGCACAGGGAGAACACTTTATGCACACAGACCTGAGCTGGGAATCAAACCCAGAAGCTGGAGGTGCTAATTATAGAAGATTTTAAATTTAATTTCAGATTTTAAAAGGTGTGGCGACCCCTCGACTGAAGCGGCCGAAAGACTGAAAAAAAGCTTTGCTGTCTAATATGAAAACAAGTTTGTGGATAAACACTAAGTTTCCAGGTTTCCTAAAAAATGCTGATTAATCCTTAAAAAAGGAACATGTTGTCCAGTGATAGAACGATAAACCTGATATTAAAACAGAGACACCACCTAGAGCTAATAAATCTCCTCTCAAGGGCAGTCATGTACAACTGATAGTGTTAATAGAGATTAGCCTGGGATTGCGTCATAGCCAGCTGCTGGGAGAATGTAATAAAATCAACTAAAGGTCATTCTGTAATAACTGTTATTATGAAATGTGCGGAGAGGTCATTAGTTTCAAGTGCACACACAAGATAAGAGATTTTTTTTCTTCTTCAAGATGGATCTGAGACTGAAACAATGAATTTCTCAACATCCTTACAACAATACCTGTTGACTCAAGTACCTTCATGATGTTTGTTAATGAAGAATCTATATACATGCATTCAGATTCTTTAAAAATAATTTTTTAACTTTTGTAAGATTACAAAATCTCACTGTAATAAGGATGATGATGATGATTAATCTGGTGATTGAAAGTCCTCCTTAATCTCCTGCTCACAATCAAGTCACAAATGTTGGCGTAACCATAGCAACCCGATATATGCTACTATAAGATTGGAGCTGGGTTTAAAAAAAAAATAAGTCTGAGAATGCTTTTTACTGAGACCTGAAGTGGTCCTAAATGGTCAATCAGGTCTATTCAGCCCAACTTACTAGAACGCTAAACACTTATTTCCTTTCATGGCCATTGATGTAAAGATTATCAGCACACAAATCTCAGAAAGAACAATTTCCTTACTGGAATCTTTACCGAGGTTTACTGCGGCCCGAAAACAGCAGATGAGAGATCTTCTGGTTCTGAATATTATTTGGTCCTGTTTTGTTAGTTTGGAGAAAAAAAAGAAAAACTGCAGTTGAAGAATGACTCCTCTCCAAGTGGCCATGTGTGTTTATCTGTCATATCCAAATGTCATATTCAAGGAGCGATGGTTTGTTAGCCGAGGACTCTGGTGTTAATCACCATCGTGAAGAAAACATTTCTGGCTTTACCAGGAAAATCGTCTCGGCTGAGACACGTACTGTTCTTTTTTAGTGATGATTCAGTATATGTTGTATCTTTTTTTGTGGTCTACATAGTTATTTATAAGGGACAGTGAAGACTTGCTTTGAGTCGCTTTGCTTCTATGCCTGATATTTTGTTTCTGTATAAAAAACTTGGATAATGTACTGTATGCTTTCTACACTTCACAACTTATCCGCTCTTAAACAAATGTACATCATTCTTGTTAAATACACTGATTTTTCATTTCAGTCACAGTTTCACATTTGCATTTTTTTTTTAGATATACAGTGGAACCTTGGATTACAAGCATAATTTGTCCTGGAAGCAGGCTCGTATTCCAAATCAAATTTTCCCATAAGAAATAATGGAAACTTAAATTATTCGTTCCACAGACCCCCCCCCCCAAAAAATACATAAAAATAATTAACACAAATTATTAAGTAAAAATAAAACAAATTAACCTGCACTTTATCTTTAAAAAAAAAAGGAAAAAATAAATTCCCGACAGATAAGTGTTTCCGTTTGTGCGCGCAGGTGTGTGTGTGTGTGTGAATCTAAAGTAAGCTCCCCTCTCCTCCTTCTCGTCTTACATTGTTACCCTTCCTCCACTCTTTTCACACACACGTGCGCACACAACGGAAAAATAAACAAGAAATTTCTCTAATGACTCGATTGAGCGACACACTAACGGAATCACTGCTGTAAAGTAAAAATAATTTTACGCACACACGTGGTCACAGTGTTATAGTAAACAGTACACGCGTGCACAGATGTTGATTATACCTGTGAGAGACGCGCACTAAGACCCAGCAAGGGAGACGATTACCCATAATTCCGCAGCACAAGAGAGAGAAAAACCGTTGGGTCAGTTGTGATCACGTGACGATCGACGTCAAAACAAGAAGCGCATGCGTGATACATAATACTCGGTACTCGTAAACCAAGACTTGTTTGTTTTTCAAGTCAAAATTTCTTTAAAATATTCGCTCGTCTCGCAGAACGCTCGCAAACCGCGTTACTCGCAATCCAAGGTTTCACTGTATATATATTTCACCTCCAGTAGAGAAAAAGAAGAATACATCCTTTTTAAAGTCAAGTATTAGTGACATCCCATATTAAGTTTAGTTTCAGATCTTTAAGATCAAAATTAATTTGTGTATGAGGCTTAAGCACATTCATAATAAAATCTGTTTGAGGATAATAAAATCTTTTGTGAGGTATATGACTGAAACCTGTTTGGGGTATAAGATTAATAAAATCTGTTTTGCGGTATAAGCATAATAAAATTTGTTTGAGTTATAAAGAAAAATGAAATCACTTTGAGGATAATAAAACTTCTTTAAGGTATGAGACAGAGGCCTGTTGCAGGTATATTGATCAAGTGTGTTTCAGAATGAAGCTTGTTGGAGGTATGAGGATGACACCTGAAACACTGATATAACCTCTTTTGAGGTTTAAAGAGTAATGTTTTGAGTATGAGTATAAAGCTTATTTAACATAATTAGCATAAAAACTGTGAAATATGAGGATTAAGTTGTTTTTGAGAAAAAAAAAAACAAGAGTTGAATTCCAAGCAAAAAAAACTGTTATTTTTTTCCTTGTTAAAAACATATTTAATATGCGACTAAGAGGCATAAGGATATAATGTGTTTCCTGTTTGAGCCTAAAGTCTGTTTGGATTGTTCTGAGATAAAAACGGGCTTCAGGTTTGGGGATGGCTGACGTATGAGAAATCCTGTTTCTCCTGAGCGGGCCGTGTATTCTGGTTAAATAATGACTCATATCTTTTTTAGAGTGTATGAGTCAATTATTTCCTAATTGTATCCTTCCTTTTGAAATTTTGTGATTTTCTTTCTCCTTGGTAAAATCATGTGTGAATGTTTGTGCTGTTTTCTACACCTCTGTTTACTTGAGACTCGCCACAGAGGCTCATGATACACTAAACCCCACTGAGCATTATGAGTCGATTTGATTTGAGAATCTGAATAAGTGAAAATAAGATTAAAACCCTTTATGAACCTTTATGTGCATGTAATTGGAAATTATTGCAGCTTTTAAAAAATGATTAAAAAAAATATGATTTATCACAGAAATAAATCTAGATACAGGAGAATTTTTTTTTTTTAAACTTTCTATATAGGTTTTTGTTACCAATTTCAAAAAAAAATTTTAAATGTAAAATGTATTAGTCCGTTATTTCTACACTGCTTATGCTGTAATAATTGTCATTTTTAGCTTTTCCTTGCTTTTTCCTGTATAAGTGTCTATAAAAAGACTGAATAATCTTTTTACTTTTATAATAATCTCATAATAAAAAAAAAAACAAAAAAACGTTTTTGGCAGTGTAGAATGTTGATTTGTTCTGGATGTATTCTGGCAGCAGCCTTCATGTTCACGATGAGCATGCGAAGGTGAAAAATGACCAGATGCAGAGTATTTTTTTTCTTCTGTTATTTATTTAATTATTAATTTATTACTTCATTTATTTGCAACTATTATTGGCACCAGAGAAGTGAGGATGCAGAGAAAGGAGCCAGAAGTGAGATGTGATTGTAGCATGATGTGCAATGTAAATACATTAAAAAAAAAAAAAATTAGGGATAGATCAGATGGATTGGGAATACAGCTTAAATCTGGACATGGCTTGTGTACGCAGCTTTCCGAAAGTGCACTAAGTACACTAAATTGTCCTGAAATTCCCCAGATGTTTAATTAAAGATTTACATTGGGATCGTGCCATGTTAGATAAATCAGAAAAGACCCTAGTTACCAAACTAATTTCACAAAACAACAACAAAAACATGACCAAGCGTGTTCCAAGCGTCCTCGAATCCAAACAGATACCCTGTTGAAACCTCTATGAGATCTGGAAGCAGAAGACACGCAGCACAGGATCGTGGGTGAAGGTCACGGGCTCGGCGTTTCTTAATCACTCTGTGCTGATGAGCTCCTTTTGTGTTAGTTGTATAATGTTTGTTCTAGGCTCAACCACAAAAGCGCTCATGTGGACAGCTGCTCTTGTGCTTATGTTATGAGCTTTCTTCTGAGAAACCCTGCAAAGCAACAGGCTAAGTGTTTCAGTGCTCCCATCTGGAGGAGTGCGTGGTGGTGTAAGGACTTCCAGGACTGGGTGTGCCCATTTGGCACCAAAACCATCTCATGTCGCATTGTGTGACGCCAATGCACATCAATCACGGCATGATTCGAGGCCCGCTGGGAGACTATCAGGGACCTAATGAAAGGCAGTAGTACATTTTGGCATATTTGAACAGCTGTACATGAGCAGGACTTTAACGCTGACAAACCTTGTAGGTAGAACATGCATTTCTCTAACAAAACAGCAAGAATGTTTTTTTTTTTTTCAAGCCCATTGTATTATATCGTATTATTGGGTTATTATGGGATGTATTTATTTATGTAGTTGTGATGGATTCTTATAAAAGGGCTTAAAATAAGTTCAGTTCTTTATTTGTTTATCATTTGGAAACAATGTTTAGTCAATGTGACTATATGTAGACTTTATACAGTATCATGTTACAATACAGTTAGGGCTGTCACAATATAAATATTTTGACTTGGAGGGTGGCAGGGTGGTGCAGCGGGTAGCGTTGCAGCCGTATGGGTCCAGTAAATACTGTCAGTGTGATGCTTCTTTCTATATTCTCCCAGTGGCCATGTGGGTTTCCTCCAGGTTCACCCAGGTTTTTTCTCACCTCCCATGTACTGTACATGGTAGTAGGTGGATTGGCGATGCCAAACTACATCCAATTCTGAATAAGTGTGACTGTGTGTGTGTGTGTGTGTACATGGTGTCCAGTGATGCTCTGGTGCCAGGGGAAGTTTATCTGTGCCAGGCTCCAGATCCACTCTGACCAGGACAAAGTTTTCATTTAAAGTGAGTATGTCAGGATCTCTAGGTGTAATACTGCAAATGGATATACACCAATCAGCCATAACATTAAAACCATCTAGGTTCTGACCCATTTAAAAGGCTCTGACCCCTCTGGGCATGACTCCACAAGATCTCTGAATGTGTTCTTATTTTTAATTATTTAAGTGCTGTAATTTGCAAGCTGGGGCCTCCATGGATCAGAGCTGCTTGTCCAGCACGTCCCATGGATGTTTGGTCAGAATTTGATCAACAATCTTGAACTCTGCTTGCTTAGCCCCATACACAGCCAGCTGTGATGCGCTGAGTGTTCTGATGTTCTGAACCTTTTCAGCAATTTATGCTACAATAGGTTTTCTGTAAGATCGGACAGGACGAGTTGGCCTTTGGCCATACTGTAAGCCTTGGGTGCCCATGATCATGTCACTAGTTGATGGTACATACCTGGTTGCTGAACAAAAAGAGTCACATTTCACCTCAGTAACTACCTGGTCAGATCCATGGTGATTAAATTATGCTACTAGTTTGGATACGTCTGGGGAAATAACCATCCATATGTAACCTCTGTAGTCCAACTATGGACCGTGGACCGTGTTCAGTCCCATTTTACAACCATGGTAGGACCTCCAGGCAACATTTAAATATACATTTACACACTAATTGGGAACGGCAATTAGCCTAATCTGCATGTGTTTGGAAATCTCTGGAAAACTCTAGAGTACCAGTGAGAACCAGTGAAAAATATTTTTTCATTTATTCATCTTCTATACTGTATGTCGCGAGGGGGCCTGGACCCTATCCCGGGAGACTTAGGGCTTGAGGCAGGGTACACCCTAGACAGGGTGGCCAATCCATCGCAGGGCACACACACACACACACACACACTCATTCACACACTATGGGCAATTTGTGAACACCATTTGGCGTGGGAGGAAACTGGAGCACCTGGAGGGAGAACATGCAAAGTCCATGAACACAGACGCCATGCACACAGACCCCAAGGTGGGAATCAAACCCGGATCCTGGAGATGCAAGGCGACAGTGCTAACTACTAAGCCACTGTACCGCCATCTGAGGAAATAGTGCCAAGTGAAACTGTCAGACAATGACTGTGGGTAAATGTGTGTGGAGGGATGTAACCAAGGTAGAGGAACCGCCAAAGCCAGCATTCAAACACCCGTAGGCCACACCTACTATCTAGTTTAAATCCAAGTGCAAATACGGATATCATCTTCCATCTTTGAGAATTATAGTCCGTAGCAGTCGTCAAAACACAAAGTCAACAAAAGGATAATCTATAATCTATGGAAAAACAAGTAAGAGTATTAAAGAACTGTATGTCATTGAAGTCCTAGATGAATCATTAAGTTATATTTGCGAAATAAACTTGTGTTGCAAAGTAGTTTAGGAAATCCTGCTTTATACATTTACACTATATTAGAAGAGTAACGCAACATCCATTTTTGGCACCAGAACTCCTCTCCTATTGTCAATGTTACAACTTCAAGTGTTCCAAATGTGAGAGGGGAAACTGCTCTTGTAGCAGTAGTGAAATTTCCCTGTTCTTCTCATTGCAGTCAGAATCTGCGTTTCACGGAACAGAACTCCTCACTTCTCCATAGAGACCTTTGAGTTTGTAGTTTTTATTATCTTACCAGTATAGAGAGCACGCAGGATGACACACAGTACCACTCCGAAACCTTTATCCAGACTTTCATAGCTTCCCGTCTAGACTATTATAACGCCTCTTTCATCAATCTTCCTGCTAAAAGACTTTAGCACGGAGTTTAATACCAAAAATTCAGACCGTATGCATTAAATAGATCCCAAGTGCTATGAAAGGTTAGATAGCGTTCAGGTTGGGGTTAGAGGTGGGTTTAGAAGCTTAAGAGTTAGTATTGTTTTACTGTGTTGAAGTTGTTTCATTAATCTGATCTAATTGTGCATGTTAGATGAACTTTTATTCCTTTGAATGACAAAAGAAGACCATATAGGACTTTGGGTTGTGTTGCTGGGGTTCACAAAATAATCAATAATTTTTAAATCTTCTTTTTGTTATACAGGACAATCAGGAGCTGATGTATATGTTTGGGACTGTTAAAACGACTCCTGGAAGAAGGAGAAAAAAAAAGGAAGAAAAAAATAGGAAGAGAAAAAAAACAAGTAAAACTCGAGACCAAAGTTCTTAGTTCTTGTTACTTGATGACCTTGCTCTGTTCTTGTCCCTACTTGGATCAGGTCCAAAATCTGATCAGTTTATCTGGGTTCATCTGCTGTTAATGTGATCAGTTCCATTAAGAGACTACTATCATTCAAGCACTCGTTATTCGTTCTTAAGATATTGCCCGCAGGAATCTCCGATGGATGCTCGGACAATCTGAAAACACCATAACTCTGCAGTTTACTGGAGGAAGCATAAAAATAAAATGAACCAAAACTAAAAGGTCTTCACAGCATCAGGGTGTCTCCTGTCCATGTGGGTTTCCTCTGGGGTCTCTGGTTTTCTCCAATGTTCCCAATTGTGACGATAAATTGGCTCTTGGTGGTGAGTGCGTGTTCATCACCTCACTCCCAGTGTTCACGGGAGAAGCTCCAGATCCGCAACAACCTTGACCGAGATAAAGCACAATGAATGAAGTACAGTGTTAGTACCTGAAAGGTAAAACAAGGTGTATAAAAAAAGTATTTTTTGTGTTTTTTTTGGACATTTTTATCTTTAAATAAATGGGCATTTAACTTGACGATTTATTGCAACACAATAATTATTTTACATTTTTTCAATCATTCATCTTCTATATGTTAAGGGGAGGGGGGTCTGAAGCCTATCCCGGGAGTCTTAGGGCACGAGGCGGGTACACCCTATACAGGGTAGCCAATTCTTCACAGGGCACACACACACACACACACACACTCATTCTCACAATTTGGGAACACCATTTAGCCTAATCTGCATGTCTTTGTAATGTGTGAGGAAACTGGAGGACCCAGAGGAAGCTCGAGGAGAACATGCAATCTCCATGCACACAGACCCCGAAGTGGGAATCGAACCTGGAGGTGCAAGACGACACTGTGGGACAACAAAAAATAGGACACTGACAACTTTTTATATTTAAATAATCACAAGTTAAAAAGATAAAAAAGTCTTGGAAGCCTAACTAGAGCTATACGTCAAGAGCTAACTGAAAAGTAAAGATGTATCACTCATTATCCAGATCTGATTTGATTAGAAGAACATCTGGAAATTTACACCGCAATTCTTTCAGTCACTTTAAATTCTTTCAGGCATATTTGCACACCCCCTGGACATTTCTATTTATATACAACTTCATTCCATACAAAAGTCCATAATTCTATATTTTCTGTATTGTACAGCTAAGTTTTTCTTATTTTTCTTATATTTTTCATATATTGTATATTTTGTATTGTACAAATACTTTGTTTTGTGCTTTCTTAGTTAAATTTACTTCTATTTTCTTTTTCAGATTTATTTCCTAATAATAGTCTTTTATTTTAAGGTCACGGGCGGTCGTCTAAGCATTTCACTGCATATCGTACTGTGTACGACTGTGTATGTGACAAATAAAATTTTAATTTTGAATTTGTCTTTCGAAGGGAAATGAAAATGGGTGTAAAATGTCTGGTTCAGGAAAAAAAAAGAAAAACAGATTTAGGGCTACTTTGTTTTGTGTAAAGGTTGCATAAACTTTCATATCCCTTACTAAGCATTATAACAAACGTGATGTATGCTGCTATTGATTAAAAGCAATTTTTTTACACCAAATTTATGATAAGCATTCACGGTCCCAAATATATATATATATATATATATTTATTTATTTATTTATTTTTAATCTGTCCAATAATGTCAGAATAGGAGTGAGATGGGGACCATGTTTACTGACCGTGTGTGCGTGTGCATGTGTGTATACCAAATCAGGCGCTACCCCTGTTCATTTCCAGCATTAATGAAGCAGCGCTGTGTGACTCTGACACACTCTGACAGGGACTGTCTGCACCTGTCTGTCCTCTGTGTTGTGAGCGCAAACACACACACACACACACACACACACACACACACTAACACATACATGCATCTAGACATCATATCATATCACATCGCATCACATCACGGTGACACGGACCCACGGTTTGCCTCGGAATCACAATTCTGCTCACACACTCGCACAGACAGGAGCGGGAATGACGACATCCAGGAGCCACAGAAGTAAAAGTGCAGTAAATAAGAAATAAACAAGTAAATATACACTTTCGAGTTACAGCTGTTAATTTTAAGTGTATAAGTATAATAAGTGTATAGCCAGCACTGATGAAACAGAATGTCAAAGTCACAACCAAAAAATTCTTCAGATGTTATTCAACACTTTAATGTCTCGGTTTATTATTGAAAATTATCTCTTTTTCTTCCTTTTTATCTTGATAGAGCTTGGTGTAAAAAAAATTTGCATGCACATTAGACATGATAAAATCAACCAAGGTTTTAATGCTAACATGCCGAATCTCAAGTTATAAATAAAAACAATAATATATAAGTTGTTTATCTTCTATTCTTGGAATTCTCAGGACACACACGAACATTCACAGACTACGGGCAATTTGGGAATGCCAATTAGCCTCATCAACAAGTCTTTGGACTGTGGGAGGAAACCCACCAAGCACGGGAAGAACATGCAAACTCTATGCACACAGACCCTGAGGCGGGAATCGAACCCAGACCCTGGAGGTGCGAGGCCACAGCACTAAGCACTACGCCACCGTAATATATCCGATTTTTTTAGGTATTACAATAATTTCATGGCCAAAGAGGAATTTTTTTTTCTGAATTTATATCTTTTATTTCCATTGCATCATTATTTGTGACCTGTCACATCAATTCAGATATTAAGTTGCATTGCATGTGATTACTACATATTTTCAGATTCCTGGTTCACTAAGCTCCAATAAGCTTTAATATTAGGACTTTTACTTTCCTGAGATATGGCCAGTGCAAGTTTGTTCACGAGGAGAACTTCGGTTAAAAAATCATTGCAATCTTATTTTTGGAATGTATAAATGAGGATTCTGTGATGCAGTAAAAAAGAGGGAACCCTTAGCCTTGTTTCATGATTTCACACCTTCTTCTAAAGATAGTTTCTCTAGAGATGCAGGTTATAGCGGAAAAATATATGTGTTTCTATTGCAACTAGAGTTTCCAGCTTAACCCTAAACTATGTTTAGGATTAAAACTTCCTCAATTCTGTTGAAGGATCAGATAAACTACTTCCTGTATCACCCAATTAATTTATTTTTTTTGGCAAAATGTAAAATTTGATCTATCTCACCTACTTTTCACCATGGTTTGAAACTAACCTGCACGACCTGATACCTGACTTGATACGACGGCTCACATTTCGTCATGTTTCTTCTATTTTACGGTAAAGAACGTTTTCACTATGACGTTGTTTTCTCCCCGCCAAAGGCTCAAGATTGTTTGTTTGTTCAAGGTGTTTTTTCCTGAGTCACAAATGACACGTACAATGTAATCTGCTCCAGTTTCAGGTTGTTTGTACTCCTTGGGCACTTTAAAGGAAAAGTCCATCCAACGACAGATTAAATGTATTTATATGTAAAATATTAAAGTGATTTTTAGTGTTGAGATATAGTTGGTTGGTGATATATTTTCAATATGATCGCAACAATAAGAGATAATTGTCAGGTTCCTGTGTTCGCTCCTAACAAGAGCCACCAAGAACAATGGCTTCTTTTCTCGCTCATCAGACATATTTATCATTGCGTCAGTAAGAACTCCTAAAACATAAAAGTAGTGACGTTGAAACTCTTAAAGCCTTGATGCATAACTTTCCAATGCGGTTATAGCGAGTTAGCTAGTGACATGACAAGTTAGTCAGGATGGCATGATGAAAGCATAAAGGTTTTGAAGCTTTTGGAAACTGATCTGTTTGAGCACAGCCTACAAACTAAAGGAATAAAGTCACTTAGTATTGTTTTCTTCAGGTAGCAATGAAGTGATCTTTCGGAACCGCTATCAGTATAGAATTGTGGGTAAAAATGACACATGAAAGAAGTGTGTGGGAGTCTGTTACCTCACACCTCCAAGGTCGAAGGTTCGTTTCTCACCTTGGGTCTGTGTGTGTTGAGTTTGCATGTTATTCTTGTGCTTGGTGGGTTTCCTCTTACAGTCTAAAGACATGCAGGGTAGGCTAATTGGCATTTCCAAAGTGCGATTGCTTGTGTGCCCTGCAATTAATTGGCACCCCTTCCAGGGTGTACCCCACCTCATGCCCAAAGTCCCCTGGGATGGGCTCCAAGCCCTCCACGAAGCTGTACAGAATAAGCACTACAAAAAACAAGAGGGAGAAATGTGTGTGTGTGTGTGTATGCGTGCCCAATTTCTTGTTAAAGACCTTGTGTCAGTTATAACAATTAATTTCGTAGATCTACCAGGGTGGATTTTCCCCTTGTTTTTACTATTAATTGAACTTGGCATGGCTGTTTTTTGTGGGTGGCTGACATTTTAAATTCTCAAACCCATTAACCAAACGGGGCACAAACTTTTGCACTCCCCCGTAAGCCCTTACTTCCTACTGTATCACCGAACTTTACGTTCGTGTCCCAGTTTCAGAATGAATCAGCACACCACAGGAAGCTAACGACACTTTAACGACATTACCACAAGTCTCAGTGATTATATCTCTTAGCCAATAAGATTCCAGCTGATCGCTCAGGCGTGTGCTAACGAGACACACGGAGACCATCGCAGCTAATCGGGCTTTCAGAAATCACACCACCTGCGTCCTTAATTCGCTCTGACATGAGTCAGGCGTCGACTTGTTTTAGGTTGCTCGGGTTATGTCCTGAAATGTTTGATGAACCCGAGACTAGCTAATCAGATCTTATATTGTTAATGTTAGGTTTATATTAAATTCTACGTATATTATACACTATATTACTTTAGTGTAGCATTAGTCACTGCTTAGCTGATGTTCAATGACTGTGCATGATGCAGTATGCTAACTTTAACATTTATACTAACTATTCCACAAATCCCCTGTAAATCAGTAAGTTACAGGGCAGAATTATTGGCACCCTCTAAATGGTTTCATATCCATCTTGACAATGCTTAAAATGTTCATAAAAATATATAATATAGATGTTAATTAAATAATATATACTTTCAATTTGTGTTATTTTTCACACTTTTCAATTTGTGTTATAATTAATAAAGTAGTCAACAATTTATCTTGGTCAGGGATAAGACACACACACAATTTATATATATATATATATATATATATATAAATAAAATTATAATATATAACATTTATAATAAAATTATGTATAAAGTATATGTGTTAGGGTTTTTTAAATAAAATTTAAAACTGTTAATTTTTATATAATTTTAAGAGTTTAATTATTATTCATTTTATATTTATAATATTGTATGTGGTATATAGAGATAGATTCAGATAGATATAGAAAGTTTTTTTAAAACAGTATTTTCAGAAATTCTTACTGAAGAGAGTGAGAGCAAGTGTGGGTTATAAACCTCATACTGTACACAGGTTCCGTGTGACATTTTTATTGAAAAATTGCGTTTGTGGAGAAAATAAGTTTACCGGCTGATGTTCATCCTCACACTTTTTAATCACGTCTTACTTGACATTTACAAAAAGAGAGAAAATGGGATTTTTCTCACCTAAATTATCTTTTACACCAGGTTAGACATCAGGCCTCAGGTTCCTCTTGTAGATTGTAAATGTTAAAGTTCTGTAAGATATCATGATTCTTTAATAAATTTTTTTTAATGCTACAGGGCTTCTGTTTGAAGAATAGCTTGCAAAAAAAAATTGCTCTTGAAAGAAAGATGCTACCATTAGAACCCTGAAGTTTTTTTTTTTTTTTTTTGGAGGAACCGGAGAACCATTATTTTAGCAGTACGTCAGCTTGTCTTCCTATGGAAACATTACAAAGTTGGGCATGGAACCCTACATACGGAGTGTTTTTTAACAGTGTAATCCTGCAGCTTTCTCTGAATTCTCAAGAGTTTGTTGTATCCTAAACCCTTAGCTTGTCTCTCAGGAGAATCGTCCAGTTTTCTATGTAGAACCTCAGACCAAAACACATCTTGGTTAGTGAGAATTTCAAGTAGAACTGCTTTAGAATAAGAAAGAGGAAGAAAAAGTTTTACTGTAGAACTCTGTAGGGTTTTTAAATGTTATAGGGTTTCCCCTTTATAGAGGCTATGAAGTAGGGGTTCCTAAGATGACCTTTGAATAGATAAAGATATTTCACTTCCAGAAATTATTTTACTTGAGACACTTTCAGAGGAAAAGCTTTAGAAGGTTCCTAAGTATAATCTTCAAGAGTTTCTTGAAAGAGACAAACTGAAGTAACCTTTTGGATTTAACAAATCACCAAGTATAGTGTATTAAGGAACCCTTGAAGATGACTTTTCTTCTAAGATTTTAACCTTTTGATTAAAGTTAGGAGTTCTCTAGGGTTGCGTCATCAAGGTCAACCTTTTATAACATGTATTTTCCAAGAACATTTTGGTTAAAAGTTCCATATCAAATATTTAGAATTTCTATTAAAGTGAAACGCTTTAAGGTGAAGCACTGCTCTGGAGACAACAATGTTTAGAATGTTGTTCTCTGAAATGTTGTACAATAAAATTCCTGACTGTGTTGCGCCATCGGCCCGCTGAATCCCCCAGTGTGTTCTCCACCCGAGCGTTTCTATAAACGGTGGACAGCGGCGGTGTTTGTGCCGTCTCGGTTCTCCCAACACAACGTCGCCTCTGTGTGCATGTGCTGCTCGGCAGATGTTGCCTTGTTTTTGAAAGCTCTATGGCAACTTCACAACAAACGGCCTATGCAGATGAGCCAATAAGGTCTGAGCCATTCTTCCACTCAAATCACTTTTTTTTCTTTTTTTTTTTTGGACATACTGCACAGCTTCATCTCACACCAGCTGTAATATTCATGCTAAAGATTTGACTTACACAGCATAAGATTTATGTGAACTTAAATTGTTTTCTTTTTTTTAATGGAGACTTAACCGGATCTAACCGGGTCTAAGTTCTTCAAAATAACAGGAAAATAAAATAGCACAGGAAAAGTTTATTTTGCAATTTGCCTTTTTCTCACTTGGATAAGGCTTTAATCCGAAGTGACACAACTGAGCAGAGTTTTGCCTCTGCCTCATACTGTAGAATGATGTTGCTGGGATTGAAACTCATGTCCCTCTGATTAGTTAAACATAATATTTATAGTTAGTAAATTTAATGGTTTATATTTAAATCTACTCATTAAAAAGTAAGTTTCCAGTAAGACCTCAGGCCTCATGATGCAGGAACTGCTAGATCTGTCATGCTTGCAGATATGTTGATGAAACAAAAGATATGGCTGTTGACTTCAGGAGGACACGGAGCGACCACTCTTCACTGAACATCAACAGCTCTTCTGTGGAGATCGACAGATTCTTTGATGTCCTCTTGGAAGAGAATCTCACCTGGTCCCTCAACACCAGCTCTTTGAACAAGAAAGGCCAGCAGCATCTCTTCTTCTTGAGGAGGCTAAGGAAGACCCATCTTTCATCACCCATTCTAACCATTTTCTATAGAAGGACTATCGAGAGCATCCTGAGCAGCTGGATTGAGAATTGTGCCATGTCGGACCGCAAGACCCTACAGCGGGTAGTGAGGACAGCTGAAAAGATTGTTGGAGTCTCTCTTCCTTCTCTTACAGACATCTACACCACACGCTGCATCAGGAAAGGCTTGGTGGCTGATCATACGCACCGCTCACACTAACTCTTCAATTGACTACGTGACTTGAATCCTACTTGACTTGAGAAATTAAAAGAGATGCAAACACACATGTTCTCCGGTTTATTCACAGAGTATCGAGGTATACAAGTCCTGATCTTGTACATCCGCTACTACATGTACATCAAAAATAAAAAAGCAAGATATAGGACACTATGGATTTAGTGATATAGAAGTTGTATTTTTTGGATAGTTTAAAGGTTTTATAATGTTATTTTATTTCATTGTGTGTGTGTGTTTTTTTATTATTATTATTATTATTATTATTATTATTATTGTAGTTAGAGTACTTATGAACTGTCTAAGTTCATGTAATGCCTGGCTGCAATCTAAATTTCCTTAGGAATAATAAAAGCTAACTTCAACTTGAACTTCAATACAAATCCGGTGAAACAAAGAAGGTAAAAGTATAGGGGAAGCATGTAAAAGTTAATATAGTTAAAGGAAAAAAAAAAAACATTACCATTCCTGCAAACTTTAACATTTATGTTAATTGCTTAAACTCAGCTTATATTACAGCCCTGTTCACTTCTCGGTTCTGATTGGTCAGAAAATCTTGATTTATTTTCCACAACAGCAGCTCTTACATTTTTTTTCTGGCCGTCTTTAAATGACAAGTTTATATTAAGCATTTTTTTATTTATTTTTTAGTCTCCAGTGTCAACCTTACTTCTGGAAGTAGACTTTACCCATAACATAGGATTTGCATCAATAGAAAGCCAAAAAAAATTTAAAATAATAATTATATATATGCAATATATAGTGAAGACATCACCATGGGTCCCAAGAATATTAGCAAGTATGGTAGCAAGAAGAAAAGGGAGACAATTTCAGTTTGGTTTTAAAGCAGCCGGTGCCAAGATCATAAATTCAGGTTAAATAAGGTTAAATATCTATTTACTTAATATTTTACTTCATTTACATGTCTTTTCTAAATGTTTTTTTTTTTCAATGCAAAAATATGATTATAGTGTTGGAAACTAGAAATATTGGTGCGAAAAAAGTTTTTGGGGCACATTACTATGGAAAAAAAATCCATACCAGTATGGTTGTACTAGTCACTCTACATTGTCACTTTCTCTCTCAGTAGTCACCAAAAATCCACACTCGCTATTCTCTATTAGGATTTCCTTGAGCAGATTATTTGGATTTTTAAACAGCGGGCTGAAGCTTGGCATAAATGTGAGTAAAGAGCGAAGGAAATCTGTCTCTTTGCTCACAGGGTTTTTTATTTTATTATACATTTCCTACATTGTCGATTTTCAGATACACAATTTTCCCAGACACACATGAAATATTCCCTAGGAGATTTTCCATTTAAGACCGTGAGGCAATTTAAGACCCAATTTCTTCCACACAGGGCTGCCTAAATGAACATCAAATTGAGAGTTAATGGTAAATCTGCATGTAAATCTAAACTAAACAATTTTAATTTAGGTATTCTTCCCTATCTCAATGGTCCCGTTCCTGTAAACATGGTTTATATTGTTAATAATCGAAATGTTAAAAACAAATGTACTACTACAGTATACCACAAAGAAACACTGTCCTCAGTATGGGACGAGAACTAGCACATGGTTTTACATTATATCACTTGTAAGGGTATCCCCCCCCCCACCCCCCTTTTCGAAATCCTTTACCGCAGCTTCTTCGGTGTGTAAATGTTTTGGCGAGAGATTACAAAGCCGATTATGGTAATCACGTTAGCACACAGGCTCTGTGGAGATGGTTTGGTGCTCTTGATGCTTTACAGCACATTCCCATTTTCCTCTTAATCTGCTTAATTAGAACTGAGATTGCTGAAGAGATTGCTGGGAAAAACTGGAGCACAATCAGTATGATGTGAATGCCTGGGACTTGGAAAGCACTTAAGACAAAATGCAAAACATGTGGAGTTTTGCTGGTTACGGGTGTAACGATACACAAAATTTAAATTTGATTCAATTTTGATAGGGGTGGCATCTCGATAGGATATGTTTTCAGTACAGCTAAAATGAAAAGTTTGGGTAAATACAATGGAATACCATATATTCCATTGTATATATGGTTGTATTTATATTTTAGTGCAATTATCTTTTTGATTATTCTTATGGTTATTCTTACATTTTCTTTATTGCTGCTGGTCTCTGAAAGCTACCAAAAAAATTTCATTGTATCATTATAATGACAAATTCTCTTTACGCTTTACTTACTTTACTTAAATACAATACAATACTGTGCAAAAATTTTGAGGCCCCTTATTTCTTCATATGAAATGAGTTGATGAAATTAATTGATGTAGATTAAATTAAAGAAACAGGAACAAATGTTTTAAGTGCCTAAAGATATCATTAACATTTATGTAACAACCTCAACAGCAACCTCATTTCTTCTCTCGTCAGTTCCAGCCGCTCAGGATTCAGCATCACCAGTATACTAATCACTGGCCTGATCATCTGTCATCATCTGCACCTGTTTCTCACTGGTT
>JAOVVA010000031.1:3732968-3748598 GCA_028565275.1 Leiocassis micropogon
ACACACACACACACACACACACACACCACCCCAAAGAGGATGAAGTCATCGTAATTACCCAGAGCCTGGCCTGAAAACACCCTCAGCAGGTCTCACAGGGGGAAATCACACATGCGCGTGGGTGTGAGTGTGCGGTGTATCTGTGTGTGTTCGAGGGAAGGTGAGAGTGTGTGGACAGTTAGAAAAAAAAAAGATGTTTTTTTTTTTTTATCAAGGTATTAAGCAAAGCAGAGCTTCTCTATTACAGAGAGAGGATTTTATGCACTGTGTGTGTGTGTGTATGTTAACATGATTTTTGTATGTCATTGTGTATCTTTTATGTAGGTGTATATCCATGCAACTGTGTGTGTGTGTGTATATATGGAAACTCATATAGTGTGTGTGTGTGTGTGTGTTTCAATGTGTAACAGTAAGTGACAATTAGTGTTTCAAGGGAATTTGAAGCATTTGTGTGTATGTATCTGTATGTGTTAACCGATCTTTGTGTGTCTTTGTGTATCCATGCACCTGTGTGTCTATATTCTATATGTGTAAACTCATATTTTGTGTGTGTGTGTGTGTGTGTGTGTGTGTGCAGATGCATAAAATTAGATTTAAATACACAGTATACTGTATGTGTGTGTTTATGTGTGTGTTATTAGGGTTGTTGTGTGTCATTGTGTATATTTTGTGTGCCAGTGTGTATCCATGCACCTTTGTGTCTATGTCCTACATGTGTAAATTTATTGTGTGTGTGTGTATATGTACAGATGCATTAAATTAGATTTAAATATACCGCATAGTTTTGGTGTGTGTGTATGTGTGTGTCTGTGTGTGTTTCAATGTATAACAGGGTTTTTGTGTGCCAGTGT
Source organism: Leiocassis micropogon (assembly GCA_028565275.1). Lineage (NCBI taxonomy): Eukaryota > Metazoa > Chordata > Actinopteri > Siluriformes > Bagridae > Leiocassis > Leiocassis micropogon. Next base: position 3,733,820 of record JAOVVA010000031.1, read on the forward strand.
GTATCCACGCACCAGTATGTCTATGTTCTTCAACTCATATTTTGTGTGTGTGTGTGTGTGTGTGTGTGTGTGTGTGTGTGCACTTGTTTCAATGTTTAACAGTAAGTGAGTGAATAAGTGTTACAAGGGGATTTGTGGCGTTGTGTGTGTGTGTGTCTATATGTGTCAACAGGGATTTTTTTTTCTGTGTGTGTAGAGATGTATAATAGTAAATGAATGAATTAGTGTTACTAGGGGTTTTATAAAGAGTGTGTGTGTGTGTTTCATTGTATAACAGTAAGTGAGTGAAGTAGTGTTACAAGAGTTTTTATAGAGAACGTGTGTGTGTGTGCGTGTGTGTGTGTGTGTGTGCGTGTGTGTTGGGTGGAGCTGAATGAGCTCATGTGATTGAGCAGCAGTGGCTTGGCGCGATCGTTCGTGCCGTGGCTCAGGAGGTGCAGAGCAGAGGGAGCGTTGCCACGGTGATTCGACCCTGCCACAGTCCGTGCGCCCCGGGGCTTTACACGTCCCAGAATTCTCTGCAGGAGAGACCTTTCCATTCGGTCAAAGGGATTAAGCTGTTAATGCTCAGTCTGGAAAAATCACACACACACACACTCACTCACTCACTCACTCACACTCTCACTCACTCTCTCACTCACTCTCTCACTCACTCTCTCACTCTCTCACACACACACACACCTTTCCTCCTCATTCATTACCATCCATCCACCATCACTGTGCATGTACACACACAATCACACACACACACACACACACACACACACACATCCCTACAGTCCCCTCCTGTCTGTCTGTAATGCTTCATCAGGGCTTTATGTCATGGATTTTTATTAGTGTTTATTTATTGACATTGTTCTGGTTACTCAGGAGAAACGAGTGATGAAATCGAAAGTGAAAAGATGAAAAGCAAAACATTTTGCAGCTCCGGCTTTGACTCAGCTTTCTCTCTGATCTGCTCAGGTTCTCGTAATGTTAAGGGAAAGGTGCGAGGGCGCGGTGAGGTCTGTCTCCTGACATATAGGGCCGATATTGCACTGAAATGTTACCGCAGAGACAAAACAGCGACCAGCTATACAGCATTACAACATAGCACGAATTTATAGCTGACGGATTCTGAAATCCGATTGGTCGCAAGCGTTTACAAAGGCCCTTTTTACCGTTGCTATGGTAACGATCTGAAACATGGAATCATATAGTGGATGCTCCACTATAATCTAAAAGAAAGAAAAAAAGTTACGTTTTTCCAGCCTACAGATGACAAAAATACCTGACGGGGGGGAAAAAAACCACACTTTTTCACACACTGCTCTACTGTACATGCCATGCAGCACGTGTACAACCTGTAATAGCAGCGCGCTAATGGGCTCGGAATAACACTCGGTCTGAACGTTACGCCCGCATGTTCGAGTTTCGACAAAGCGATTCGGTCTGACTGTGCATAACATTACGGCACGCCTGGCATGCTAATGAAGGCAGCGAACAGCTATTTTTCCGCGAATGAACACAGGAGAAGAGGGCGTGGAGGTCAACATTATTTACATTCTAAGTTATTTTGGAGGAAGTGTATGGAAAGAATGAGTAATGGAGTTTGAGTCAAAAAAAAAAAAGACTAAAGCTTCAACCTAAAACTAACATTTATTGAAATTATCGCATTTAACACAATGAATCATGAGACACTGTATATATATTTTATACACCAATCAGCCATGACATTAACACTGATTATCATTTATATATCAGTAAACTGGTGACAAGATCCAGGCTTAACTATAATGATAAAACGGTACCAGAACACTTAGCAGGTAAAGAGTTCAAGGTTGTCGATCCGAACAAACAGGTTCGATCCATTTATGCGATGCACAGCATACTGGAGTTAATGTTTTAAGGTTTTTATATTTTAACTGATCTGTCTATCTTCGTAATATAATTTGTCTCTGATTCTTTGCTTTTTTCTTTTACTAAGGTTGTTTTACTCCTTCTATGTTTTCTATTACATTTGTTAAAACTGTGTTCTTTTTCATTTGTCTACTTTTTTGTCCCCTGCATATCTTACATTCATTTATACCACTTGTCCTGTACATGAAAAGTCATGAAAAAGCCCAAATCCTGCCCAACAAGACAACCTGAACAGGGTGCCAGTCCATCGCAGGGCGAACATGAACATACAGACACACTTATTCATACACAATTTTCATACTCTGCATGTATTAGGACTGTGGGAGGAAATCGGAGAACCTGGAGGAAACCCACCAAGGACGGGGAGGACATGCAAACTCCATGCACACGGACCCGAGGCAGGATCTGAATCCTTATCTCTGGAAGTGCGAGGCCACAGTGCTACCCACTACGCCATCGTGCCACCCATATGTAACATACTGAATTTTGAAAAATAGCCCTACTCGAGTTTACAGCACACAGTCAAGGAAAAGAACAAGTTTTTTTGTCGATTGAAATGTTTTTAAAATCATTCTCGTGTAAAAGTTATCCATTATACATATTTGTTCACAGATGTCAGGTTTAAATGGGTACAGTTATCGGTTCAAGCTGAACCTAGGACCCTTTCTGATGAATGCATTTACTGTATGTATATCCATTTGCAGAAAATTGGGCAAAAGAAAAAAAACCATGATATGACTGATCCTCGAGACTTTATAAGGAGACATAAATCCATAAATGTCTGCTTATATAAAATCTCTAGCACTGGATCGTACAGTATACACTATTAAACTGATATATTTGTATATTAATCCTCTACATACGTACGGTTGCCTCCTGGGAACATGACCAAAATTTGTCTCACTTTAACTCATTATGAAAACAGGAGACCCAAATGGTTAACAGAAAATGAAAATCAGTCACTGGTGGGCATTTTTCTTCTCCTAAAGCCACCTGTGCATGTGTGTCGCAGCTTTCTATTGTCCCTTGTGATTTGTTGTGACAGAAATCAAGAAAGAAATTTGCCGGACTTTTATTGCCAAGTCAAAGTGGCATTTTTTTATGACTTATAAATACAGTATATGCGTGCAAGAAAATTGTGAAAAGTGAGACAACATTGGAAAATAATGGATCACACAAAACAATACTACATTTATTATTATTATTATTATTATTATTATTATTATTATTATTATTAATATCACAAACATCATGGTAAAATGTTTTTGGTTGTTTTTTTTTTATTTTTTATTTTTTATCTTAATCACAGCTCATATGCATGTATAGTGGACCGCACTGATTGTCTGCACTTTTAAATAAAACACCAGATTAAGTGTATGGCTGGTAAAATGCAATATGGTTGTGATCGAGACACCTCTATGAAGTGTTTGTGAACACAATGGGTCCTTTTGAGAAAACCCTCAGTGTTTGTGTGTGTGTGTGTGTGTGTGTGTGTGTTGTCTGAGACTTTCTTAATTACTCTAAGAGTGTGTATCTGCATTAACTCAACACTCTGACATGTCTAAGAGGATCTGGAAAATTGGTGTTTCTTTTTAAGACATGTGGAGCGACACCAGTGAAGTGGAGAATGTTACGTAGCTTAATGTGAGCTTACTGCATTTACCACACACACACACACACACACACACACACACACACACACACGCTCGCTCACCTCACACACTGACCAGCACTTGTCTGGGCACTGAGATAAATCCCGGCCCTGTCTGGCATCATTAGCAGGTATGACATCACTCCTCGCTCATAAAGCAGACATGATCCCATCACATCTTTACACCACTCCCTCCATCCGTCTCTTCTCTTTCACTCACTCATTCTCTCACACTCTCAGTCTCTCGCCTTCGCCCGTTTCATTTCTCGCTCATCCCTGAGATCGCTCTCATGCTCTCGGGTTCATCTTTTCTTCACACTGACTCTACGGTCACACCGTCTTCTCTCCGTATGATTCACACGTGACATTTACGTACGTGGTTTATAGACACGTCACATTCAACATTTTTGGCAAGCAGTTTTTTTTTTATCACATGACTCATTTATTTTGACGTAGGCTTCCACTTATAGGTGTCGATGAGGTCATGTACAGCTTCACAGCAGTTACAACATAATTGAATAATAAATAAAAAATTTCGATTTTAAGTAAAACATTTTATAACAATTGCATTGAAAATTCATGCCCACTATAACATTGGTGGATATTAAAAGTATTAAAAAGTTTTTGTGTGTGTTTAAAGGGCGATTTTGACTCAGTTAAAAGAATATCCACTGTCAACTAATTCCTGTAAGTGCTATTAATGTGCAGTAAATAACTGAAACATTTACAGTAAATATGCATAACTAAATACATCACTGTAGGTTTCCAGCCGGCCAAAACATGGTATTGGTGCTAAACAACGTCTCACCTACTGTAGGTGAAAACGTGTAGGATCATACTGTAGAACACCATTTTTCATAATACTTAATGTTTCTTATCTCCTGATCCATGCTTCGCTTTTAAGTATACATACACATTTATATTCTTATCAGATAAAAAGAAACACATTTCTTTTAATGATCTTAATTCTCATTCAGATGAAACTTGGCCAATTTATATTTCACATGAAAAGACACAAACCTGAAAAAAATAAATTCTAAAATGCAAAATTGTTAAGATATTGCAACATGAAATTGACATGGTTACGGACACTACAGATTTTTTTGCTTTTTACCAAAAACTTCAATGCTTTAATTTAAGCAACAGGTCATATGCTTCTAGAAGCTTACACCGACTTTAGTATCAATACTCATAAAAAATTATTAATAATTTGCATTTTAAATGATTATTGTTAAAGAAGCAAGACAGCATAACGCTGAAAAATGACCACTGAAATAATTTTTTTTTTAAAACTATAATTTTTTTAGGGAAGCAAGATCAGTCACATCCATGTTGCATAAACTTCAGAAGTAGCTTCTTTGGCACACATATTTTCTGTATTATATGTCTAAATAAAATCAATACCAAGACTATGTTTTGGCCGAGTACAAAAATCGAGAAATTCATTATATTTCTTTTCATTTTAGATCCAAGATGATTTTAGATGATCCACACTTAAGACCAGTCGACTTCTTCTGAAGTCATACGGCATTGGAATTGGCCCAAGAACAATAATCGCACCAAAAGAGGAAATGATCTCTGCATGTAAAATCAGTTGTGATTCATCAGGAAATGTTCAGCATTCTTGTATTCAGCGTACACACAAGTCAGTTTGACTATGTACTATAATTTATACTTTTAAACACATTTGTGTCTATGGATCTAGACTTTTCATCCTCACTGGACATATTATAAGGTGCTGTAATTTCCAATAAATATGCTCATTTTGCTGACGTTTTTATCCGAAGTGTCAGACAACTGAAGCAGGAAACGAGTAAGCTTTTTAAGGCTAAAGGTTTCTGGTGTAAAACTCATAGGCTTAACCGCTGAGAAATCACTTTCCTTTTATCTTGCAGTGATTCAGCTACTTCCACTGCTGAATTAAAAAAATGATCACCATAATAATAATAATCCGATTTTGCCCTAGCATAGAAACCTACAAGGAGAATCTGCCAATTGTTTACAGCACAATCCTGTGAAATGTTTAAAAAAAAAAGAAAAAAAAAAGGGAGAGGCCCAACCTGGATTAGATAAAAATGAGGGAAATCCAGACTGGCGTGATAAACATCACATATGCAATGACAAAGCAGCGAAGGGAAAAATCGAACGAGTTCACCGAAGCTGTATTCACGTCTGACTACAAACAGTTAAAGTCATTCTGAAATGCTCCCATTTAGCGTGACCTTAAAGTCGCTGCGAACAGTGAAATCATTTTGACAACCACCAACCGTTCGAGGACAAAAGTATTACTGTGCATCGAATGCTGAGAAGACAATTACAAGAGAGGATTGACTCACTGAGTGATGGTGAGGCACTCCTTTATCAAGCCCCTCTTTTTTCCCTATGTTTGATAGATTGATAGCTTTTATCTACATGACGCAGTCGAACCATAAAGCTGAGCGTTGCGGGGTTTTGTGGGTTCGCTCGATGTCCTCAACGGTGTGGGATTTGATCTCACAACCTTAGGGTCTGGAGAGCAGAAGTTTAGCGTTTAGCTACTATCTCTCTGTCTCGTCTACATTGCTCACAGACTGGATTTAATTACTCCACTTCCATCAGACAGGTCCATCCTTCAGCGCTCAGCTCGATGACATGTTTATGGCGCTCTGTTATTCTCAAAATGACATTTTTAATGTTGGCCAAGCGTCGTTTGTCCCCCTCGAGAAGGGTGCACTCTTCTGCAGGAAGGGCTCTCTCTCTCTCTCTCAGAATGAGCATTGAACATGAAACTGAATCATGAATCATCAGCATGAATGGTTCGTATGTTAATTTATAGGACATTATCCAGCAGATTACTAAATTATAACCAGGCATTAAAAAAAAATACAAAAAAATCCAAGCTACTTTGTAAGCTTACTCTTCACTGACTCTGCTTTATAATACGTTCATGCCAAATATCTATACAGCAACAACCAACCATAAAATGCAGCAAATGTTCTTCTTTAACTTAAACACTCAGCCACAGCCATAAGAAACCATTCAATTAAACCAGCCTCATGCCAAGTCCGTCATCACACGAGGCTTACTGTAAGCAGTGGTTGTGTTTGGACAGTTAAAGTTGTTCAAGGGTGATTTTGAGTTCAAGCCCACAGTTTAAGACGTTAGGGAATTGGCTTAGTTAGCAATCCTGATTCAGAAAATGCAGCTGGTGTTTGCATAATATGTTTCTCATTAGGATGTAATATATTAGGTTTTCCCCTATTTGTCATTGGATTACTCTGTGGGAGACAAGCAAAAGCCTAAAACGACCGAAAAGCTGAAAGGCAACCTGTAGAGGAAAACTGTATATAAATTAGACAGTTAGCTAGCTATGCACTGTAGTTAGAGAGACATTCTAGCAAAGAAGAGAAACAACAAATAGTCTGACTGAATAGTGGGCTGGGATGTTGGAACAAGAACGGTTTATTAATTTCTGATTGGACAAGGCAGGGGCTTACTATGACTGGGGATACCCTGGCACAACCTTACTCGGACTCGTTGGATAAACTTCAACTGTTTAATTATAGAACGTCAACTTTTTATTAGTTCAATGCGAGCTAGCTGGAGTACAGGCAGTGATTTTGAAACATTATGTCTGACAATTGTCGAGTTCGCAAAATAATTAGGGCAATATACACTCGATTCACTTCACTACAGCCAACAATTGGAGAAATTAATTAGCTAACAGCCTCTCATGCATCTTCGCTAGGGAGTGAAGAAAGTCTTTGCTGCTTGGCAACACTTGACCCAAAACCCTGTACAATCAAATTTGTTGGAGCAGAGATTAAAAAAAGAAAAGAAAAGAAAATCAGAATACACAAACATTGTTCCATGGGGTTGTTAAAGGATATCCCTACGCTACATCCGTAATAATATTAGGTCATATTGTTTATTTTATAAGGAAAGGCATATATGAACACTATATATAAAAGCAGGCTGAAAGTCAGGGAAATATAAGCTTAAATCCTTTGTTTGTGTACATTGTCTAATGTAATTTACACTACCTACACTGATGGATTCTATGAATAAATAATTTTCTGCCATAACCATGACACAAAGTGAAAACTCAGAGTCAGCACAGGACACGGGACTTTCAGGCGGGAAAAATTACTCGACATAAAAGTACTGAAAAAGAAAACATGAGAAGAAAGGGGCAGGGCTTCTAGGTGTGAGAAAAATTTGACTTGACTGAAACTTACATTAAATGTATGTATTTATGGAAGTCAATAGGCAATGAATATAGACTGTATTTAATGTGTTATATATATTCATTTTCTATGCAGGCTTGAATATTTATCACATCTATTAAATGCTGCATGAGTGATCTGCTGTTATACAACTGTCGTTCAATGCAGCTATTCTTCAGGCTCAAGAGCCAGCGCAACCTTTAAATCCATCACACACACACACACACACACACACACAGCTACAGAGCTATTTATATCTGAGCTGACACTTCGCAATACAATTAAAATACAAATGCATGAACTGCTCCATCCCTGTCTAACAACACACACACACAAACACACATATACACAGATTGCAAGCGACTAAGTTCACAAATTCAGCAGTCACAGATCGCATCTAATCAAATCACATTAAATTCTTTGAAGTATAGCAAAAGACACAGTCTTTATTTTAAGGAATGTTAGAAGATGAAAACAAGCCAGGATATCTCTAGGAGGTTACAGCTATGCAAAAAAAAAAATTCTAACATGAGACAGCTAATTCATGTGGTGGTGAGGGAGGTCTAGGGGAGTAATAGAAAATGTACAGCTTGTTTCTTGTTAACAATTTTTAGCTTATCCTCCATTTGCAATACATTTGGATACGAATAAAAAAAAAAAAAATCATACAAAATCTTTATTGTAAACTCTACTTGATGACCCTCTTGGCAAACCAGAGAGGGTTTTACATTTTCAGGATTCACTGCCTCCTCTGTATGCCGTTTCTTAGAAACTTGTTTAGCTCAACTTACTCGATCATCGTCTATACCGCTTTATCCTGTATACAGGGTGGAAGTGGGCCTGGAGCCTATCCCAAGAGACTTAGGGCACAAGGCAGGGTATATTGCCAATCCATTGGAGTACACACATACACACTATGGGCAAATTGGGGAATGCCAATTAACCTAATCTGCATGTCTTTGGACTGTGGGAGGAACCAGAGTACCTGGAGGAAACCCACCAATCACAGGGAGAACATGCAAACTCCATGCATACAGACCTGAGGCGGGAATCGAACCCAGTGCCATAGTTCCACAGTGTCCCTTCGGCTGCTACATCAAGGAGTCGCCACAGCAGACCATCTGATGTGCACAAGAACCCGACACAGGTTTTATGCCGGATGCCTATCCTGACACAACCCTCCCATTTTAGCTGGGTTTGGGAACAGCACTACATCCAGTGTCTGGGGATTGGACAGGGATCGAACCTGCTTGTATTTTAGCATGCTTAATATAATGCTACTTTATATTTTAGCCATGTCACTTGAACAGGAGAATGAGTGATTTTAGATAAAGCTCATTCATGGATTAACTATTTTATTTAAATGCTAGGTTATATTTTAGTCTTTACAGTATAATTATATTACATATAAATACATATATATAAATTATATATAATTTTAGCTTAGAGTATTTGCTATAATGTATATTTGTTTACTGTAATGCTAGTTAATATTTTAGTCTGTTAACTAGAATGCTAGTTATACACTTAAGCATCTTTATTATAGTTGAAGAAAAGTGTTTTTAAAATACTAGTTAATAATTTAGCATCTTTACCATAAGTGAAGGGCAAAATATTCTTTTATGCTAGTCTGTAGTTAGCCTCTCTGGTATGCTAGTTCTAGAGTTAGTCTCTTTACTATAATACTAGTTTAAAAAAAAAAAGTTTTTAAAATACTCAGTTTAGTTTGTTCTAATAACAACTCTATAGTCTCTGTGTCTATGCTAGTCTAATGCAGCATTTTAGTAAAGAGACTAACTCCCAAATGAGCATTATAGTAATCTCTTTAAAATGGTAGTTTAAAAATGAGTTTGTTTACTATAATGCTAGTCTGTAGATTAGCCACTTTCCCCATAATGCTAGTTTGGTAGTTAGTCTCTTTACTAAAATGCTAGTTTTAAATTTACTTAGTTCACTCTAATGCTAGTCTGTTGTTTAGCCTCTTTACCATAATGCTAGTTTGGGAGTTAGTCTCTGTACTAAAATGCTAGTTTAAAATTTTGTTGTTTACTATATTGCTAGTCTGTTGTTTAGACTCATTACCATAATGCTAGTTTGGGAGTTGGTTTAGTAAAATGCTAGTTTGTTACTGCTAGTTATTTTGTTTACTAAAAATCTAGTCTATCGATTAACTTATTTACTACAATGATAGTTGAAATTTTAGCTTGTTTAATATAATGCTATTTTGAGATTTTTTTTTTGTTTACTATAATGCCATAATCAATTTAGTATAATACATTTATTAACCCAACTAATCAATCTTAAATGTATCTTTAAATGCAGCTTTCTTTCAAATTGACTGAAATGTTGACGTAAGGTCAGGATGCTGTACAGGAGCCGATCAAACATTCAACTTCATTACCTTGTGTGGCTTTATTTATTTATTAGTTTATTTTCAAATATTTTAATAATTTGTCGGTTTACATGGTTCAGAAATAGAATGGACTGTATTTTTATGCCAGCATGCAGAAGGCTGAAATTGATCCCAGGAGCCTCTGTTCTATTTAACCTACTTAAGCATGAGCGTGTGCAGAAGCCGCAGGGATTTAACATTTCCAAGTGTCAAAATGAATTAAGCATCACAAATACTACTTAAATCTCCTTGAGTCTCTATCTCTCTTCCTTTCTCTTTGACCCACACATAAATACAGTAGTAAAAGTTTGTGTCTGATATTTATGGACTCAATTGTGTGTAACACAATTGTGTGTAATTGTGTGAAAGAAAAGAGGGAAAAAAGACGCAACCTTGGTAAACCCTTTCTCTGAGGGGTTTTCAAGTCAAACCCGGGACTTTTGTGCAGAATAATATAACACACTTAGGAGAGTAAAAATTGTCTATATAATCCCCTGCTACACTAAGGCACTTATCCCAGCATTTTAACTAGTGCTTGGATACAATCAAGGTAGAAAGTTCGGACTGCCTGTTTCACATCTGAAATGCTAGCTTCCCAGGAACTCCGTGATAAGCAAAGCATGTGGAAATGGCTTGACCGTGTTTGTTAACGATTGTGTGTACAGGTCCAACGGACAGACGTGTCTTGTCTGCAAGTTGGCGACAGGTTATCCATAGTTTTTCAAGGACCAGACGTTCATTCACAGACGTACAGACGTTTGCACTATTCAGATGTTTTACTGCAGTTAGGAGTCTCATCACTGCACTGTGCTTGAAGTCTTCTGTAAATGTCCATTGGTTTTCATTCACCACAAGTTCTAACCACCCCTGATATATTAAATTGAATTAGTTTAGTTGTTATTTATTGTGCATACAGAATAGGATAGAAACACAGGAAGGGAAACATACTCATTTTTATTGTTCATTATATTCCTTTACATAGCACCATCACACTTCACTTGTCTCTATGTGGCTTTAATTCACTTTCAACCCAAGTCTCTCCTATCAGATTAACTGAGATGAACCACTGGCATTTCATCATTGTCAGTGGTTGCCTAGGGACAGTAGATGGATGAAGATCAACCAGTGAGCGTGAGGAGGCACCGTTGGGGCAGACAGCAGACTGAGGTTTGATTAATTTTTTTGCTTGGTCAATAAACACCAACAATTCAAGCCCTCTCCTGTAACTGCACTGATCATTTCACTTATTTAACTTATTTCGAGTGTATTATGGTGTTCTAGTTACTTAATTAATCCATGATTTACCTTTCTTAAATTACTGAAGGCCTGGAATTTTTGGTCAGACCAATCTCGACTAGCAATCAGACTATCCAATCAACAGGAAGTAGTAAGGATGCTTCAGTTTTCAGTAATGATACATAAACCTCTCAAAAATGGATTGCATTTAAGTCAAATTTTATGTTCATGTAAAAGGACAGCATATGATTAAACAAAACTTACACATTAGCTACTGAAATGATGAACCCTAAACAAAATCTTTAATTTAATTTAGTTCTTGAAATTCCACTTTACATCTACAAGATAACAACTACAAAAGTATGAGACACTGTGTACAGACAGTAATTACAGATAGTAAAATGTGCAGTGCAGCCTTGTGTTGTTCTTGCCTTGAGCAGGGAGCCGTGCAGAGATATGAAGTAGAGCAACATGACGGTACTCAGTTCACAGACGTAGTCTATGAACCTAATAGGCGCCAGTGGTGTTCATACATGTACTGTATATCTTTGTAGGAAAGCACAAATAGCCTGATAAAACACCTTAAGGCATTTAAGGAGTATATTTAATAGACAGTAGCTACATGTCAGTTATATGGACCTGAATGTTCCATTAATGATGGAAATAATACTGTGATTAGAATAAAACTGCATCATGTAAACACCTCAATCACAACAGTCTAATCTGATGCAGCCCCATTTGAATTAATTTTCACTTGGAATGAAAAAAGTGGTGTAAGTCTTTTAGAAATACTATCCATATAAAACTTTGATGAGATTGTTTCTCTCTTGTCAGAATAAATAACATTAGAGGACTTGACAAGTTTCTGGGACAGAATATTTAGCTTCCGTTCTTAATCAGTAAACTCTCTCTCATCAGTGTTTACTACTTGTACTGTATGCACTGGGTCTCTGGCTGAGAAAGGAGCACTGATTGGCTCGCCTCTTCAAACATAGTGCATCTAACCAATCATTGATGAGACTAAATTCTTGTAACCAGTTGTAACCCAAAAAAATAAGGAAGGGAGCCTAACCTGATCTTAAGGTTCTTCTTCTTCTATTTCCGGCAGATTAAACACTTTACAGTAGGCAGAACCACATTGCCCATGTCAAAAAAGTTGTATCCTGACTACATTTACAGCATTTAGCAGACACCCTTATCCAGAGTGACTTACATTTTATCTCATTATACATCTGAGCAACTGAGGGTTCAAGGACTCAACAGTAGTAACTGCCAGTGCTGGGGCTTGAACCGGATACCTTCCAATCAGTAGTCCAACTATTTACCCCTGCCCCACACTAAATAATGAAAAAATAGTAAATGTATATGTAGCTAGTGTTATGACAGCCATCCTGAGTGCCAATCGGGGCAACCAATAGACCAATTTCCATTACAAGTGGGTGTTTCTTGTCAGATTTTTGCAAGTGCAAATTCAAAAAGCCGATGGTGACCCCATTCCCGCTCAGCTTTGGATTGTCTGTGGGCAGACTATGAGCAAGCATGGCTGGAGAGTTGTCGTCATCATCTGTATGACATCAATAAATGGTGAGTCAAACAGCTAACTACTGAGCTTGAATGAGCGACAAAACACTTTATACTAATGGCAAGCCAAAAATGCAATGCCTAATGCAGGATCAAGCATGGACCAAACAGGAAAAGCAGGCACTTATACCCAGTCAGTCACTCAAACTTGTCACAGTCCAGCCAATCGTCTGTAACACATTTGTGTCAGTATCCCCTCTCGGCCATGCTCTGATGATGGTTTCGCAGTTCTGTCCACTGACACACTGGCCACTTTGTATTCAGCATGGGAGCTGCTGCCGTTAATTAGCCTCTGTCTGTCGCTGAGCAGAACCAGCATAAATCAAGCCTGCTCTTGCCAGGCCTCATTAGGGCGCTTTGAGTGACGCTGAGACGGCACGAGGCCAGACATTTAAGTCGAAGCACACCCAGCTCTGTTTTTACAGCTCACTTCAGAGCGAAGGAGGGATGGAGCGGAACGGAGTGGAGGGGAGCCTAAATGCACTTTTTGGCAAATGGTTTTGCCAAAAAAAATGGAGCACTCAATTCAGATCTTGTTTTCAAAGCTAACCAGATAGCAGATGGAATATGGTTGGGGTTAGGCACAATTTTAACATCAGTTAAAGCAATGGCAAGTGTAATATGTAGTGTTAACGGTGGTGCAAATTTAGTGATGGCTGGTCATGTTACAGTAGTAGATAAAAGTAGGTCTAATTAATGGCATAATAAGAATGATACGGAGAAACCTATCACAAACACATACATTTAACAGCAGATAGGAGTAATTTATATATATATATAAGTGTTCTCAGGTCTGTAATGAATAAAGCTGTTGAGACTCTTGACCACAGGAAAACATTTAAATAATGCAAACGTTTGTAAGAAGGCCATACATTTTTTAATGACGCTCTCGGCCAAGGTAGCAAGCCTGATCCTTGGGATCAGGAAAACTTGCGGAAAAGACGCACACAATTGTTTATCAACACCGCTTGCACATTACAGGAACTTGGCTCAGAGTAATTGACACCTTTGTACAGTCATGACCTCTCACCAATCTGGTTTAAGATCTGATGATGTGTTACTGCATTTTTATTATCATCAAACTAATCAGTGAGCCCTGGTTCCAGAGACTGGGGACAAAACCATCTGGAACAGGCCACTCCCATCAGTACAGAAAGGTAGGATAAAAGTGAAATAAATAATAGCTCTCCAAAGACAACAGATACTATTTTATCCATTTAATTAGTCTCTCTTTTGTTTTGTGTAACTGTAATTGTACAAAGAACACAAAGTTTTTCACTAACTCACAACAAGAGACATAACAGAGCACTTACTTTTCTTTGTTCCTCAACTCTTTCAGTCATGCCATTTGATGTCTCCAATCCATGTCCAAATTTGACATTCAACCAAACCAATGTTTCTGTGGCAACCAGAAAGGAGCATGACTCATGTAGGGGATGATGTGGCCCACTAAACTGGAGCACCACCACATCTCATAGGCTGGATAATACTGTACCTCAGATATCAAATAACATTCATCAACAACATCATGAAAGAGGTGTCCCTTACCATCCCAACATGAAGTATTTAAGTATAGAATATGTTCTATTAGAGATGAAACACTAATTAGTAATAATAAATTTAATCCCATCATGAGAGTTGTAAATACCTCTCAATTACCTGATCCTAACAAGAAAAAGAGGATGTTTTTGTTGTTGTCCCATTCCAAATTGATATCTTAGTAAATATATATTGGATCTAGTAAAATTAATCTAAAATGTGCTTAAAATTGATCAAATATTTAATTATTAAGCATGTGTCTAGACATTTTTTTGT
>JAOVVA010000031.1:3762751-3774858 GCA_028565275.1 Leiocassis micropogon
AAGAGTGCTTTACAAGATGAGATTTTAATCTTGGTCAGAAAAGAAAGGTGTTCCTGTCCACACTGTGTGTGGGTGTGAATGATGATAATGAAAGAAAAAAAAAACACAGGGAGTGTGTAATTATTGCAGGTCGAGCCTACGGAACAGTGCTCTTACTGTGAGTGAGGAATGAGATGTACGTTCCTTTCTTGTTTTTTGCGAAAAAAAGAAATGCTTCTTTTTAGATTTTACGAGAAATGATTGACACAAAACTCAGTTATCGATAAACCACCTAGCGGTACAAGCAGGGAAGTCTAATTATCTGTTGATATACAGAATAATCAGTCTCGAAATACAGTACTGGACCAGAAAAAGCCCCTCATTTCTTCATATTTTGCTTCCAAAGGTCCAGACTTTCTTGTATTTTTAATGCAGTCTTGGGATTTTTTTTTTCTCCAGGTTTCCTGAAGGATTTTTTTTTTAAATCTTGCATTTTCACCCCAGTCCCTGTACCTGAACAGTTTCAGAGGAATGTTTTTTTGACGCATTTAAAAGTGAGAAACAGGTGCAGATGATGAGAGATGATCAGGCCGGTGGTTAGTGTACTAGTGACGAGAGGGGAAATGAGGTCGCTGCTGAGGATTAGATAAACAACCCATTTTGAAATATTTAAATCTACAGCCGATCGCAGTAAAACATTTGTTCTCATTTCTTTCATTTAATCTACAGCATTTTGTTTCATTTCGGATGAAGACTTTTTTCACAGTATTGTACGCCTTTTCAAAAACGATGGAACAAAATGTGGGCGTGTTCGCCTCGTCAAAAGTGAATATTTCCCCAATTTTGTAAAATTTGCAGCGTTTTCACTACAGCAGCTTTCACACCCGTGGCAACTTTCGTGACTAATTATAGACTTTTTTCGATGTGTACAGAATTTCTGGCTGGTAGTTTTTGCAAAAATTTGTGCAAAAACAAAAAAATAAAGAGGATAAAGGTCTGGTTCTTAAATTAAAGGTGAATAATCTGTGTGACTTCGCAACATCCTTCATTTTGAACTTTTGAGTTTTTCCAAGGTGGAAAAACCTATAAATGTTAAACGTTAAACCTGTAAAAACAATTAAAGTTTTTTTTTTCCCCCAATTTAAAAAAATCTGTCATCTAGTCGTTGTGAATTAATGGTTGCTATGGAAACGATAAGGTTTCTATAGTAATAACAATAACAAACAGAGATCGATATAAACCTGGGACTAGGATTAGTGCTGGCGTTGCAGAACAATTAATCAGCTTCTGACCAATGAGATTTGAGTATCCGGTGGGTGAAAATTTGTTGTTTAAATTTCACAGGTTGTGTGTGTGTGTGTGTGTGTGTGTGTTTGTTTGCCAAGGGGCCAGGCAGCAGCACCATGGACTTGCTCATAAATCATAGGTGTAACTGATAGCTATTGCATGTGCGTGTGTGTGTGTGTGTGTGCGTGCGGCTCTCTGCGTTTGGTGATTTGTTTCAGAATCTCGAGGAGGAAGTTCAGACGGAGGGAGATGCCCCGGCTACAAAATCAAACCCCTTTTTTTTTACGCCATCTCTAGCCGGCGCACTACGACCCAAAAGCCTTTTGTCATGGAGGTTTCCCCCCGGCACAAACTCGACAAAACCGCTTAGCGAGAATTGTGAGAAGTGTGAGTCGCACATACACAATGTTATACAGCAGCCCGCGTCGGGGAGCACAGTCATACTCGACACTACCACCCGCCCTCTGGGCACACAGCCTTTCCCATAAGCCCGAGGCTTCCAGTAAAGTACATGGAATGGGCGCCTGGGTCATTGTGAAAGTAAAAGTCACAGCTGAGGATCGAAGTGCGCAGAATGACAAAGTATTAAAATGCCCCATTGTTAGGAAACGCACTGTTTTGTTTTGACTTCCTGCTGACCTACTGACTGCTCTCTCTCTCTCTCTCTCGTGGGTGTGTTTGCTTCGTGAAACTTTGCTTTTGTGATGGCAAATAGAAACTCGGGCTTTAAATAGTACGTTTCTATCCGTCTCAGGTTGTGATTTTTCTATTTAAAGCAGTCACTTTGAGAATTTCCTTAAAACTAAAAAAAAAAAAAAAAACTCGATGGAAATGGGTGAGAAATTCAGGGTTAGCTCTGACGTCCAGATTTCCTCACGACACGTCATGGTCATGTAGTAGTAATGTTAGATCGCTAACACTGACACTGTTAACTGATCTACAGTATCTATCTATCTATCATTTATCTCCGCAAACATTTCCCACTTGACGGATGACGTTTCATCGGTCTACTCTACTGCTGTACGTCCTCCAAGAAACGGAGAACTTAATACGTCATCTTGTCACGCTGCTGCGTCACTTGGGGGAAAGAAAATGGCGCAATCTGTCCTCGTCCACATACACGAGACACCCATGATCAGAAAACGTCATCCCACAATTAGCTTTTTTTGTTTGTTTGTTTCTGCTTTATTTGATCATCTCAGAGCAGAAGGTTTGACCATTGTTGTTAAATACTCGTTAATGTAAATGTCAAATACAACCTGTGTTAAATAAGACATCTATATTAATAAGAAGAAGAAATAAAAGTCCTTATTCAGCAGGTTTGTGACACCTTTACCCTGCAAGCATTTTTCTGAAGTATTTCTTGTAAAACCTCAAAATGCCATCCTGTACCTTCTCGTTCTGTCCGTAAAACATAACCCATAATCCTCTGCTGAAAGCGTTAACCCTTGAGAGGTCAGGTTATGTACAGTATCGTCAGCGCTCTTGAATTCTCCATTAAGGTGTGGATTAATTTTCCCACGCTTCTATTAATCCGGTGTTATCATTTCAGCAACAGCTACCAACCAACCAGGGAGGGTGCGGAGGGTGCTAACCGCACTGTTTTTATTATTATTTTTTTTTTTTTCGAAAAAGATTTCCTCTTTCGCAGGAAAGTGCTATCCACCCCATTCCACTTGCATGAGATCACAGCCGCCCTGTGTAGCCCTGTGGCCAGTATCGTTATGATTGATGCAGGAGTGAAAGTATGCCATCCCTCCTGCACCAAAGAGAGAGAGGGAGAGAGAGAGAAGACAATCTGCTCTCTTCCTCCCGATGGCCGGGGCATCACCCGGAGATCGATCTGGGGTTCGTAGGATAATAAGGCGAACGCCTTATTCTGTTGAACCACTCAGATGCTTTCTGTAAGAGATTATGACACATTTTCAGATGTCGGCGTCAGTGCTTCGTAACGGTCATGGTTAAAGCCGTAACTTGATCCGTGTACAAAATCGTGATTTCTTTCAAGTTTTTTTTTTTTCCATATTAACTTAAAAAACTGTTAAAAGTAGATCTGACTAAAAGCTAACAGACATTCCGGAACATTGCAGATTATTTTCCTTTTTATTATAATTTTTTCCATTATTGTAAATAAAGTCTTAATTCTGATACATTTCTAAGTGTAAAATGTATTAATATTTAAAATATATATTTTATTGGGGAAGTGCTAATGAAACAGTGGCTGGCTCAATAGATGATATTTCCGTATGTGTGTGTGTGTGTGTGCATCCATGCAAGTCCCTCATCTTTCCATGAGCCATGTGCTCACTCAGGAATGACTAACCCTCCTCTTCCACTCACCTTTACCACCCTCCCTACACACACACACACACACACAGGAAGAGGAAATACTGGGTCAATGAGTTGCATCTGTTCTCCACGGATGTCTTGAGAGTTTTTTTCCCTTCATGATCCTTGCAGAATGATGGACTAAATCTAAGCTCCTAGAAATGTTTTATGTTATAATAATAATAATAATAATAATAATAATCTGTCAGTGCGTAACCTTTGTAACAAACATAATGGAGAACATGACTTCTTTGAATCGCGCTTTGTGTTGTTATTTTTACACCTATACATTTTGTTTTTAACCATTAAACAATTATCTGAAAGAGGTGGGGCAGTTTCAGCCGCCTTGCCCTTGGGTAAGGAAAGGAAAAGGACGCACCTTTAGGAATTAGGCACATGATGTACTCTGTCATATTTGTGGTTGGAAAGCAGGAAGTAGGTGCATTCCAGAAAGCATCAATACTAGCGCCTGATGAGGATGTCGACATCACATATACACACACAATCAGTCATGCTGCGTTAATGATGTACGAAATAAGCGAGGTGAGAGCAGGGCAGGTAAAAGGAGGGATTTTCGTCACTCAAGTGTTTGTCTTGGGAGTGTATGGGTGTGTAACGACATTGCAACACAGGAGTGGGAAGAGCCGCACACCCGCTCCCTTCGTATGTATGTGTGTGTGTGTGTGTGTGTGTGTGTGCTAACAACGCCGGTCTGAACAGGAGTGCTTCAATAAAAGATGAGTGGAATGAGGCGCGCGAGAGCACAAGTGCTTGGTACATGCAGCTATTTCAGGTGAACATTTCCTACATCGCCTTGGCAACTATTGTTGCCTTGACGTGCTCTGTGGTTTTTTTATGTGTCTGCATGTGTGTGTGTGTGTGTGTTTTATTTCTCTCTCGCTCTCTCGCTCTACAGGCTAGAGGATCTAATGAAGTGTGGCCATGAGTAGAAAGGAAATGAACGCATCGAGACATTCAAATGAACTGGAAAAATATTTGTTGAAAAAAAAAAAAAGCAGGAGGAGGTTAAAGGAATCTCCTCTATGATCCGTTCCTGTAACTAAAGAAAGAATGAAGTCATGCTCTCAGAAAGGGAAAAAAAACGGTAACATCCCCAGGCATTTCCCCGCCCGTGTTCAATAGATATGCTCACCGATGTAATGGGCAGAGAGCGCAAGACGTGTGTGAAAGTACCAGATAAAACACCTCATTTTAGCCTGAGCATCAAACACACACACACATGCTCTCATCAGTCTATGAAAGAATATGCACCACCCATCTGCACCAGGTAGGACAGATTTCCAAGAATGGCTGACTGCCCTGAGATTACATGGGTGTTCCTCAAGGCTCGGGCCTCGGTCCTTTTCTTTTAAGCCTGTTTACAGAGCTTATCGTCTTCTCTTTGTGTAATGTCGAAGTTCCTTAACAACAGTACAGAAAGCCTTGAAGTTTACTCGACACATTGTTTTTATCCAAACTTCCATCTAGAAGCTTTTTATAATGAAACTTGCCGTGATGTTTCCTCAGACATCTTATTAGCCACGTTTAACATGCTATTATCACGCACAGCCGGGTAACCGTAGTGCGATTATGGGAAGCCATTAGGGTCAAACTTGGTCATGTGCTTAATTTGCGTAAAAGAAAGTAATGCGTTAAATTTTCTAAATTAATCACGCGTTAACGCGTTAATATTGACAGCCCTAGTTTTTACACGTTCTGAATCGTTTTTATTCCTCTTATAGGCTACGACACCACAGCATTTCTTCAACGATCAACTGTCTTTTAATCAAATACTAATAATAACGTCATACTTTTCATCCATTTATAGCTAACGTTCGATTTTGTAGATTTTTGTTTAACGCTAGTAAAACTAGTTATCGATTAAGTTACCACAGATTAAAACAGTCACTCAATTACCAGTTTGTTTTTAGATATTAAAATTATAGCGCCGCTTTTAATAATTAAAAGTCCTAAAACCTGGTTCCCAAGCACTGACAGTGAGGACTTGAAGTAAGCCAGTGTGGTATGAAAAAAAACCTGATTTTGCGATGGACTTCCGCACCCGTTCAATTCTCCTCACACGAAGGTCGAAAGAACAACGACTTTTGAAGTCGCAAGGCAAAAACCAGAGAGCTAAAAAAAGAAAAAGAAGAAGTTGTCGACTCTCAGATCAGGCATGCAGCTCGAGATATTGATCTGCAGAAGTCTTTAGCCTACTGGCTTGATCGCCTTGCATGACCCCATAAAGACAATATACAGTACAGTCTGCAGTGTGCATTAGTGCGTTTCGTTCTTTCAGACATGCTACACGATTTTTAAAACAGGCTTCTTGCTTTATAGAAGTGAAAAAACGGGGATGTCTGCATTGTTTTTGATGAACTCCAAAAGAAAAAGGGCAACTATTTTAACAAATCAGAAGTTTCCCAAATGCTATATAATGGGAATTATAACATACAGAATCAAAACATTAGTCACATGCTAATGCTAGGTAATTTTGTATGTGCATGTGGAATTCAAGTCAAACCGGTACTTGTGATGACATTTCTGGTGAATGAAGGCGTAAAAGTGATTGACATTTACATAAGTACAGTGCGATGATGAGACACTTAGCCGCAGTAAAATATTTGAACAGTGCAAACAGTTTACAGAAGGACGCAAGTTGGTGAATGACAAGCCCAGATGAGGTGGCTCTGAGGCCATTCATTCAACATTCAGCAAGTGGAACACCTGCTCCTTGCAATTTGATAGATAATTTGTCGCCAGCTTGCGGATGAGACACACCTGTCTGTGGGAACTGTACACACCATCATTCACCAACACCACTTGCACATTACAGGAACTTGGATGGGAGTTACTGCCACGTCCCCCTTGGATCGGAGTTACTGCCACGTAAAATCCACATCTCTGGGGGATTAAAGGAGTTCCTGGGAGGCTGGTGTTTCAGATGTGAAGCAGGCAGTCTGATCATGGATCATTATCTATCTTGATGGTGTCCAAGTACTAGTGAAAAGCTGGGATAAGTGGGATAAGACAGGTCATGAACGTGAGAAAGAGTTCAATGCTGTTCTATGGCCTTACTAGTCATTGGATCTAAACCAAGTGGGATGTTGAGGAGTTTTTAACTGTCATTTCAAATCATGTCAACTGGTCACCTAAAACCCCCAACAACCCTCCCCCCTGTGTTACTGTAAACGCTTGGCCAATCACATTACAGGTGTCCCTTGCAAAATTACTCTCACTCACTCATCATCTATACCGCTTTATCCTATATTCAGGGTCACAGGGACCTGGAGCCTATCCCAGGAGGCTTAGGGCACGAGGTAGGGTACACCCTGGACAGGGTGCCAATCCATCGCAGGGCACACACACATACACTCACACACTATGGGCAATTTGGGAACGCCAATTAGCCTAACCTGCATATCTTTGGACTGTGGGAGGAAACCGGAGTACCCGGAGGAAACCCACCAAGCGCAGGGAGAACATGCAAACTCCATGCACACAGGGACGGGAATCGAGCCTGGCTGGGAATCGAACCCGGACCCTGTGCAAGACGACAGTGCTAACCCCTACACCACTGTGCCGCCCTCCTTGCAAAATCAGCAAAACATTTTCATTAAAACCTATATGCGCTGAGACTGAAGTTCAAAGACATTATCGGAAAGTTTGCAGCAAAGCCAGCAGCACAAGCCTTAGAATAGAGCTGTAAAATGGTTAGAATAAAAGAAGTCATACATGTGGGTAAGCTGATATTTTTAGTAGCATTTTCATCATTACTGTTGAAAATCCTACTCGTGGTTCTATACGGTATTTTTATTCTCCAAACAATCGGACCGGTGCTGATTAATGATTAATGAAGATTCAACTGATAGATGATGAGAATGTTTACTTAAACCACACAGGATCTGATTTCATCATCTCATGAGCAGCAGTCATTTCTTTAATGCATGTTTGAATTAACTTTCCTCTCATCATTTATTATAGATCATGTTTTCACTCCTTAGGTTTTTTTTTTTTTTTTAAATGAAGAATATTTTGTCATAGACTAGTCTGAAAGCATTTCTTCCCTCTATGTTTAGAAATAACTGACTTGCATGCTTACTTTGTGCTTGATAACCAAGTGGTAAATGGTTTAAGAGGGTCCAACTGGGAAAAATCTGTCCTCCTGTACATAGTTTCTAATGGCTGGCCTGGGTAGAGTAGATAGTAAATGGAAACACTGTTCCCCACAACCAATCACAACATTAGTCACACCAGTAGTTACATGCTAATGCTAGTTAATTTTGTATGTACATGGGGCATTCGAGTCAAATCAGAACGTGTGATGGCATTTCTGGTGAATGAAAGTGTAAATCGCTTGACATTTACAGAAGACAAGCATAGTACGGTGATGAGACTCTTAAAAACATTTGAAGGGTGCAAACGTTTTAAAGAAGACCATATGTTCATGAACGACGATCTCGGCCGAGGTGGCTCGGAGAACACTGCAGCCGTTCCCTTGAACATTCAGCGAGTGAAACGCCTGATCCTTGAAAACTGTCTGTAGGAATCGTACACATAATCATCCACCAACACCACTTGGACGTAACAGGAACTCGGGTGGGAGTTATCAACACATACCCCCGTACAGTCCTGACCTCGCTCCAAGCCATTTCTACATGTTTGGACAATTAAGGGAGTTCCTGGGAGGCCAGTGTTTCATGGCTCACTTTTCACCTTGATGGTATCCGAGCACTAGTGAAACGCTGAGATAAGTGCATTAGGCATGTAAGAGGGCATTATATAGAGAAATTAGTTAGCTAGTTAGTTTTTGTTATTTTATGCTAGCACCTTGGTTCTGGAGGAACGTTGTTTCGTTTCACTGTGTATTAAACTGTATATGGTGGAAATGACAATAAAAGCCTACTTGAATTTGAAAAGCATTTTTTGATTTATTCTGCACAATGAAAAGTCCCGGTTGGACCACATTACGTTCCACTCATGTCAGCCAAGAAAAAGAATCTGACGCAACACAAACCCGATGAACCTGGAAAAAGACCAGGTGATGGGGTCATATTCCTGTTCTTGACTGACAGGAGAGGAATCTAATGTGGCTGTTGTAGCTCATGCACTTCAAGGTTGGATGCTTTGTGCATGCTGACATGCTTTTCTGCTCACCGCCTTCATAAAGAGTGATTATTTATAGCGAGTTATTTTATACACTTCCTGGCAGCTCGAACCCGACGAATCCGTCAATTCCCCTTGTGACATGTTTTATCAACAATGTGTTTCCACCCACGTAACCGCCGCTTACTTTTCTCACCGTGCTGGGTAAACTCTAGAGACGTGAAGTGAGTGAAAATCTCATGAGATCGATAGTTTCTGAAATACTCAAACCTGTCAATTATTTTATTCTGCTTCAGAAAAGTCATCCGAACGGAGGATATTCTATATTATCGTAGTAATATTAAGGTGCTATATCTGGTACCGCTATAATATTATTTTGCAGATATTTCCCAGCATTACAAGTAACTGTAAATGGACGGTGTGTCTTTTTGGCAAATGATTTCAATAATTCCAAATTCACTTTTAAAGAAGATAATCAACTTCATAATTTTTCAGCACACAATGTTGTGTTTTGTTCCATATCTCACTTATTAAGTATACATTTTCATCATTAATAAAGCACAGCTTCAGGACGAAGGACTTTTAACGCTCCCAGTGTTTTTTAAGTCATCTCAGCATTAACGCGTTAAATAAGGAGACGCCGGGAATACAGATTACTGATCTGAACGCGAGTAAAGGTCGCACGCAGGTCATTGACCCCGTCGTTCCTGGTTCTGATTAGCCGAGTGTGTTTCCCATTAGCGGTGCGAATTCGCCGCAGCTCAAGTTCCACACTTTGCTTTCTTTCCTTAAGCCTCTTCATTAATCGGAAAAGTGATTATTCTGCCGGGGGGGTCAAATAATCAGTCCTCCCATCCTCTCCTGTGGACTTGGGTTACAAAGACAAATACCTCCCCGATGTTTCGGGTCAGTGGGATTACGGCGAGAGATTTATTTCACGATGATGGTGATGATAGGAATCAAACCGGGGTTTGTGTCAAGCCCTAGAGGTGTACCTTGTGCTCTTAAAACCATGGGTGTAAGTCGCAGAGCTTCCTGTCAATGAGAACACAATTCGATTCACAGTTCTGCCCCAACCAGGGGCGATAAATTGCTTGTGGTTTTCACACTTGTAAATACGACTCTCTAATAGGGTGTGGTGCGAATTACCAGAACCGAAAGGTTTAAGTGAGTCTAACACATCACTCATCGCACTGCTAATAAAAATTACGTATCTACAAAACGCTCAACTTGCAACTGCACAAAAAACTAATTACTCATGGTTATTTATAAATAGCAAGGACAACATTTCTCGCAATTTTACTTGATTTCTCAAACAAAACAAAAGTTATAAACAATCCCAAGATGATCCAACGAGGAACCCAGATTGCACACGAGACATTGCCGGATTTTGTTCGGTTGCATCAGATGATGTTTGTATAAGGATTACAGGAAATGGATCAGCTCGGCTGGGAAAAAGAGGCGCAGAGAGAGAATGGATGACGGGACGACGAGGACGTCTGCCTGGTGAGGCCGCAGCGAAGCCGCTCTAATCTGTAATCTGATCCGATCGGTCGTGCTAAAACACATTAGCCTATCAAAAACAACCTGAAAGAAAATGCAAAGATAAATCAAGGACATCCATGTCTCCATGTTTCACCATAAAGACGCTACGTTTCCCACAAATACTTAATAAATACCAGACTTTATATCATTCTTTCATTAAATTTGATTATTGCTACATAAATTAAACGAGACAATCTAAGGAAACTGTTTAAATACAGTGCTACAGCCATAAAAATGAGGCCAGTTTAGCATAACAGTACTTATCATGCTAGCATGGAAAAAAATCCTCAATGTCTAAAGCTATAGCCGATTTTCCCCTCATTTTTTCATAATGTTTTTATTTTATTTGGGTGTCTCTTTTTTACGATTCGGATCACATTTTGAAAAAGTGCAAAGGGTGCACAAACTTTTTAGCAGCAGCACAAACTTCAAGAAATGAAGTGTTTCCACACCTCCACTAAACAAGCGTATAATTACGCAGTATCACCCGAGTGCTGTTGTGATCAATATCATCACGGCTGTGATGCGATCGTAGGCACGTCCTCGAGTGTGTTATTGCTTTTATACGACTGACAGTTGGGTGAAAATAGTTTTAAATTCTTACTGGTACCATGTAGTCAAAAGCTGAGGAGAATAAACCATGGAGGTTGGTGGACAGTCCTGTAAATCTCATAGGTTTTTCTGTATATTTTCACTTATTCTTCTTTAAAATATCAGCTCTGGGTTTAGGGATAGCGTTAACTGGAGAGCTAATGCACTATGTAGGGCGTTCAATCCCTTATTCAACACACCAAGTATATGTTTTAAATAACATAACTTTATCAGAAACGTTTTCTTGCTGAAAGTGCTTCCGTGACTGTGGGTTTTGGCAGGCAGCTGCTCTCACCTCAGACTGGCGGATCACAGAGACCTACCTTCACCCACGCCGCGACCGACAGTTAGTGTAATTAATGATTATTAACACACCTGTGACGCAGAGTGACACATATAGTTGAACATCCCTTTGATGTTACTGTCCATCTATTATCACCACTCATGGAATGTCTCCCGTCCAATCAGATTCCTCTGTTTTATAACTGGTATTATCTTAATATCTAGCATTGTTTTTTAACTATCTAGTAACAGGTTATAAATAATTAACAGCTTATTAATTACACCCACATGACCAGTTTTACTTGTAAGGTTTTGATTTTGCCATGTTGGTTGACCAGGACGATCCTCATAGAGCAGTTTAGGCAACATGCTGGTGTACTGTAAGTGGTTTAGTTTGCATATAATAAAAGATCAAAAGAGGAGACAAATGGTCAGAACTGATTCACATAAACAAGTTTAGTACAATATACTTTTTTTTTTAATATATAGATTTTTTTTATAGCACAAACCAGTAAAAGGTAGAATATTAAAATTTTAAAAAGATTAAACACTTAAAAAAAGAAAAGAAAAAGAAGACAAAATAAATATGATCTTATTTAAACCAGGAAGTTTAATCATTTTGTTCTTTTATATACAAAACAGCATTTAATGAAAGACGGGTTCATGTTAATTATTTTTCTTTACCAAAGCAGAGTATGAATTGTTGGCATAGAAAATGAAAAATTAAAACTCCAAACCATTTTTCCCTATTTAAATATACAACTTTTGGTTTTTTTTTTGTATTTATTTATTATTTATTACAATAAAAAAATTATACATGATTTCATCTGGAACTAAACAACAATCCAAAACAACAACTAAATATCGAGTACAAGGACTTAATAAACTTTCTAAAAGTTAATTGCAAACGTTACAATACTTGACAATACTGTTCTTGCAAGAACTATTACAGAAAGGCTGACCTCTGTGTCTTAAAATAACAACTAACT
>JAOVVA010000031.1:3776781-3788446 GCA_028565275.1 Leiocassis micropogon
TGTCCTCAAGTGTGAATTCATTGAGCGATCCACTTGCCTGCCTCTCAACCTGCCCAACCTGTAGGATTCATTTTCCTTGCATGGGTGAAGAGAAAAGGTATTTAATAAAGATTCCTTATTGTCATTATTCTTTTTTTATTATTATTATTTTATGTAACAAGTACATGCTTTAGAAACCGATGAATCATGCCGTCCCATGGCATAAACACAAAGCCAGATTAGGGGTGTGGTGGTGTATTTACCTCCATGACAGGCTGGAACAATGGCTCCCGCACTCCTCCCACACATTATCCGCAGCGGCAGTTAAGTCCGAGCGCCCTGCCTTTAACGAGTCAGGTGACTTCACGTGCCAGCAGCTAATGTGCAGTTCTGGTTGCCTGTCGTGTTGACGCGATGCGCAAAACGCCTCTTGTTTTGAGTGATCTGAGCTATTCAAGTGCTTAAATGATTCCGATACCGGCTCTGATCCTGATACTGCCCTCAACACGGATTCTGGCTCTGACTGCGACGCTGCTCACTTCAACTTTCCTGCCATCATTGTTCATTTCTGCACCATCACTTCTTCGACTGTTTCTTTATTAGATTGAATCAGCTGCAGGTACTGAAATATGTATCATGTTAAAAACACATGACATGTCCAGCTCGAGTCCAGTCCAGTCCATGCAATGGGTCCGAGTTTACATTAAACGGATTTTCAGGAGCACATCTATGAAACTGGATGAAGAAACCTTTTAGATTTTTTTTTTTTTCTAAATCGGTTTTGAGCTTTTAAGCTCAGAAAACATCTTTATTGTCGTAAAGCGCCCACCCGCCCACAGGAATCGTGAAAAGCCGTTCTCTCGGCCAAAACAAATAATCCAGTTTCATACGTTACCGCAGCATTTTCATTAACGAATTGGTATTCCCTTCATTCGAGGCCCAACAAAACAAAAGAACAAGTCAGTGCAACAGCACGCTCCACCAAAACAAGCCTCATAAAACACGCTCCGCTGTCATGTTCGACCTTTTACCACGTCCAGATTCGCGGGTGACTAATCGCATATTATTGGCTAGTTCCCTGAGAGTTTATCACACTCTTTGACGCACAGCTTAATCGAGACGGGTTCACGTCCCGGTGGCATTAACAGCAGGACAAAGGGCTTTTAAGAACCCGGCTAAATAAATGCGCTTTAATCGGGACCGCTTTGTAACGCGAGCCCTCCGCGCCTGTGACACCCATCATCCTCCCAGTTTGTTTTCACAGCATTGATTAAATCAAGTCTCCAGCAATTACATCACATTTTTAAAAGAAGGAGTTTGGCCTTCAGCGGAGCGCGAGCAGCTTTAACACGAGGCCGAGCGCCGTATTGGGTTTACCCAAATATTTTCCCAGTTTCCAAGGGTAACCTCAACTGGACGTAGCGAGTGAGCACCCTGGCGAATTGAGGACCAATTTACGTGGGACAGGATGTGGCCCGTACGGACATGCAGAGGTTTAATCGGAGGGATTTAACAGCTCAGGACGGCTCAGCTGTCGAGAGCCGAGTCACGTATAAACACGATATCGAGAACAAGGAAAAGTGTTCATCTGGAGACGCGTAATCTCTTCAGACGTAATGTCTGTTTTTTTTTTTTACTTCATGATCGCAGCGGGTATAAAGAGGGCTGTGTAAAGAATAAAGAAGTGTGTCGTATTTATGTGCGAGTGTGTGTGTATATACAGTACGTGTGTGTCTGTGCAAAACGCACCCAGAGAATGACACCCTGGCACGAGTGGACGCTGTTTGACGCGCTCCCTTTCGAAGCCCACACGCTCCAGAGTGACATCACTGGGAGACTATTTGGCAGGCAGGCCGATGCCTGTGCGATGTGTAATGGAAGAAGTCGTCGTCGAGTTGGCCGCAGTGCGCAAATGCACATCTGAAAGTTGTTATCAGCTCCGATGACATCAGCCCCTCTTGGCCTGGGCTCGTGCTGATCTCATTTGCCCTGTCCATTCAATCGTTCGCAGCGAGGATGAGCGCGGCCGTGGGCGAACACGTGTTTGTGTGTGTGTGTGTGTTTTGGTCAGACCACTGGGAGGGACGTAAAGCAGACCAAAAACACCTTGTGATTAAAGGCATCATTTCAGAATAACGTGTCATTTCGGGCACAACGTGCCTCTCGGAAAAAGCGTTGCGCATTTCGTATCAGGAATAAAGACAGCATCGCTATTGTTATTAGCAGTCCCGACTCCGGCCCGATTATGCATAAGGAACTGAGCAAAGCCATTTCTGTCCTGAAAGACGCATTTGAAAAGAGGAACTCAATGTCGCCTTCATGAGCTTAGCCCACAGGCGCAGGCTGACAGGCTGATTTATTGCACTTTGACTTCAGAGACTTCAGCATCGAAAAAGAAAAAACAAAAACAAAGGACTAACAAAGCAGGATTTATAAAGCGGAAATATAAGAGGAAACTAGCAATGAGATAATGCGCGGATGACTACGCGAATCTGCACGGAGACTTCATTTTAGACGCGTTCATTAGTCGGACCGAGCGTACGAGCGCCGAGCACACACTTGACAGATGACACGCAGACGACACTTGACTAGGGTTAAACTACCTGAAACCGCTAGAACATGAAACCCTGCAGGCAGAAAGGTTGAGAAATAGTGCAGAGATGAAATATATGAGTAAACTGTAAAAAAAAAAAAAATAATAACTTAAGAGGAAACAAAAACTCAAGGTCATTTGAAAGACCTTTTTTTCTATACCTTTTCTATACTGTACTTATGTAACTTACTTTATGGAACCTGGACCTTTAACACAGTCATGAAAAATCTGATATCATATCAGGTCATTGTAAAATATTCATAGACAATCATACACATTTTAATTTAATGTATACTTATGTTGGCGGCACGGTGGTGTTAGAACTGTCGCCTCGCACCTCTAGGGTCCGGGTTCGATTCCCGCCTCGGGGTCTGTGTGTATGGTGGGTTTCCTCAGGGTACTCCGGTTTCCTTCCACAGTCCAAAGACATGCTAATTGGCGTTCCAAAATTGCCCGTCTGCACTGCTTTATCCTGTATTCAGGGTCGCAGAGTACCTGGAGGAAACCCACCAAACACGGGGAGAACATGCAACGAACCCGGACCCTGGAGATGCAAGACAACAGCGCTAACCACTAAGCTGCCATTGTTTGTTTGTTTTTTTTTGTTGTTGAAAGAATCATAAACAGAAAAACAATAAGAACTCATATATTGTAGGTCTAAAAACCTGAAATCTGGAATGTAGGATGTAGATCAAATAATATTTATTCAAGTTTAACTTGGGGCTTGTTTAAACTGGGGCTGTGAAACAGTAAAACACATGGCACGAAAACAGATTTTGCATCCAATCAGTCATTTGTTAATGTAACGTAGGACGCCTTTTCTCGTACTTTTTATCCGTTTATAGTTACGTTTCCTTTTCCGGATCGTCCACGAAACAAGTTTCAGCTATAAACAAGTTTCGTCCCTGTAACAGCTTCTTCTTTTTTTTTTCTACGGCTAAAATGCAGAGCGTCACATTACAGAAAAATGCTCCGTCCTGAAGACTTCCAAAAGAAGACTTCTGACACCGGAGACTCCTTCCTTAAATCTACTCACCATATCAAACACTATAAAGTATTCTTCATTAAACAGCAGCATTTTTTTTTCTTGTTTATTTTTTCAACCCCCTGTGAATAAGTTGTTGCCATAGAAATTACAATTAATGTGTATTCATAAAAAAAATTGTTAAATTAAAACCCTGCCTTGTGCATCATGGGAAGAGAGCTCTTATGATTTATATTGTGACATCAGGATGATATCGTGTCACCCCGACGCCCAAGGCGTCAGGAATCGTTCACTCTTGAGGGAGGGCAAGACCGAAAATTGCCCTAATCAGAGCGTTTCAGGTAGCGCAACATATATTTTTCGCCGCATGATGACACACAACGCCGTACCAAACAAGAGCAGGCAGAGCCGCGTCCGGCGCACTCTGTCATTACGAGCCGGATCGCCGCGTGATGTGTGGCTGTCAGGGCCGCAAAGGAAAGGGGAGAGCGGACAGAAAAACAAGACAGAATAGCAGAAAGCTAGTCATTAACGTTTTTGCTTTGAGTATAGCGTGCGTTAGCGTCCGTTCCAGACCAGACATCAGCCTTATAGCAGCTTATGGATCGCACAAGCATGCGTGTGAGTGCTTAAACAAACGCTCTGCAGCAACACCCTTTAAAATAAAAAGAGTTTAAAATACAGTAGGTATATCAGAATTGAGAGTTTTTTTTTAATATTATTATGAAATGTGTATTGAAAGCAATCCACAAGTCAAAAACTTTCAAAAATTCTTTACAGAATGATTACGGTGATGACACTGACAAGAGCAACGTGCACGGATGGATGAAGAAATTTAAAGAAGGGGAAATCGACAATGAAGACAAACCACGCCGTGGGAGACGGTCAACAGCGACACAGGGGATTTTCAAAGAGGATTCGAGAGTTGGGCTCAACGATGGCGCAAATGCACAGCTCGTGATTTGTTTTGAACCATGTTGAGTGGTACCCTTGTACAGAGAAAGAGTAACACTTCATTCATTCGAACCAAAAATGTTGCACCTACTTTCGCATTACTTTTGGTACAGTCATGATAATGTCCCAATGTTCGGTTGTAAAAAATTTTTTAGCTATAACTATAACCGTAAAATAGGTGACATCAAATAACCGTGACGTCATAGGTCATCGCAACCAACTGTTACTTGCGACGACAGTTAATAAAAGGAAAAAAAACAAAATTATGACGCATGTATAAAACACAAATACATATCCCAAAGTGAACGGATTAAGTACATATGTACTATATCGTTAAAGTAATTATATATTAATATGCTTGTTCTAGGTGGCACAGTAGCATTGATTCCAACCTTTGAGGGTTCGATTCCCACCTCAGGGTCTGTGTGGGTGGAGTGTGCGTGTTTGTTGGGTTTCCTCGGGGTACTCCGGTTTCCTCCCACAGTCAAAAGACATGCAGATTAGGTTAACTGGTGTTTCCAAATTGTCCATAGGGTGTGTGAGTGTGTGTGTGTGTGCGCCTTTTAATGGATTGGCACCGCCTCACACCCCAAGTCTCCTGGGCTGGGCTCATACAGGATAAAGCGGTATAAAAGATGACTGAATGCTTGTTCTAATACATTATTTATATTATGATTTTATAATATAGTTATGGAAGGAGTTATGGAACATTTTCCAACAAATATTTCAACAAATGGAGAGATTTATACCTGCCAGTTAGTTTTTGTTTTTATTATTATTATTATTATTATTATCAATATCTTAGGAGAAAAAAAGAAGGGTGGTGAAGGAACGATGAACAACTATAGAGCCACAGTGAACATGAACAATTTTTTTGTTGTTGTTGTTTTTTTACGGATCTTTGCTTGGACCTTCCCTAGCATTAAAAGTAACTAGTATGATGTCATACTTTAATAAATAATTCATTGTAACAGAAGTTCCTTATTTCCAGGGTTGCCCTAAAGTTCCTTTAGGTACAGTATAATACTTTAATAAAGTCAGTACTAGTAAATATTTTCCCAGAATACCATGCTGCTGTATGAAACTATTAAACATATTTAAGCGTCATACTGTTTTGAAACGCAGCATTTTTTTTTCCCTTCTTTTTTCGAATCACAGCAAATCTTCAGTGCCTTTACTTGGAACTCACGGAGCGCCGAAATGAATGAAGCAGGTTTTCAAAATCCCTCACTATACACCGAGTCGCGGCGGTGCAGGAAGGAGTGAAGAAGCGTGGTGAAGGAAGTGCTCATTACGGCATTTCTATGCCCACCAGCAGCGGTTTTGGAACAGAGCCAGCGCGGCACTGAGTCAGCCTTGTTACTGCGTAATCTACTAATGATCGTTTCTTAGACCTCGCTACTCAGATGAATGAGGACAACTGATGCAAATCGCACGCAGATAATATTGTTACGGCCACTGTCACAACCGTGGCGCTAAGACGCACACGCGCACCCTCACACACAAAACTAAACAGATTAAATGACGGGCCTCTCCGGAGAACTCGTCTTCACTTGAACACTCAGTCACCTTATAGGAAGTGAAAGTTTTGGCTCTGTAGGCAAACACTGGTGCCAAGAATTCAGGGGATATTCATGTGCCTTTTCATTTTACAGTTACTCATCGGGGATATGGTTTTACAAATACACTTGCATTACTCTTTCGTGGGGTTTTTTCCTTTGAGTTGTTTATTACTTCAGTTAACTCGAAGTTAAAACCCCTAAACATTTGACCTCCTGGGTTAACATGGAGGTATTTTTAAAAACCGGTTCCCTTTTCGAAAGGTCAGAATTGTTTGTGTATTCCCACGTTA
The DNA here is from genome assembly GCA_028565275.1 of Leiocassis micropogon. Taxonomy (NCBI): domain Eukaryota; kingdom Metazoa; phylum Chordata; class Actinopteri; order Siluriformes; family Bagridae; genus Leiocassis; species Leiocassis micropogon. The sequence goes on from JAOVVA010000031.1 coordinate 3,783,145, forward strand.
TGTCATTGCTACTATAACCATTATACAGTACATCATCGCTTTTACTTTTATATGTCATCATAACTGTTATTGTTTAGCATTATGATCGTTGCTATTATGTCATTATATTCTAATCAGTATATAATAATAAATTCCTATCTATTATTGACATTATTACTGATAGTTTATGCATTATTGTTGCTTTTATCATTATTTTTCATAACAACTTATATACAGTATATAAATACATCATTTTACCATTACTATTAGCGTTGAAATTATATCATAACACCTTACATTATTGTACATTAGGGATAGGTATATTATCACGATACCCATATTTAATTTTAAAATTACATAAATCGCCCCATAAAAGAATCACAATACGTAGTTGAATCTATTTTCCGTTGTTACTGTAAGTTCTATATGTCATTACTGTCATCATTACAATTACTATTATATATCATTATGACAATAATTGTTAGTAGTGCTATTACAACAATTTATAAGACTATTTTTATTACTATTACTACTGTATGCCATTGCTGTCATTATTAGTTAAAATTGGCAGTGTTATACTGTTAGATGTTATTATTATTACTATATTGTTATTATTCCTAGTGCTGCTATTTCATTGCTGATTATATATCATTATTACTATAACTATTACTACTGTATGTCATTACTGTCATTATTTCTCACTAATAGTAGTACTTTTATGTTACTAGTACTTATACTATTCAACTTCATTATTACTATGTATATCATGATGTCATGTCATTGCTGTCATTATTCCTCACTATAAGTAGTGTTGTTAAGTAGTCACTATTACCTATACTATTAGATGTTATAACTACTATCAATACTACTGTATGTGTCATTACTGTCATTATTTGTTACTAAAAAGTAGTGCTGCTATGGCAATGCTATATATACTGTACCACTTCATGTCATTATTACTATTATCACTGTGAGTCATTATACATTACTATCACTAGCCGCAGTGCTATTATTTCTTTACTTCTGTTACTATAAAAAAAATCCATATTACATTATTACTCTGTTATTATGGTCATTATTCATTATCATTATATTATACTATTTGGCATCATTACTACTATTACACCTGTATGTCATTACTGTCATTATTTGTTATTATTATCAGCAGTGCTGTTATATTGTTACTACTCATAGTATAAGACATCATCATCACTATTATTAATTTATGTCATTACTGTCATTATTCATTATTATTATACTCTATGGCCTCATTTATATTATTACTCTGTATGTCAATACTGTCATTATTTGTTATTATTAAAAGCCATGATTACTATTACTCCTGAACGTCATTACTGTCATTATTTATTATTATCAGTAGTGCTGTTATATCATTACTACTCATACTATAAGACATCATTGTCATTACGATATATCATTACTGTCATTATTCTTTACTATTTGTAGTGCCATCATGTCATTACTTCTTATACTATTAAACAGTATTATTACTATTAATATATATCTCATGAGCGAATCTTTCACTATAAATAGTACTGTTACGGTATTACTACTTATACTAAGAAACGTATCATTATTACTATTACCACAATATGTCATTACTGTCATTATTTATTACTATTAATGGTGCTTTAATATCTTTACTCCTTATACTATATGACATCCTTATTCCATTTAATACTGTATATCATTGTGGTCATTATTTATCACTATAAGTTGTGCTATTACTTCTTCTTCCCTGTTACAGCCACCAGTGGGTCTCACTCACTCCCACTGCTAGGCTTTGCAGTGCTATATATATTCAATTAGATGTCATTACCGACATTATAATAAATTCTATTAATACTGCTATTATGTCATGATATTTTATTAATTACTTTAATAATAATAATTATTGTTATTATTTTAAAAAAGTCATTAATGCTACTATAATTATATCATAATATAAACAATTATAATAAATTATGTTATACATGATTGTATATATTTTACATACTATTAAACATGTACAATTACTATTATTTCAATATTGTCATTTTTAAAATTACTATTATACATCATTATTACTATTATTACAATTATCATTATCATCATCATCATCGTTGTTACATATTACATAGTTACAGGCTGTAGTAGTTCCTCAGACCCAGGCAGAGCTTCTGGCTCCACCGCAACCCTGACAAGGATAAAGTGCTTACTGAAGATGAAGGAACGTTCATGTAAATACTGTAGTGAAAAAAGCAACAATCAGACGTCTTTCTAAACGTGGGATAGGAATAAATAAACTTTTGTCAAACTATTATTTCTGTTGATTTTTCATGAGGATTGATTGGTCTTGCTGACTATGTTACAGGATACATCGAGCTTTCGTTATTAACTCATCTATAATAAATACTACAAAACAGAAAAGCGGTACATTCCCTTTCTCTTTTTTTTTCTCCCTCTCTGAGAATGCTAGAAAGAAAAATAAGAACTTAGATTCACGGGGCCAGGGCTTCTCTGAAGGTAGCGTGATTTATAAATTTGATAAGCGGTGCTGAAAGATCATCGCGATAGCAGAAAACTCATGTGCTCAAGACAACCTCATACAAAAACCACAACCTCTTGTAAGCCTTTCACTTCAACCTTTCTGTGCTCTACTGTAAATGTACATGAACGCCAAACCTCACCAATACGGTCTGCTTAAGCAACCTCACGGCAGGTTTTTACCTTCTCACACCCTCACAACATCTTTTCTGAGAAATGTTCTAAGTTTGAGTGCTGCATGTGCGCCTCCACGCCAACGCAGCTAATAATCAGCCTTTCCCTCTGACAGTAACGGCGTCTGTTTGATGGCGTTATCGGTGGTAATTCCTAGTGTAGGTGGGTATTACTGTAATTAGGTGTCAATAGAGACATGCAAATTAATATGTGATAAACCCGAAATAGCACCGGCAAGCAGCTAATCTTCGCCATTTCCACCCAGTCGCTTCGAATCGCACGGATTTAGAGATTTTCGACATTTTTAGTTCAGATGGGAACAAATATCGTGGAGGATTTCGAGAACCTCGGAGTGAAATAGGTCACGCAGGAAGGAGCGTTCGCCCTTCTCTCTCTCGCTCTCTCTCTCTTCGTCTTTCTGGACAGATTCGCATCAGCTTACTTTCGAAAGGTCTGATCCTGTGCTGTGATGAAGAAAGCTTAATTAGGATTTCAAAACAGTTCTTTCAGCTTGTGTCATGTGAATGTAATTTCCTGTAATTTATTTAAATTTTATTGATTTTTTTTAATAGCCCTAGCCGTAAACTATACGCCGAGAACTGTGTGGACATGTTACCCATAATGCACTGAGCATGTTCGTTCATCTCCAATATGTTAAAACTCCATAAGAATATGATAAGCTCCCTGTTTTTATATATACAGTAGGATCTCAGAGTAACACATGATGTAAAGACTACATACCGTACACACGGCCTTCAAAATGCATTCATAACACTACCTTTGAAGAATACATCATATTTGGATGTCATAACAGTTTTCTATATATTACACATACTCATAACGTCATAGCTAATTTAGAAAACTTGGCCTTCATTGAAGATTTGGAATGAATTTAAAGGGTATCGACTTTGATATTCATATCACATTAATAACTTTATTTAAGTGATACCTATATTGAGGGTTAATAACACATTTATAACACTTCATTTGACAGCAACCCCTCTCCCTGTTTTATAACAAACGTTAACGCTTGTGATTAATCCAGGGTTTTAATGCATTACTAATGCAAATTAATCATATGATCATGTTTGACCCTGATGGCTTTCCATAACCACAGCGCGGTCACCCGCCTGTGTGTGATAACTGCATGTTTAATAAGTAATAAGATGACTGAGGAAACATCGCCAGGTATGCTGAATGGCAAGTTTCATTATAAAAAGCTTCTAGTTGGAAGTTTGGACAAAACCAAAGCTGTTTGCCCCGAGCGACCTTCAAGGGGAACTATTTTTACCAGAATACATTACCTGTAAGATGTGGAAGTGGTGGCTCAGGTAGCTAAGGCTCTAGATTGTTGATTTCCGGATCTGAGGATCCGGGTTTAAGCCCCGCCATCGGTGGGTTGCCACACCCCCCCATACTACCCAGCCGGTACTCTTCGAGAGCTTTTAATTTAACATTTGTTAAATGTTAATGTTTGAGATGTTATAAAACTGCATAATCTGTTTTCTCTAACCAGTTCGTCACTCATTTCGTTATTCCAACACTGCACATTTATAATACAAATAAATCGGAGTATTTAAAAATTCTGATTAATCGCGATTAATCACAGACTATAACTGTTACAATTTTAATCGATTGACAGCACTAATTTAAATTTGAACTCATAACTTACCTTATAAGCCCTGATATACAGTATAATCATATGTTTATGAATGTCTATTGGGCCTTATAGGATATTAATAATGCTTAATTTAAAGGACATACATACACATTTTAAAGTATAGTATACTTTTATATATTGGGTCTCACTCTCTCTCCTATACAGTGAAACCTCGGATTGCGAGTAACGCGGTTTGCGAGTGTTCCGCAAGACGAGCAAAGATTTTTAATAAATTCTGACTTGAAAAACGAGCAAGTCTTGGTTTATGAGTGCCGAGTATCATGTATCACGCATGCGCTTCTTGTTTTGAGGCCGAGCGTCACGTGATCACTACTGAGCCAACGGTGTTTCTCTCTCTTGTGCTGCGGAATTGTGGGTAATCGTCTCCCCTGCTGGATCTTAGTGCTCGTCTCTCACTGGTATAATCAACATCTGTGTACGCGTGTACTGTTTACTATAACACTGTGACCACGTGCGTGTGCGTGAAACGTATTTTATTTTGTGTTTCATTAGTCTCATTAGAAGGTTAAAAATCCATTTTCTCTCTCCCTCTTTGTTTCCCTCTCTGTCTCTGTTATGTGTGTGCGCGTGCGTAATTGACACCGTGCTGGGTCTCACACACACTCTCCCTCTCTTTCTCGCGCGCGCGTTTAGTGTGCCCTACACACTCTCTGCCCTACACAGAAACTCTGCTCTGTCGCGATTCTTTTCAAAGGTAAAGTGCAGGTTCATTTGTTTCTATGTTTTACTTTACAGCAGTGATTCCGTTAGTATGCGCTCACACGGGTGCCATTAGCGATGTTCCTTGCTAATTTTTCCGACAAAACGGTCTTTCCGTTAGTGTGTTTATGTGAAATTCAAATACGAAAGGAGAAAGGTTTACTGTGTAAGAAAGTCTCATTAGAAGGTTAAAAATCCATTTTCTCCCTCAGCCTCTCTTAT
>JAOVVA010000031.1:3810346-3827334 GCA_028565275.1 Leiocassis micropogon
TTTACAGTGGCAGTCTGAATAGAGAATAATCATGGAAAACTCGATATGATATTATCACGATACCTGGGTGCCGATTCAATTTGTATTGCGATTCTAGAGTCTAAAAAATGTGCAATTAATGATGATTCGTTATTTTTGAACGCGTCTTTAACGTGACTCTGTCGGACAAGTCGTCCCAGAGAGTGATGCATTTGTTTTCTACTGGGCTCATGCGCAAAGCATCGTAAAACCTCCATAGGTTATGTACAGGAAACAGAAATGAGTAGTTACCTTTAAGTCTTCTAGTCTAAATCGTTCGTTCTTTTGTCACCTGACTCGCATAGACGCTATGCAGTGCAGTACACAGGAAACAGAATTGAGTGGTTCTTCTCATGAGTCTTCTGGTCCGAAACGTTCGTTCTTTTGCCACTTGACGCTGATAAATGCTAATAGCATAAAAGAACGATCGACTCGGACCAGAAGATATGAGAGATGAGCTGCTCATTCTGTTTATTATAATATGTCTTTAGCTGCTATGTAATATTTTCATTACTGGAACTATAGCCAAAATTTGTGCATGTAGACATGTTGGGGGTCTGTTTATTGAAAATGCAACATTTTATTTCTGATTATAAGAACGAAATGAACTAAATTACTTTAAAAAGAAGAGTCGTTCATTTTGATAAACGAGGTTCAAAGAACCGAGTCACTAAAATGGTCGAAACTTCCTAATCACTACTGCCAATGTGTAAATACTAAATAGTAAATAGTGGACATATAGGACTATTGAGGAACTGCAATATTTCACCTCAAATGCAAAAACGTCAATTAAAATTTAATAAAAAAATATATTTTACAGTCAGTGTGCCAATACACATTGCCATACTAAATAATAACAAAACATAAATTAATAATTTTTTCCCATATATTTAATGGATAATCATTTCTGCATTTAAAAAAAATATATTATTATTTAAACAATTAACATGGCAACTTCCACAGACTAAAAATGTTGCTTGGTGACATTATGCCGTTTTATACAATTTAATGAGCTTCATCTCTGAACGTTAATGGCTACCCAGATGATTAGCTGGAACTCGCTTTTTTCCATCATGCAGGAATTGACTAACAGCAAGCTCGTGTTAGTTCAGCTAACATTTGCACAGGCTCTGTGTTTCAGCTGGTTTAAACGCAGAGCCCGTTTCACACGCCTATGAGAGCTTTTGTTCGACCACAATGCTCTTTTAATTCATTGCCTGTTCTCCGCCTACACGCCAACGTACATTTACTGCCACTTCCCATGGAAATAAGCCTCCTCATTGAACGTGCTACAGCCAGATTGTGATCCGGAGCTTTTCCAGTCAAAGTGCCACAGTGTTGTCGGCTCCGGCAGCATCTCCGACTAAAACACGAACGCACCCACGCTGAGAACGTCTGGAATACTTCGAACGCTACACATTCTTTACTATCCGAGATGGAACTCTCAGAACCCACTCGCGTGCGTGCACTATACAGTACGTGCACTAAACAGTACGTGCACTTATCTCAGCCTCAGATGCTCCGCCCACTGAGGGTCTGATGCCTTTTGCATAATAAGATAACCATGGTGTTGACCTCTTGAAGGTTTTTGATGGGAAGAAATTCTTTCAGAAAATTACCTTAGCAGTAACTGCGATGGTTGACTTTTGAACTTCCTCTTGATCAGCGATTGAGGATGTTTCCGTTGCATACTCTGCCGTTTACTCTCAGGCTCTCTCATAGTGATGAATCCGTGTCTCGTCACCAGTAACGATTCTCTATAAGCCACTTTCACCTTTCTTAGAGTATCGCTACAAATTTTGTTTGCAGATATCCAAACACATCTGTTTATGCTCTTCCGTGGGTTGTTTCTGCACCAGGTACACCCTCGGACCACAAAAAAAGTTCTTTAGTGCAAACTGCAAGTGGGGCGTCCATTTTTGCCCGCAACCTCAGTTACAAATGAACTGATGTACCACGTTCACACCTGCACATCAATGACTGGTGAGACAGTAGCCTTGAACGGAAAGCGCTGATGAGACAGAAGTTTGGCCGGACTGCGGGTAATTTTTGACTCGCGCTCGTGCTTGTTTTCATTTTTTTATTACGGAAAAATTGTATTATTGTCACTGGAGATAGATCTGATAACTTCAGTCGCTAATTAAAACGACTTTCTTTCAGTTTTGGTTTCATGTTCTTGACCATATTTAGTCAGTAAAAGTACCTGATACTCCAGCAGTTGCTTAAAGTCTGGTTTGAGATGTTGGGATATCATATATACGTCTGCACGCTTCTCCGTGACGTGCTGCTAAACTCCTCCCCTTAAACAGCAACTAACTGAACGTGGCAACTAACACACATACAACTCTGGTAATCATTCAAGCTGCTATATTGTGCAAAACTGAAGACGTTTGGAGTGGAGAGTAAACCTTTTTTATGCATTAACTAAACCTTAGCCAGGGATGAGGTGTAGGATGTGGGGTGAACAGAGTGAAAGCCTGTATTACCATATAGTTTAAACTTTATGTGAGCAGGATGCTTCCCTCGATTTCCATTGAGCTTTTTTCGAACTTGCTAAGTCAGCAGCGCCGCACTTAATTTTATCGTCTTTCTTTTTTCAGGACGCCAGGACATTTCCTGTTAGCTATGTATAGTGGGGGGGGGGGGCAGTAAACTGGAATATCCTGCGTGAACATGTGCTTGTTGAGTGCTTTCTCTGCTCCAACACCATTAAGACTCGATCACAACTGCTCCCACGAAGCGTTTGAAATGATTATAGCTATACATCAGAAAGCGTGTGGAGTAGCAAAGTGTCGTAGGCTGAAAGTGCACAATCGATGGTTGTCTTTTTGGATTAAATGGCAGAGGTGAGACGTGTGCTCGTCAGTTTTGTGACGTGAAGGAGGTGTGACCACTAGGAGCTGGCTCCAAAAGTGAGTCAATCCCCCTTAGAACCCAAAGCCAAAATGCCCAACTTTACAAAGGAAATAAACAAATTTGCAGCATGATACAATAGAGGGGGGAAAAAAACGTTTTGGTCTCCATAGCTGGATTTCTTATTCATGACAACTGTACGTTGATGATTTTTTTTATTTTTTTTTATTAATATTGAAATTATATTAAGCCATAAAGCATAACATTGCAGGGGTTCAACCGCTAGCTGACTGCTAGGCATCACTTTAGCCAACTAGAGTTGTAGGTTAACAAGAGACAAAGTGTAAGGTATGGATGATGGAGTTCAACCACATGCAAAATAATGATAGCATATAAATTACTCTTATTCACTTTAGTATTTTAGCTAAGCTAAAGCTAAGCTAGCTAGGTTTGTGGTAACCGAGGCAAGTAGGCATGTTCGAACCAACACGTCCCATCCATTTGTCTGTTTATGGATTAACCAGGGTTTAGGTGGCGTCAGCTCCTGCCATGATGGCGACGACGAGAGTTCCCACAGTCGAGCTTCAGGATTGTTCTTTAGAAAATCTATGGGTGACGTCATGGAAAGTTTGTCCATTTCTTTTTCCTTTTTTAATTTTTTGATCCAGTCTGTGGTCAGGTTCAGTTGAGGAGGTGTAATCCAGGTATCTGTCACACTTGAGGAAACCTGGCCTCTTCATATGGAAGGAGCATGACCTCAGTTCCTGTCAGTCTCAGAGCAGGAGGTGTGGCCTGTGTCAAACTTGAGGAAAAAAAGTTTTTTCACTGACTGTAATACCCTTATAACATATTGCACTGAAATGACTCTGGCTTGTTTTTTGGGATACGCATTGTGTCGTCATTGTAACAAAATACAAAAGATAAACTGAAATGAAAGCCTTCTACACTTACAGTACATGAACTTTGTTTACATGTAATTATGGATAACGTCTCGCACTAAGACGATCCTGTTTCACAAAAGATCAGCATTTATCACAAGTGTTCTCTCTCTCTCTCTCTCTCTCTTTTTTTTTTTTATCTTTCAGGAATTCCATTTCCCAAAAACTTCATTCAGATCTGTAAGAAAATCCTGTGCCGGCTTTTCCGGGTCTTCGTGCACGTCTACATCCACCACTTCGACCGCATCATCCTGATGGGAGCCGAGGCCCATGTCAACACCTGCTACAAGCACTTTTACTACTTCTGCACCGAGCTCAACCTCATAGACCGCAAGGAGCTGGAGCCGCTGGTGAGTGATACCGGGGCTGAGGCTCACTACTGCCCTCTACTGTTCGTCTCACTTCGACACAAAAGACAGCATTGTGCCAAGAGCGCCAACTCAAATGAACAACTACACATTGTTGTGATTGAACACGTTACACACATTTCTTCCATATCTTTATGTCCAGTGGGTGTGAATCTATCTCACGTTTTCATTATAATCCATTTCTCACTGCAGTGTGTTGCACGCCGCTTCCATCACACATCCGGCTCGACCTCGTTTCCCCCTCAGCACTCACATGTAGCAAAGAGCGCCCTGCTTAATGAGCGCCGGAGGCGTTGATACACAGAGCAGCAAACAAAGAGGCCTTTATTCACTTCATCATAAGCTCTCCTTGTGAGAGAGAACAGCCACGCTAGATCAGAACCCCAAAACCAAAAATAAATATTAATATTCCGACGTACGTTGTAGGATTAAATAGCGTATTGTGGGTGAAAAGCACGTCTACAATCACAATCCCGGCCGTAGTGCACTGTTCAGGATGGTTTGCTGTATCATGTCTGGAACGGAGCATAAAAAATAACCAGTACCGCACAATCTGACATCCCATAATGCACTGGGGTTAATTGGAGGCTAGGGCACAAAGACGTCTGTGTGTATCTGTTTGTGTGTTGCCTTAATGAAGCCTGGACTGGAATATTTATATGCTTAAAAAAAAAATTATTATCTCTAAAATTATTGGCACCCTTAGTAGTATGTTTGTGTATATTAAATGTGCACAGTGCATGATTTCATCAGTAAGCATGTGACTGCATTGTGTTTTATTTTTTTTATTTATTACAAAAAAAATAATAATAATTTCCAAAATTATTGGCACCCCACCCTTATTAATATGATGTGATTCACAAGAGACTATAACACACCAGTCTCTCCCTGTAATGTCTACATTTACAGCATTTGGTAGAAGCCCTTATTCAGAGTGACTTATATTTTTATGTTTTTATCTCATTGTGTTTGAACTTGCACCCTTCTGATGAGGAGTCCAATGCCTCAACCACCCCTGGGTCCTTATGTCAATGTTAGTGGACTACATGTCTCTCACCAAACAAAGCTTTATTGTCTTTCCTCTCTATAGATATTTGTACTGTATGTGGAAAGATAAGATAAAATTACGGTTATGAGGTTCTCTTCTGTCTTATGTGCTTTGAAAAATCTTAAATGGGAGCTAACTAGGTAGTGAAGTTGTGAGTGGAGAACTGAAGAAATGTCAGGACTCTAACATAGGACTCACATAGGATTTACAAAATCATATCTAATTTAAACCAAAAAGTAATCAAAATGAAATTTCCCAAATTTGTTGCTTCGAAATTGTAGCTCGGGGTTAGTGTGTGTGATACTGGGTCAAAAAACAATGCATATACTGTAAATGTAACAAAAGTAAGACACTCTGCATAAGAACAACAGCAGCTTTACACGAAGGCTATGTCTAATAATTTGTATTGGAGCTTCTCTGCATAAAAAAAAAACCACATCATTTATTGTTTTCTTTTTTTTAATTATTTCAGAAAGAGATGACGTCAAGGATGTGTCTTTAGGCCCCGTATCAGACTTTGTAGACCCAGGAAGAAAAAAAAAGTTAGTCTCAACCGAACGACGTCACGGATGAACAGATGAACTCGGACAATGTGATGCTGATGAAGTCTGACGTATCGAGAAAACTGGACGCAGTTGAGTTTGCGGGTTTGAGTTTCCTCAGAGCGACAGCACCTGCCGGTGGTGAGAAGCGGCACGTGCAGACATGCGGCGCTCGTCCTCCAGGTGGCGCTCTAATGCAGTAATAGGATTACGCACTACTTGGGAACTAGAACTATGCAGTGATGCTGGAGCTCGATCTCCTTATAGTGATGAGAATAATATTGTAAAGCTGTAAAGCTACTCACTGTCTAATGACTGCACAGGTTTGTGAATTTAACCCTCACGGAAAACTAATGGACTGTGTGTGTGTTTCAGATTGCCAAAATCTACATTTCAGTTGTTTGTCTTAAGGGGTTAATGGGATGATTTTAATGATTTTTTAAAATAATTTTGTCCTTAGATATGATTTTAATGATGATGATCTCTCTCTCTCTCTCTCTCATTTAAACACGCACACATCTCACACACACACACACATTTTACATCAATATTTGACTGTTAGTGTATAGTAGTATATAATAAAGCTCCTTTATTATTTTTGAATGAAATACAGGGTTTTTTTTAAATTATGCAAGACTACTTTAATGAACAAATTTATGCGTTTTTGGCATTTGTAAATGCAGTAACAGTAAATGAAAGGAAGCTTATAGTGTGTGTGTGTGTGTGTGTGCGCGTGTTCAGTGGTGTTCAGACTTTAAACTCTACAGTACATTCCTCTTGTCTGTGGACCATCCCAGTAGTGACCACTAATCAGTGTAAAGCTGACAACTGTTTCTAATTAAATATTAATTTTGCGAGCTTTGTTTGTTTGTTTGTTTGTTTGTTTGTTGCTTCCTTAGAATATTGGTTCAAATTTTGCTTACTGATATCCAAACGCTTTCAGTATATGTTCTTCCTTGAGTCGTTTTAGCACCAGGTTCACCCTCAGACCACAAAAAAACACTAATCTGCTCTTCTTTCATTTCACACCTGCACAGCAGTGACCGGAGAGACCAGAGTCTGGATATGTTTTAACTCGCCCTCATAATTTTGGCACGTGGTCCTTCACACGGATTAATTTCTGTCCCTTTGTAGGAAAGAATTTGGACATTTCTGATATAGAGCTTAGTTAAAGGCATTAATTTCACTTTGATTCATCAGAAAAGTTTTAATGCTGGCAAGCAGGGTGAGTGTGTCTTAAAAAAGTGATGTTTTCACATTGCAGAGTTTGTGTGCTTTGCTTTGCTTTGAAATAATTGTGAAATATATCACACTAGTATGCGTCACATACTACTGGTATAAGTAAAGGGGTACGCTTTTGTGGCCGAGAAGTGCAAAACAAAATAACAAATTCCAGAACAAAATAACAAACTGTAAACAAAATAAATTCAAAAACAATAACAAAATGAAAACAAAATTGTGAAACCTAAAACGACTATACCTACGTGTTCCAGTTTGACTGAATTGTCGTTGTGTTTTCTGATTTGTTTTGTTGGTTTGTTTTAGGTTTTGTTATTTTGCTTTTGAATTTGATATTTTGTTTTGTTATTAAGTTTTTTGTTTTGGTTTTGTTATTTTGTTTTCAGTTTTGTTATTTTGTTTTTCGGTTTTGTTATTTTGCTTTCGGTTTTGTTATTTTGTTCTTGAATTTATTTAGTTTTCGCTTTTTTGTTTTGGTTTTGTTATTTTGTTTTCATTTTTTTTTGTTTTTTTGCTTTCGGTTTTGTTATTGTGTTTTCAGTTTCGTTATTTTGTTTTTCGGTTTTGTTATTTTGCTTTTGGTTTTGTTATTTTGTTCTTGAATTTATTTTGTTTTTTGCTTTTGTTTTTTTGTTCTTGAATTTGTTATTTTGTTTTTCTCTGATTTATTTTCTTTTGCACTACTTGACCACCGTAGATACCCTATAGCAGTACGATGGTAGTATTGATGTAACAAGTAATATGTGAAAATTAATAGCGATGCAATGAAATGAGATTCCTGAATGTGAGATAAATATGTATATATTTCTTTATACGGCTAACCTCAAGGATTTTTTTGTATTGTAATTCTTTTTTTTTTTTTTCTATCTATTTCTGTTTGCTCAGTATTTTCAGATTTGACTCTTGACTGTTTGAGACTCTTTATGCCTTATATATTAAACCTAATGAAATCATTAATGAGAGTACAGTAAGTTTGAATAAATACATTTATGAGAGCATATAAACAGAGGTGCGTATATTTGCATTTAGTAATAAAGCTAACGTATTAATGTGGTATTTTATTGACATTAAATGAACAGAGAAATAAATGAACTACCACACTAGCTAGCACACATTCTGGTGTGCTTTATTCCTACTGCACTTGATCCCCTTGTACCACATAGTGGTTGACCATGAGTGACCTTTATGCCTGATTAAATTACTAATGTAGCTTTTAGTCTTGGTCCTTAACTAACTTAAGGGGTGTTCAAGGCAAACCAGGATTAGTGATGAAACAACTTCTGAATGAAGAAGAAAAAGCGATTGACATTTACAAAAGACATTGTAAATGAGACTCTCAACCGCAGTAAAACATCTGAATGGCGTAAAAGAAACCTGTAGATGCGTGCGTGATGAACACATGTATATTCAAAGAGTGGAATGATTGATCCTTGAAAATCGTCGATTTGTGGAAGAAAGATGATGCATCTGTCTGTGGGAACTGTACACACAATCGTTCACCAACACCACTTTACAGGAAAATTACAGGAACTCGGCTCAGAGTTATTGCTACATCTCCCTTACAGTCCTCGCTCCAAGCCATTTCCACATATTTGGGCCATTAAAGGAGTTCCTGGGAGATGTGAAGCAGGCAGGCCGATCGTGGGAACTTTGATGGTGTCATTCACCAGCACTGGTGAAAAACTGGGATAAGTGCATTAGTGTAGTGGGAAATTATATAGACAAATAAAGACAGTTTTTACTCTGTTTAACTGTTTCTGGTATTCCACGAAACCAAAAGTATTTAACCGGTTTGACTTAAACACCCCATATGTTATAAAATTTCTTTTCACCGAGACATTTCAGGTTTCTGAGCACCCAGACCATGGGATGGGGCAATACCCTGTATCTTGCATGTGCCCCAGCTAATAAATGCCTCATTTGTCCATCCACAGCCTGACTTGTCCTAAAAATATCTCTGTCGCACACAATGTTCAAGTGTTTATCCCCTAAAACTCGCCTCCTCGCAGTTGGACGATCTCCTCTGTGGCGTCACAAGGACAGAAATAAGGAGCCAGCATTTCTAGCTCGCGGTTTCAAATCTGTCCGCCTGTTTAAGCTCTTTAGAGAACACACTCTCGCTGATTGCCTGTTTGCTCCGGATAGTGTGTATATCTGCGCCGTAATCCGTGCTGGGGGCATTTCAGATGATCCGTGTTTGTTCAGAGAGGATGATTAGACCTCAGTCAGACTTACCTACGTTCAGCAGCTTTTCGTGACAGATTTGTAAGCCGAGATGTATATAAAGGAGCCGAGCTCTCTGGACAGGATAGAGATTCTCTGGAAGCGTGAAGCGATGCTTTGGAGATCGTTCCTTTCTCAGCCGCAAGCATCGGGGCGCCAGTGACGACTCGGAGATGGCGGAGAAGGTGGAGTCCTCCGGGCCACCCCTGTGCGTCCAGGTTCTCTCCACCGTGGCGCTGGTGTGCTTCGGCCTCTACTGCATCGCCAAGGGCGTCTCGTTCGGCTTCTTCAACTGGTGGTACATCCTCAGCGCCGCCAGTCTGGTGGCTACCGGCTTCGCGGCGTTCCGGTTGTACGAGGTGTTCACCTTCCTGGCGCAGAGGGAAAAAGCCGAAGCCGACCCGTTCACAAGGACGCCCTGAGATGAGTCTGGAGGTCTCGGGTATGAATAACGTTTCAGCTTGAACCCGGGATGGAAAGAACACTTTCTTTAAGCGCAACTTCAACAGAGGAACAATTTCTTCAGAATTTTTCCATTACTCTAATTTAACTCTGCGGAAATGTTTGTCATGATGTTTGGGTTAATGTAGATTGGAAATGTTGATTTAAGGATAAAACCAATAATTTGTTTACTAATTTTTAGCTGATAAACATGGAAAGATGAATGGAAAATTAATGGAAATGAGGCTGCATAAAAAAAAAAAAAAAAGGCTATACTGTAGATGTATAGGCTAGAGATTATTAGCTTATTAAATATTTAAACATCATCTCAAACATCTTTGAGTACTGCCTATTAATATTTATTTAATTTCTTTTTTAATTTGTTTTCTCAAACTTGATCAGCGACTTAGATGTCAATGGGTTTTTTTTTTTTGTTTGTTTGTTTTTTTAAGCCATTTCTCAACATGCTTTTATGCTCTGTTGTGTAACTTCGTGAAGAACTCCGGAGTAACGTGACGCATCACAATCAAATCCAAATCACCCAAAATCACGTTATTTCCCATAACACAAAGACTATCCAAAAACATATTTGATGGGTTCTAGGAAGATGGAACGTCCCTGATGTCGGCTTTCTAGGAACGGTGCTCACATTATTTTCTCAAAACGATTCGACATTCTAAGAACCAACCATTTTTAGAAAACAAGGGCGTGGCTAGGAGCGGATCTGTTTCTCATATGGTCACTTAAAGTGACCTTTCTATAATAAAAAATAAATAAAACAAGTACAAGCCCTTAGCCCTTAGAACTGAGACAAAAGTCTAAACTTTCACAACATTCCTGCAGTTTGAATCCAACATCTATCTGCATCTTAATAAAGTCCTGTAAGATGTTTCTGATCGGTAGTGACGGCATCGTTTAATCAGTATCACACCTTTCTTAGTTCGTGTTCAGCAAATAAACCATTTGACACTTTCCCCTGAGAGCCGAAAGCCAAAATATAAGTATAAATCTTTGTCCTTGGATGTGAACTTCCACCGTTCCGGTTATGCATGTCATCTTGAACTGCTGAGTAACTGCTGAGCTAGCAGCACTAATCATACTGTAAGTTTTGTCTTGACATGCTTAATCAGCTCAAAAAAGGTAAGGCAGATGTCTGAATAAAAATTACAGCATTGTGAACAGCAGTAACAGGAAAGCGTGAAGTGATCTATTGATATGTTTATCGTCCTTCGAGGTTGTTGGTTTTTTTTTTGGATTATTTGATTTATAAAACAAGCAGATGATGCTTTTATATCGTTTAAAATTCGCTGAGCTGCAGCGTGGCTCTATTTCACAATCCTCTCACCCGGGCGACGACAGCGTTTCACAAGAAAAAGTTTATTGGTCCTTTAAAAGCCACTGAAAGCTATCCAACATGTTTTGCACAATGCCCAATATACAGCAACCAAAACTTTCCAAATGGCTGCCACGTCCAGCTTAGGATTTTCAAACACTTCAAATCATCTACAGTTTATCCTGCAGCACAGCACACACACTCACACTCACACACTCACTCACTCACACGGCATCACAGCATAATTCGAATGAGAAGACACAGACATACAGTATGCTCCGATAAGTAATCAAAATTACAAGAAAAAAAGACAAGATTTGTGCAACAAAAAAAAAAGAAAAGAAAAAGGATTTCTAGTCCGTGATCCTGATCCCCAGGATCGCTGTGATAAACTTTATGATACATGTCCGAGGCGCAGAGAGAACAGTAACGCAGACGCGCAGAGAGAAAGGGGAGCTCATCCGGCCTCCTCGGCAGAGCAGTCGATTCCTGCGTAGGTGAATTTCTCATATAGCGTCGTGTTCACGTACGTCTGAAAGAAAGACGGCGAAAAGGGATAAATGGAAAAGGTTAGTATTCTATGCGATGCAAAAACATTAGAGTTAAAAAGTCTGATCTTGTTGCAGGGTGTGTGCTGCTGCTTCACCTTTCTCTCCTCCAGCATGCGATTGAGCGAGACCAGAATCTGAGCGAACGATGGTCTCTCATAAGGCTTCTCTCTCCAACACTGTCTCATCAGCTCATAGCTACAAATAAAAGAGACACCACACACACATTAACACAATAAATTGGTTGATAATGTGTTTATTAGGTAACTATGACGTAGGAATAATGTCTAAAACACGTGCTTACACTTCGTCATCACAGTTGAGAGGTTTCTCCAGGCGATACCCCTGAGGCAGTTTCTCATAAAGCTCAGCGCAGGTCATGCCACAGTACGGCGTGCCACCTGCGAACCAGCCAGACCATGAGACACACCTAATCAGTTTTAACCTCCTGATTTATAGATGGTGAGTTGAGGTTGGAGTGGAAGAACTTGAGTGTCCTACACAGAGCCATGACCTAAACCTAGACCTAAATTCCACTACAGATGGCTGTGATGGTCAGTTGTCCATAAACTTTCGGCCATATAAAGTATGTAAAAAGACAAACTATGTAAGAACAAAAGAATATACATACAGTGCATCTCATAATATTAGAATGTCATAAAAATGTTCTGTTCATAATTTAATTCAACTAATAAAACTCTCAGATGATATAGTTTTATTAGACATAAAGTCAAATATTTCAAGCCCTTTTAATGATTTAATTTCGATGATTATGGCTTACAGTTCATGTAAAGCAAAAATTTTCATTAATGAAGACCAGGTTGCTTTGATAGCAGCTTTAAGCTCATCTGTTTCTCATCATGCTCTTTACAATAGCCCATAGATTCTCTATAGGGTTCAGGTCAGGTGAATTTGCTAATCGGTCAAGCACAGCAAACCAGTTAGTGGTAGTTTTAGCACTGTGGGCAGGTGCCAAGTCCTGCTAGAGAAGAACACAAATCAGCATCTCCAGAAAGCTTGACATGAAGTGCTCTAAAATCTACACCAGCTGATTCCATATTCTGTTCCTCTCCACTTTTCCTCCAGACTCTGGGGCCTTGTTTAACAAATGAAATGCAAAATGTAAAAAGATTTTGCATCTGAAAAGAGGACTTTGGACCACTGAGCAATGCTCCAGTCCTTTTTTCTCCTTAGCCCAGGAAATACGCTTCTGACAGTATCTCTAGTTCAGGAGGGCCTGAAGACTTCTTTGTGGCTCTTGATGCACTGACTCCAGCCTCACTCAACTCCTTGTAAAGCTTTTACAAGGTCTTGAGTTGACTTTGCTGCAAGTCTGCAGTCATTCCTGTTACTTGTGCACCTTTCCTAACACACGTTTTCCGTCTAATCAATTTTCCATGAATATGCTTCAATACAGCAATCTGAGAACGGCCACATGATTATGGTTGTGTGTACCGAACTAGGCTGAGAGATGCACAGTATTTAAACTGTATGAATAGTAATTTACTCAAACGAGTATATAAGCTGTAATCAAAAAAAATGAAAACAAAAAAAAGACTTGAAATATTTCACTTTACATGTAATGAATGTAGAATATATCAATTTAACGTTTTGAATTTATTAAAATATATAATTTCACGATATTCAAATTTATCAAGATGCATTGTATATTATAGAAAAATATTAACCGTTGCTTATTTTTCTGTTAAAGTCTTTCGGTTTCCTCACTATCACTTCTCTCATTTTAATAAAACAAAAAAACAAGTCTTGCTTCACAATACAAGCGCTCTCTTACAGTTTGGGATTATATGTTTTATATTTTAACATAAAAAGATCTCAGAGTGTAAACACACCTAAACTCACCACCTCCCAGAGAAGCACTCCGTATGACCAGCTAAAGGAGAGAAAAAGAAAAGAACCAATTTTAACCTCTCGTATTGAAGGTCAGAACTACAGTAATATCAAGACTTGTTTCTTTGGCTAGAATGATCTGGAGTGTCTTACACATCACTGTTGGTTGTATACACACTGTAGTTGAGAGACTCTATGGCCATCCATCGCACAGGTAACCGGCCCTGTACACAGAAACCCCCAACCGTTCAGCTCTTTTCCTTAGAAACTAACGATATGATTATATGTATAAATATCTAACGAGACATTACCATGGTCTTTTTTACGTACACCTCTTGTCCTCGCGAGAGCCCGAAATCGGCGATCTTCGCCGTAAAGTTTTCACCCACCAGGATGTTTCTGGCTGCTAAATCTCTGTGGATGAACTGCAAGAGAGAGCAAATCCGTCCCATTAAAGGAAATCTTAGACTACAGTATGTGTTAATCTGATTTTCAGAGACGGGACTACTTTTTCCAGAGGGTAGAAATCTGTAGTTGTGAGTGTGGTTAAAACGTCACATCTGGATTTGCAGAGTTCAAGGACTGCATTTAAACTACCATTAGTTTCAACAGGTTTTATTAAAGTTTCAGTTAAAACTTTTATCTTTCCTGTGGTATTCATTCATTCTCTAAAGCGCTTATTCTGTACATAGTCCTGGACTGATTGGAACCTATCCTAAGGGACTAGTTGCCAGTTCATCAAAGGGCATAAGCACTCTCACTGCAGGCAATTTGGAAATGCCAATTAGCTTGATCTGTGTGTCTTTAGACTGTGGGAGGAAATCAGAATACCCGGAGGAAACCCACCAAGCACGGGGGAGAACGTGCAAACTCCATGCATAAAGACCCGAGGCAGGAATCGAACCCTTGACCCTGTAGATGTGAGGCTCCCATGCTAACTACTACACCACCCAGCCTGTCTTCTGTGGTATTCATTTATAATAAAATATGGTAAATACAGTAGAAAAATGGTGGGAAAATATTACTTTAAGCAAAGGTAGCTCATGCACTGGTACAGCACAGAAGTATTTAGGGTTTCCAGATTATTTCAGAACACAAATCATAGCTGTAGCTCATAGCCAAGGACATGCTAACATCATTTAACCCAAAGACGCGTGCTTTCCAAGAATTCGATCCTTTCTGAGAATTCCACTAACTCCTGATTTCCAAGAGAGACGCTGCTGGCTTGCTGACCTGTTTCTGGCTCAGGTAGTCCATGCCTCGAGCCACATCGGCAGCGAAGTGTAGCAGCTGCTGGGAGGAGAGCGTGGAGGCCGTGCTGTTGGCAATAGCAAATGCTGGGTCTGTTTCCAGTACCCTGCTTTTCCTTAGGAAATCTAGCAGGTTGCCGTGAGGAGCATATTCAATAGCCAGATACAGGTAACCTGAAAGAGATACAGTGACGTTGGAAATCTTCACTGTATCATGTTTCAAACTAGAATTTGCTGAAAAATGGCACAAATTAAACTTTAAAAAGTAGGCATACACACCTCGGTGCTCACAGGCTCCCAGCAGGTTAATGATATTGGGGTGATTTCCCAGTTTACACAGAACCTCCAGCTCTCCCGCGAAGTCTCTGTGATCATCTTTGGAAGCGTATTCTGAGAAACAGATAAGGTTTCAGATAAATCATTATTAAAAAACAAAAAAACAAACAAAAAAAAAAGATGTGTAAGTCTTGGCCAATTCCCCTTGGGGACAACGAGGATGAAATTTTTGCTCTCTTGGAGGCCTGGCCATGATGGCTGTGGCGTAATAGGGATTCAAACTTGATTGCAACACTTGATGATGTAAAATTTTCTCAACAGACTCTGATGAACACACTGGAGGGCTCACACCCCTTCACTGATTGGCTTCACGATTTTTATTATATGTCACTATGGCTGAATTCTGGCCAGATCTGGCCATTTCTTGCCGAGGCGGGAATCAAACCCAAACCCTGGAGGACCCTGGACCCTGAAGGTGCAAGGCAACAGTGCTAACCACTGTTTTTTTTATGGAAAAAAAGGTAATTAAGCATAAAAGACAACATTTGGGTTTTGTTTGTACCAGTCTAAAGAATGAGCACTGAAGCCAGCAGAACAGTACTGACCTTTCATCCTCTTGATGGCGGCATCCATCCTCAGGCCGTCCTTCTTGATGCGCGCCTTGAGCACCTGGCCGAAGTTCCCCTCTCCGATCACATCCTGGAACTTGATGTCGCTCCACTCCAGCATGGGGTAGGACACGGCCTGCGTCGAGTTCGTCACTTTCTTCTGACCGTTTAAAGACCCGGAGGTAAACTGGACCACGGGTTCCTCTCTCTGAGAGACGAGACACAATGGTGTGAGTAAGGGTGTTAATAAGGATATGAGTTCAGATCTTGAACCATGACTCCTAATTCTTTCCAAGTAAGCGAGAACAGTTAGGTGCAAAAGTTTTGATAGTCTTAGGAATATCACAAAAAAGGGAAATTGGAGGAAGAATTTGTAAGGCATTTGTAAAGTAGAACACAATTTTAAAAATACTGCAACAAATTATATTACATATCCAATCCCTCAGGGGTGCAAACGTTTGCACTGAACTGTACCGTATATATAATAATGATTCTTTCCCTCATTTTTTTTTTAAAAAAAGGATAGTGATATTAAACTTTGAGGAGGATTTGCCACAAAATGATCACAAAGGGCATAAGGATTTTGGTCTATTAGTTTTAAAAAGATAACAGATCAGATAATTTCTTGCACGTTCTAGCAGGTTTATATATACGGTACAGTACATATGAGGGGTGTTCAAGTTAAACTGGGAATGGTGGTGAATTTTCTTGTGAATGAAGGTGTAAAACTGAGTATGGTGATGAGACTCTTAAAACAACTGAACGGTGGCTCGGAGCCCACTGCAGGCATTCCCGTGAAGATTCACAGAGTGGAACGCCTGATTGTTGAAAATCAATGGCTAACTTGGTCTAAGAGAACGGTACATGCAATCATTCACCAACATCACTTGCACATTACAGGAACTCAGCTGGGAGTTATCGCCACATCCCTGTACAGTCCTGACCTTACTTAGAGCCTTTTCACTTGTTTGGGCCATTAAAGGAGTTCCTGGGAGGCCAGCGTTTCTCTGGCGTACTGAGAAAACTTTCTACCTTGATGGTATCCAAGCACTAGCGAAACACTGGGATAAGTGCATTAGTGTAGCAGGGGATTATATGGAGAAATAAAGTTTTTATTTACTCTTACTCTCAGAACTGAGTTCTGTTATTCTGTTATTCTTTGACTTGAACATCACTTGGATATAAATCCATGAATGTTATTTAATTAGTCTTGGTCAATGTAACATCTTTAAATGAAAAATGAAGCTTAACTAGTATTCTGATCTCACACACACACACCATACGTCTCTGAAAGGAGGCTCTCTTGAGCTGGAGCACGATGCAGAAGGCCAGCAGAATGGTGAGACAAGTCATTCCAGCAGAACCCAGAATAGCAAAAAAAAGCATGTTTCCATCAGCTCTGAACCCGAACAGGCCTGGAATACAATAAATATATAAAGCAGCTTTTTTTAT
>JAOVVA010000031.1:3830013-3840924 GCA_028565275.1 Leiocassis micropogon
ACAGTGAATGATCAACAGAAGTAATTTTACGAAAAGTAATGGTTGATTTTACCCTGAGGCAGGGGAGAGGCATTTCAAACTGAGTTCAATGAGAAGGTGATAAGAAAGTCCAATCTGAGATCCATACACAGAAACATTACGTAAACCTGTAGTACAAATCAAATCCAGTGTGTGACCTTTTAGGTTTGTAGGAAAATTAATGTGCTGTACGAGATTAAAGCATTCAAAAACCGACATGAGTTCACATGAGTCTGCACAATCCTTGTTAACATATATGTTGAAATCACCAAGTAAGATTATAGAAGAAGACATCACACAAGTAAGGGTTAATAGTTCATGCAGTTCAGTGGAAAATTGTTACATTGATTTGGGTGGACGATACAAGAGAATTGCAATAATAGGAAATGCACCAGAGATTTTGAGAACCAGGTATTCAAAGGTTGAAGTTGCATGAAAGTCAATGGTTTTAACAGGAATGTTACTACGATAGACGGCAGCCAGACCGCCGCCCCTCGATGTCAGACGGGGTTTGGCCAGGTAGCTGTATCCAGAGGGGGTGAGAAGATTTAGGTGGAAATAGTCATTTGGTATTTGCCATGTTTCAGTAAGCAGCAAGAAATCCAGATCTTTATCAGTTAACAGTGCAGAGATAAACCGAATAGAAAACTCTTGGACAATGGTGAAGAAGACAGGAGCAGTCTTCTGCATATGATTTTCAGGAAGCAATTGAACAGTCTTGGATTTAACGAGTGACACCAGAATACTGCAGATGTCTTTTGGACTTGATTCCCAGCCAGATCCAGCAGGTCTCAATACCTTGGTTAACCACTGTACAGAGGGGGGTAGGATCTGTCCACGTGCCATTGAACAAATCTCCAGCTCAACACCTGTTTGTATCTGAGTGGTTTAGGGTAAAGGACCTTGCACCATGGCCCAGCAACCAAGCAAAATTTGTGGTAACAGTTTGAAAGTCAGACGTCCACAAAATTTTGACAATATAGTATACAACAATTAGCCATAACATGATCACAAAACATTACGCCCAGTATTGTGTAGGCTCCCCTTGTGCCACTGGGGCAGCTTAGGACCCTTGGGTTATGACTCCGCAAGACCTCTGGAGGGGGCGGTGCTGTCGTGTCAGGAACCAGGATGTTGCCAGTGGATTCTTTCCCTATTGAGCCTGGTTCTTCTCAAGGTTTCAGGGAGTTTTTCCTTGCCACCGTCGCCCTCCGCTTGCTCATCAGGGACAACCTGATCATTTTGATTCACACACATTTTCATAATTTCTTTTGATTGTGTAAAGCTGCTTTGCGACAATGACCACTGTTAAATGCACTATACAAATAAAATTTAATAGCACTGAATTGAATTTGGGTCCTGTGGGTTGCCAGGTGGGGATCAGTCTTGTTTGTCTAGTGCATCCCCTGGGTCCTTGATAGGATTGAGATCTGGGGAGTCTGGAGGCCAGGTCGGTGGCCTTGGCCTGTTTGCCTGCTGGGCCCCATGTCTTTCTATCGTGGCCAGTATTGACTTTTTTTTTTTTCAGCATTGGGTTTTTTGTGGGATTGGACCAGACAGGCTGGCCTTTGGTCTCCACACGCATGAATGAGTCTTTAATTTAAAAGATGTAAAAGACAAACAATTCCTGAACACGGAAAATCATCTTGCCCTTTTTTTTTGCTCCCGACAGACGACAAAACCACCACTACGGAAAAGTGACATCATTTACATTGTTCTTCATGGCCATCATTTTTTTTGGATCTGAGTGATCAGAAAAAAAAGTTTCACTCATCAAATAGATATTTTTAAACATTGTTTTGAATCCGAGGACACAATAGAAACCAGTCATGATGTGTGAGCTTTGACCCTTTGACTTGTGGCTTCCATAGCGGGAACTGGGTAGAAGGGATTTACTGTGTATATGTGTGTGTGTGTGTGTGTGTGTGTGTGTGTGTGTGTGTGTGTGTATAAATAATAGCTACATAAAAACTTAACTAAACAAAGCTACAGCAGGGAGAGAAGGCTGCTACCTTGCACCGTCTCCCACGTGGATGAATTGACCTGCTTGTAGGTGATGCTGACTGAGGAGACAGGTCCGTCCCCGGTGTACGAATCCTTATTGACCAACACTACCAGGTAGTTCGGCCCGCTGCTGTTCAGGGAAGGAGGGTACTGAGGCTGTGGAGGAACTGAAACATGAAGCAACATCAGGCATTTGACCTGCGAGTTCAGATCAGTTATCTAATCTGAGGAAAAGATAAAGTCTAAGATCAGTCTTTCATCTGGCAGCTCTGCCTGGCGCCTTAAGATTTGATTAAAGATCTAGAAGAATTTCAACAAGACGATAAGGACTTCTGAGCCGAGGACTGGCATTTTGTCTCATTTAATATGGGACGAGGAGAAAGGTTTTCGTTTAAACTTCAAGTTAAATTATCAAAAGTTAGTTTTTTTTCTCATCATAAAAATCAGCAATTTTACCAGGAGTCTATAGACTTTGATCTCTGTGTTAGCACAGTAGCACAATGCTTATACATCATAAGACTGTGACTGTGAAGGAACTAAGCCCCCATGCCTGAAACTCAACACAACTAATTACAGATGATCTCTAAGGTTAGAAGACCTCAGAGTGTAGCTCAGTCAACCCTTCAGTGAGGTCATCAGTGATGCTTAGAGATTAAAGGTCTCACCTTTAACAGTGACCATAAAGGTTTTCTCCACGCTGGTGGTCTTCACCTGACAGACCCAACGTCCGGCGTCATTCACTGTGATCCTGTCCACCCTGAACACTGAGGTACTCTGGTCACCCACTGTGTCCGTGTCCATGGGCTGAACAGAGACAGAGATAATGCCAATGAAAAGTGATTATCGAATAGTAGAGAGAAAAGTAGAGAAAAATCGATTCCGCCTCGATCAGGCATGTGACCTGGTTATCAGTGTTACTCACAATTTTAGACTTGCTTTCAGGTTTTAAGAAATGAGAATTTAAATGTGTATATATTTTTCTCTTTTTTTTTTGATCCATGTTTCCTCCCCAAGGTCATTTTTACAGTATGAACCCCTGGTTTCTGCTAAATGCAAAAATAAAACTAGACCCTTTAACTATTTCATGCCAATGAATGAGAATCTTACGTATACGATGCTCTTGTGCGGGTTGAGCAGGATGATTTCTCCATGTAAAGGTGCTGGTTGACGTTTCACAGAGCAGTTCACGGTGTACGGAGCTCCAGCGTTTAGCTCTATATCTTCCAGACTGCTTATGATGACAGGAGCTTGATCTGGCACGAACCAAAAGTGGAAAAAAAAAATTTTTTATCATCCAGTTAGGTTGTGAATTTCTTTCATTTTTATTTCGATTTTTTTAGTTTTGTTCTTGCCTTCTTTCTCACATCGGGCACCATGCCTCCCAGGACACACGCAGCCTCTGAAGCGGTCACAATTGCTCTCGCCGCACTCACACTTCAGCTTGCAGCCAGCGCCGTAGTACCCGCGTGCACACTCTGCACACATTTCCAAATATACAAATATATTATCATATATCACAATGAACTCCGATTTAAGAGACTAAAATCCATCAAATTGTTCTCACCCTCGCTGCAGTTGAGACCCCTCCACCCTGAGGCGCATGAGCAGCCGTACGGGTCTCTGAGGCAGAACACCATAGAGCGGCACTTGCCGTCTCTACAGTGCTCCTTACACGCCTTCCCGAAGCGGCCCTCGCCACACACTGCACCATACACACATACACATCATACGTGTAAAAACACGACAGAACTATATATATATTTATATATATTTACAGCGCTGATTGTGTTACCTGTCTCACAAGTGCGACCCTTGAATCCGGGTGGACAGACACACTCTCCTGTTTTATCATCACACACTCCTCCGTTAGTGCAGGCCGGGCATAGCTGAGTGCAATCAGAACCCCATAGGCCCTGCTTGCAGCCTGAAAATACACACACACTGAGTTTAATGCAGCATTTCACCATGACATATTAAAGAAAGTTCCAGATGTGTGTGTGTTGTGTGTGTGTGTGTGTGTGTGTGTGTGTGTGTGAGTGAAGCACTGACTCCTGACAATGAGGTGAGTGATGGCGGAGGTCGGAGGGCTTTCTGACATGTAGCGGATGGTGTAGAGTCCTGCATGAGACCTTTGCACATTGCTGATGAGGTAAGGAACTGAATCCGCGATGTCGTCTTTGGGCACTGAGTGCACGAACAACAGGTCTTTGTTCACGACGTTTTTATAGGAGTGCAAAGCTGTTTAAGGATGAGAAGAGGAGACAAGTTCAAACAAACAAAAGGAATTGCATTAAATACTTATTTGGACAGCAGGGGCAAAAAAAACGTTGTTTTTTTTTGTTTTTTTTTAAATCAGTTTTGTTCGTTCCAACGGTGCTGGAATGCATTTACATACAGACATATGGGTTGCTTTAAGTGTGTAAAAACTGAGGTGTGAGGAACCAAGCAAAGCTACATAGAGATCTGATGATGGAGTACGCTTGACATACAGTACCGTGAGATTCATGCTCAGTATAAATGCCTCTAAACTGTGAACGAAAGACCATCACTTCACTTAAGAAAATGACTCACACATGTTTAGAAAAGTAGAAAACTGTCCAAAGAACCCCTGAGGAATACTTTTCTAAGAATGTGTGAATCAACTAGGTAACTGTCTGGTGTGTGTCATTAAGCCAGTAATTTATCGAGTTCCTTTGGGAATATAGGAGGAAAATATAATATAAAAGAGACACAATACACAAAAAAAACATAGATTTTGTAATCTATGTACAAGAGATGGGCGAGAGTAAATCCAGGGTAATGTAAGAAGAGCCACTGCTACACAAGTGCACTTCCTATTTGTTTACTTATTTATTTTGAAAAAAATATAAACAAAAAAGATTGCTGAAATTTTAGTAAGGTAAAGAAATCTGCGTTATTATTGGTTTGAGAAATTTGGTCTCGTCAATGATTGGTTAGAAACCTTGCGCACAAAGGCGTTGTGTCTTTAGCACAATACTTGTTCATTCTTAAATCTTAGTTTCAGTGTAAACTGAAATAATGTATAATTAAGTGATTTAAACATATGTGTATTTGTTTCTTTTATATCTCTTTAGGGGTTCAGTAGAAATTAATAATCAAGAAAGTAATAGTACCAATGATGAAGTTTCTAGCACCTATTATTTAAGCATACATGTATTTATTTATTTATATGTTTATTTATTTATTTTTTGTTTGTTTGTTTTTTTTAGTCGTTGCTGAACTTTTGAAAATTTCCAATAAATTACATAACCAAAAAACATAAAATTGCACATGTGCGTCTTGGAATAAAACTTCAATCAGAGTTCTACATAAAACATCCAGATTTAATTGTGAACTTTTTTTGTTCCTCTCTGTATCTTCTTGTCATAAAATCTGATTTCAAATCTCATTCGCTTTAGGATGAAATCCTCTCTGCACTAATCCGAAGGAAGAAAATCGAATTTAATCGGTGTATCTTGCACACATACCCTCTTTGTAGATAATGGTGTCCTCTTTGGTCACTTTTTTCCTCGTGTACGTGATGGTCACGTTATCTCCGACGCTGGCCGTCACTGTGAGTGCCTCGGGGAGAAACGATGCTGAAAGATTTAACGAGTTCAACATTTCAGAGCAAGTCACTGCTTCCAATTATGATGGAAAAAAGGAAAACTATTAAAAATAAACAAACCAACGCGGTGCTTTCTGCATGGCCAAGAATGACTACGTAAAGAGGTGCATTTTGCCAGGAAATCCAAACCTACTGAGTGACAGATTTCATAAACCAACCCTCTACAGTCGGAGATGTTCTCATAGATTCCATGGGGGGCAAAGAACAACAACTTGGACAGGAATAATGCAGCACTCAGAATTGGGCAATTTAGGACATGATGTTGGAGGTAAACCAGGGCTTGTCTGTTTGTTTTTCATGCTTACTCTTTTGCCCTTTAGGACATTCCAGTTTTAGTAGAAAAAAAAGGATCGCCTGGAAATGTTGAACATTGTGTATTTGTGGACAAGGTTGTGATAATTGGTTAGAATAAGGAAAATAAATACGGAATTGTTCGACTGCCAAGTGATATCATCTTAAGAGTCAAAGGAATCTCTCAGGTGTCAGTCATCATCTTCTAAACTATGAGGAATAATTTCTGCTTGACACATACGCAGATCTTTCATGGGATTAAAATGTAATTAAAATGTATGCTTTTTTTTTTTTTCCCTATTATTGTATCTTCACCCCAACCAGGTCAAGTCCACCTTACAACATCAAAATTACCTCAATGTAACAATGTACTGTAATTATAACATATTTATTCCCATAAGATTCAAGATTCAAAGACTCAAAGAACTTTATTAATCCTAGAGGGAAATTGGGGAATAAACCGAATAAACCGATATGCACTCACCTTCGTTTAACATTTTGTACGTGTACACCTTGGCACTGTCTGAGCTTTTGACTTTACAAAAGAAAGCCCCGTATATGTTACTGCGAGTCTTCCAGGTGAAACTGGTTGCAGAGCGGTATGTCGTATCTGCTGCGGAACTGAGCATGTTCATCTGAGGGAACTCATGGCCCAGGGCGAGCGAGGCCGGACCGGAGGACGTCCAGTCGCTGCTCACGCACAGAAGAGACGCGTCTCCTGAGGACACTACAGGATCTGGGTTTATCAGCGTCACGTCTGAGATGTCCAGAGCGCTACCTGAGACACAGTGAATTGCCGCTATTAAAGAAATATTATATAAAAAATTGGTGTTCGAAAAAGAAGTTACATCATCTTCTGGATCAAATTAATCTCTCAGATGTCACCTTCTTCTAAGTGGAATAATTCTTGCTAATGAGCTTGACACATACTCAGACCTTTCATGGGAAATTTATGCTTTTTTCCTTAATATTGCATTTTCACTCCAACCAGGTCATGTCCAAATTACAATGACCTCAATCAATGCAATAATAAACATTTTTGTACGTATTTCCATAACCTGATATGTACTCACCTTGTGTGGCACTTTTAACAATACATTACAACAATTTTAAAATGAATAGATTTCTACTGTAGCTTGGTCAATTTGTCCTTGATGAAGAAGTCACAGGTGATGGTGACAAGGACATGATATGAGCAAGAAACTTGAGGAGAACCAGACTCAAAAGGGAACGCATATAATAAATATTCGAGTCTATAACTTTAATTAAAAAGTTGGTCTTTTTTCTCAAAAGAACAGTTGAATATAAGGAAATGTGTTTCAGTTAGATGGGACAGTGACTTAGTGGTTAGCACTTTCACTCTGCACCTCCAGGGCCCAGGTTCGATTCCCACCTCTGGGTCTGTGTACATGGAGTTTGCAGGTTCTCCCTGTGCTTGGTGGCTTTACTCTGGGTACTTTGGTTTCCTCCCACAGTCCAAAATAAATGGTGTTTCCAAATTGCCCATAGTAAATGAATGTACTATTTTACATAGTAAAATGGTAATAAATCCAATTTTAATCACCATTGGCATCCACACGCCACTAAACTACAGTAGTTGGACTCGGAGGTCCCTAGATCAATGGATGGATGATGTTTTAGTTACTATACAGTCCACATTGTTGAGGTTTTCAGCAGTTCACTGATGGAGATTTGAGTAGAAATAACTTTAGAGTCTACATTTTTAAGTTAGCTATCACTACAGTTTGGGGCACTACAGTTTCAAACAATTTATCTCCTTGTCCTAAGGGCCTATTGTGATGACTTTGGTTGCTACCTTGTTAACTCCTACTACTTTGTATTTAGTTGTATGTAGTTCAGATGCAAAAGGAAATATGTATTATGTAATATGTAATATGTAATATGTAATAACGCGTATTAGGGACACCAAAAATATCTGTCTGATTGACAACTGAATAAACGCTTAAAAGTTTATTCCAACTTTGCAGGCTTGGCATTATAAAGTAAAACCACAAATCCGAATGTTAAGTTGCCAGGATAAGGACATCCAGAGCAAATAAAGATTCCTGGGAAGGATCATGGGTCATATCTACAGAAGAGACTAGTGGGCAGTAAAACAACCGGTTTATCAGATTTTTTTGACTCTATGAACAGCATGCAAACCCCTTGGCGGCTCTCTGTGGTCTGGCAACTGATAAGGTGCTATAAAAGCCACTACAGCAACAACCTCAGGCCAAATCCTGGAACTATATACTATCAGGGTTTGGGGTCACCCATGGGATTTAAAGTCTTTGAGCACCAATAAGGAATTGTTTAGGATCGCCTATATGAAGCTAAATTCTACAATGTTATGGTGGTTGCTATCTATCTATCTATCTATCTATCTATCTATCTATCTATCTATCTATCTATCTATCTATCTATCATTATATATAAGACTCATAATCAGATCACTGGCTGATCCATTAAGTGGAAAACTGTACATACATACTGTATATTCCTGTTGGAGTATTCCTGCTCTCAAAGTGCAGTCCTGAAATCCACTCCCAATTTTCTTACAGTAGAGTAATCACAACCAAATATGAACCAATCTATTATAAGTTATTAGGCAGTTTGATTGAACAGGTTTAATGCAACACCCAATAAATCTGTCAGTGAAAAGCTCAGGGATTAAAAAAAAAAAACTTTATCGCTCTAATGAATCAAATAAAATGCTACGTTTCAACTGAAGTTCATGAAATAAATCTGAACTGATGGGGGTATGGAATTGATTTTCCAGTTAAAGAGCCTGAAAAAATAAAAAGCACCCATGCTTTAGAGATCAGTAGGACTATTGCTACGATGCTAGGAATGCTTGCTTCATTCCAGTCATTCCCCCTGGACTGGTGTCTAAACTAAAAGAAAAGGTTCTGCACAAAATTGGACCTACAGCTGTGCTATAGATTTCCTAACAGGAGGTGGACTAAGGGCGAAAAGAGGATTGCAAATTGATTTGTTCTCTTGGGTTGGACTGAACGCACCACTGTTTAAACTGTTTTAGGTTACTATAATTTAATCTGCATTCCACTGAAAAACAAACAAACAGGGAAATTAGCTATGATTTATTATTAATACAATATGTTAATCAAAGTGATCAACAAGGTCTTATGCACTTTAGTAAATTTTCAAGTACAACACAAACCATTTCTAAATTTCCTGTTTACATACAGTACTGGGCAGAAGTCTTGAACCACCCTCATTTCTTTATATTTTGCTTCCAAAGAGCCAGACTGTCTTACATTTTTAATGTCATGTTGAGGAATAGTTCTCCAGGCTTCCTGGAGAGCCTTAACTATTCTAGCATAACCCAGGAGACTTGGGGCACAAGGCAGGGTACACAACAGTGTCCCAATCCATTGCAGGGTGCACACACACACACACACACACTACAGACATTTTGCAAATGCCAAATCTGCATGTCTTTGAACAGTTGGAGAAAACCAGAGTATCCAGAGGAAACCCATCCAGCACGGGAGAACATGCAAACTCCACACACACAGACCCAAGGTGGGAATTGAACCCTCAACCCTGGAGGTGTGAGGCCACAAGGTGCTTGGAATCCCATGTGAAGTTTCCACAGGTGATTTTGGGTGCCATGTCATCTGCTGGTGTTGGTCCACCAAGTCAAGTCCAAAGTCAGCACAGCATTCTACCAGGAGATTTTAGAGCTAGATCTCATCTCCACACAAGCTTTATGGAGATGCTGATTTCTTTCTCCAGCAGGACCTTGCACCTGCCCACAGTGCCAAAAACGATCACTAACTGATTTGCTGGCCACGATATTCCTTTGCTCGATTGGCCAGCCAACTCACCTGACCTGAAGCCCACAGAGAATCTATGGGCTATTATCAAATAGAAGAGACCCAACAGCACAGTTTAAAGTATTTCACTTTACATGTAATGAGTCTAGAATATACTGTATAAGAGTTTTAATACAAAAAAGAAAAATGTTTTTCATGATATTCCAAATCTTTCAAGATGCACCGTGCATAAATTTCTACAGCAGGTAATCTCACAAACCCAGAATTCTTTCTATACTTTGCTACATCTTGCTTTTGCTCCAAGTGCAATATCTGTGTTATGACACACTGCATCCTTCTTCCCTTGTTGAACACGGTCCCAGTTTAAGACACACCAACAGTTACACAAGCGCCACTTAGACGCCTTGGCATAAACCAACTCCCAATTCCCAACTCCCTGTCCTCTCTATCATAATGCACACACCCTGCTTTGGAGCTATAGGAAATGGGGTCAGCCAACATCATACAAAAAAAAAAACTTCAACACTAATCAGAGAGTCTTTTGAGGTGGTTATTAAAAGTAAACTTTCTCCACCTACTCCAGTATCTGCTGGGTACATAGGAAACACATTCTTCTGATATCAGACTATATAATCATGCTCAGCTTTGATTTGTTTTGATGTTGTTAGGCAGGGCAAACACTCTGGAACCATCAAATAGATGTGTTTCCTTAGACAGTTCATAGAAACCACATGTTTGAGTATTGCTTATTTAGTATGGCTTACTGTATTGTGTATTGCAAATTAGGTGCCGCTTACTGAGCTGCTTTTGACAGCTGCTCACTGAGTAGAGTTTATTGGGAGTGGGTTATTGAGTATAACATCTGTTTATTGTTTCTGGAATATTTAATGTCACATATTATTTCTTAGTTAATAATGCTTCTTAAGTATGACAGTAGCAGAGGTTGAAGGTAACTAACTTTGATTAATTAACTTTGTTACTGTACTTAAGTAAATTTTTGTACATTTATCTACACTTTAATTGCATGCTTTTTATTTTCACTCCATTATGTCCTACAACAAATATCTGTACTTTTTTTTATTTATTTTTTTAAATAAATTTAGTCCTGTCCAATTCTTTTCCCCCGATTTTCTCCCCAATATTAGTCGTAGCCAATTCCTCCCCGTCACT
>JAOVVA010000031.1:3841024-3858315 GCA_028565275.1 Leiocassis micropogon
AGCATCACCCGGGGTTCGAACCAGCGCTCCCCGGATGATAGGGCGAGCGCTTTACCACTGCGCCACTCGGAGGCAATATCTATACTTTCTACTTCACTACATGTCCATTACATAATGACAGGGGTGTGTAGCATTTGAAGAGGTAACATCGACCTGCTGACTATTATACAGTACATAATGGCATGATTTGCCTTCTCCCCATGAAACACTTACTGTAGTCATGTAGCAGGTGTTACAATCTCAGTACTTTTGATACTTAAGTACATTTAAATGTAAGTATTTTTGGACTTTTACTCGATTACAAATGTAAAGGAATGACTTCTACTTTTACTTGAGTTACATTTTACCTAGGGTATCTAAACTCTACAGGATTTGTGTACTCCTATTTCCACCACTGCTTGTTAGTAATGATTATGGCCCAGGAAGTATTACTTCTAGAGTACAGGTCATTAAGTATGGTTCAATAAGTATGGCTTCTTTAGTACAGAACACTGAGTGTGGTTTATTAAATCCAGTTTATGAACCATGGTTTATTGTGTACAACTTATTGAATGTGGTTTATTAAATCTGGATGTGTTATTGAGTATATTTTTTTTGTTTCTTTTTAATGGTGTGAATAGGGGGTTTGTTGCTTTGCTTTGCTCATGTTGCTTGCCCCAGAAAGTTGTAAAAAGTTCAAGTGACAACACAGGAATCAAACAAAGTGTACTCTGCAAAAGTTCAGGGAAAGGTGGGAATCAGTTTGTACTATACTGTATAACCAGATGTTTGGCTACCAGGACACCAACTGGAGAAAGCAAGCTTGGTGAGAGGATGCAGAAGTAATCGGTCAATCTTATAAGTATTCGTATGCTTATGCCTGGTTGTAAACTTGTATAAAATTAGCATGTCATGCTTTTGCATAGAAATGTTTCAACCCCATCAGTTGTCACCAGAATAGTCAACTGTGTTTACAGTGCTCCAAGCAGGAATTAAGTATTTGGCTGTTGATCAGGCAGTCAGGCTATGACACACACGGCAACAATTTTTAAAAGTATTTTTTTAAAACATACCCCAAATACCATGTTCATGACAAGCATTAGTGGAACAGAACCATGTGAATGTGGCCTGATTGAACTGAACTGCTCATATACAAGTACTGTAGTTTGGGTTATAGTGTATGTCTCAGTTAATATACCTTCGTTAGTATGGTGCACTGAATATAGGAGTATAATTTCTTAATATAATTCTCACTTGCTTAATTGATTGCTCGCTTTTTTTGGCGACCATTCTCAATGCGCAAATTACATAACCTCAGACATGAGAAAAACAGATAACTCTACACTTCCTGCTTGATACCATGGAAGCCATGTGACTGCAAAAACAGCAAGTCAGTACAGTTTATGATTTGAGGCTAAATGTCAAAATACGACTTATTGCTTCTTTTAATCAGTTTGCACAGGCTCTGAAGAGTTCTGGAAATTTGCTAGCGCGCAAAGAGGGAAACCTCGCCCAGCTATTGTTGTGGCAGGAATAGTCAAGTGCAAAAGATCTGTGCAAAAGGGTGTGGGGGTTAACTTTAAACACACACACACACACACACACACACACACACACACACACACACACACACACACACATGTAAAGGAAAACAGATTCTTATTTTTAGGAAGGCATCATTTATTCTGTATGTGGCATTATGCAGGCTTTGTGTCTGTTTGAAGTCTAGTGGACAATCTGGGGACAAGATAATGGGAAATTAAAGTGTCTCTCTGACTCCTAATTGTTCCTGAAGCCTGCAAAACTTCCCCCAGCCTAAGTTAACCGCCCGGCTCGGCTGTTAAAAGCTGTCAAACTGCTGAATCCTGTCCCGCCGTTTCCGAGTTCCGCAATCGTTACGAAACGAAAAACAAGATCCAGAAAATTACACAAAGCGATGTCACACTCTTGGCCCTATCTTGACATCTGTATTTCATAATTGAACAGACGTGCAAGTCAGCTCACTGATACTAGAGTTTACGTCCGTTCATGCCTTTGACTTGACCAGCTGTCAGAAACAGATGTTAGACTTTTTCTCCCCCCCAACATTCCACAAGAGGTTACGGCGCATCTGTGAGGAATTACAACTTGATCTGAGACACTTCTAATGTGGGAGGTGCTGATTAGATAAAGATAACGTCTGACAGCATAACTGCTAATCATGTTACGTACAGATGATAAATGGAACATAACAAAGGTCATTCTCTTATTATGGGATTATCAACATTTTTGTTGACTTGTATGATAGTTAAAAGAGTTATTATTAGAGCAAATGCAAACACTTTTGTATTTAATTATAACTGGGTAACGATTCACATACTGTATGCATTTGGCTAGATCGATCTCACTCTCAAGTGTGTGTACTTGAGCAGATGCCGTTCCACCTCCTTATATGGGCTATGTTTCCTGTTTTGTTTCTCATTTATTCTCTAACATTCCCATGGAATTAATATCCATTATTCAGTTATTTGCCTTGGGGGCAGTAGTGGCTCAGGCGCTTGATGCTCTGGCTTGTTGATCAAAGGGTCAGGGGTATGAGCCCGGTCACCGCCATGTTGCCACGTTGGGCTCTTGGGCGAAGCCCCCATAAAATACACAGGCAAGAATCTGGTGTTATAACCTGCGTCAATAACTTGCGGATTTAATGATCTGATGTGGCAACTCTGAGACAGGGAATAAGCCCAAGGAAAATAAAAAAATTTCAGTTATTTGCCTTGTAGCATATTAATTAGGAACGACTGAAGACTATGAATTATTTAAAAATCTTAGAGAAACTAATGGGAAAGAGCATGAGGAATGTAACTATAGAACCTCTGAAAGCTTCCAGGAGTTGGAGGTGTTAATGATTCCCACCTGTCACTTCTTCTGCCTTAGTTTCCTTTGTGCTAGTGTATCATGTACTGTATATGTGAAAACTGCACTATCGAGTGAGAGTTCCTGATTCCTCATTGTTAGCATTTAACGGTAACATATATATTTTTTAAATCACCTCACCTCACCTCACTTTCTGTGTTCTGATCACTTGCTTTTGAGTTTAGTATGATTTCACGATTTGCATGTACTGTAGAATCATGAAATGAACTACAATGAAAACAAAGCAGGGAAGTAAATATCAGACATGTCGTGGGTCCAAAAGTAAATACTTCAAGCAGTATGTTCGGAACCATTTAATATATGTAAAAATGTTGAGGATTTAGATGACTAGTTAAGATCATGGCGTGGATAGCAATGTCGTCTCGCACCTCCAGGGTCCAGGTTCGATTCCTGCCTCGGGGAATGGAGTTTGCATGGTCTCCCTGTGCTTGGTGAGATTCCTCTCACAGTCCAAAGACATGCATATTCGGCTAATTGGTGTTCCCAAATTGCCCATAGTGTGTGGATTAGAGTCCAGGCCCCCCACGACCCAGTAGACAGGATAAAGTGGTATAGACGATGAGTGAGTGAGTTTTGTTCATTGCCCTTGTGACCAGATTTGACCATGTGTTTCTACTGAATAGGGCAATTCTTTATAAAAAAACATTCTAAATAACTTATTTGACATATTCTTCTGTCTTTCTACTTGTCCTGTGAGGGTCCTAATGGCGACAAACTACTCAGAATTATGTATGCGCTGTCCTAAGCTTGAGCTCCTCCTTTGCGATCGTCAGACATTCCCAGGCCAACTGTGAGATATACAGTAACCTCTCCAGCAGGCCCAGGGTCTCCACAGAGTAGAACAACTACCTTGTAAGGTGCACAAATAAAATAAACTGGACTTTTACTTCAGTGGAGTAACGGCTGTACCCTCAGGGTGATGTTCTCACACTATCAAGAATATTATGCCCAAAAAAACACTGCAGGGGAACCTCGTTTCTGCAGCCCCTACTAATGACATTATTCTTTAGTCTTTTTTTCCATATTCAAAAGTAAAACAGAATGTTTTTATTACAAACTAAAGCTAGTCTTGGCATGAAAGCACGACAGCCCTTCTTTACCTTATATAAAACAATAGCAATGCAGTAGACAATCTTGTAGGCTATAAATAATGATGTTAATTAAGCTAAGGTTATGTTACCGGGTTCAGTTCAAAACCTTTCCAAAGTATCTTAAACAAAGCTGTTAAAATGAAGAATGGCTTTGCTTCTTATCTTTCATTCCAAGAAGTAAAACACTGGCTTGATATTGTTGTTCCTAGAGTGATTAGTGGCTGTTTTGGGAGGGTACTTGAGCACACGGTTACTGAACCAGAGGCACTACTAGACACATTCGTTCCTATAGTGTATTAATGGTTTTGGAAGGCTGTCGCATATCTTTAACAATGAAATCTTGAAACAGTGTGTTCGGTACATTCTAAATTTACATTAGACCATTTTATTAAAGGTCAACTGGACTGTAAATCTGCTTAAGGCAGTCGTAGGAAGTGTGTATATCATAGCAGTTATGAAGAAAAGGGTTCTTTGAACGTCAAAGAATAATATTTATTAAGACTGAGTCAAACCATACAGTAGAATTTGAGGTGCGTTATGCTGAACATTCCTGAATATGATCTTATACATCGTAGATATTTTGTAGCTAATTCGTGAGAAATGAAAGCATGTGACATCACTCACTCACTCACTCACTCATCGTCTATACCACTTTACCCTGTATCGAGATCGCGAGGGGCCTGGAGCCTATCCCAGGAGACTTAGGGCACAAGGCAGGCTACACCCTGGACGGGGTGGCAATCCATCACAGGGCACATACATACATACACTCACACTACAAGAAAATTTGGGAACGACAATTAGCCTAATCTGTATGTTTTGGACTGTGGGAGGAAACCGGAGAACCCGGAGAAAACCAACCAAGCATTGGGAGAACATGCAAATTCTTTGCAAAGAGACATGTGGCGGGAATCAAACCCAGACCCTGGAGGTGCAAGATGACAATGCTAACCACTAAGCCACTGTGATGTCCCATGTGACTCGTGGTCTCTTTGAGTCTATAACATCTATGTTTTCTTTCCTTTTATCTTTTCTTTCCTCTTTTTTATTATTTTAGACCTACCTTCCTTCACTATTAGCTGATCCTATATCCCCATTATTTCTATGAGGAAATGCAGTTTGCATCATTTTGTTGCAGGTCTCAACAATCCCACAATCTGAATAAATGAATTTCAGACCAAAGCATGGTTCTAAATGGACAGTTACAGTACGCTCCTGTTCCATCAGAGAAAAAACATCCTGGTCTATAGTCAAAAAGCTTCTCCTGATGACACATTGTAACTCTGACACTTTGGAAGTTCACTTCTTCTTCTTAAAAAAAAAAAAAACACATACTAATAAGTAGACTTCTGATGATCACATGATGTATGAGCATTGTAGCGATGAGATAATGATGGATGTAATGGAATGTGAGGTCAGGGTGTACAGTACCAGTGAAAAGTTTGGACGCACCTTCTAATTATTATTATTTTTTAAATTCAGTGATGTATTTTCTACATTCAAGAACAATACTGGAGATTTCCAAACTATGAAATAACACATATGGAACATTAGGTCACTGAGAAACAACACCAACAACAGGCCAGAACAGTTCTTGCAAGAACATTGTATTGTTAATTGCATTTGCAAAACCCATCAAGCACCATGATGAAACTAGCTCTCATGAAGACCATCTCAAGAAAGCAGGAAAGCAAAAACCTATTTCAACTTTTCAAAGGAGCTTAATGTATATTTTGGACGCCTTCAGTACTGTTTACTATGTAGAAACAATTAGAAATCAGGAAGGACCCTGGAGTTAGAAAGTGTGTCCAAACTTTTGACTGATAGTGTACACCACTGCATTACAGAGTACTCTACATCATGACTAAAAGAAAGCACACTGTAGAAAAGTACTGATCAGAACAGAGGGTACATATACTGTACAATTTCTAAGCATGTGCACAATAAAACCTCAAACCTATGTTGCGCTCAAACGAACCAATCTTCTGGAGATTACGTCACACTTTCTAGTTCCTATCTGTCGTTATGTCTCTGTTTACTGTTTGATGCATGACAGTTGGAAGCAAACCTTTTAATAAAGGTTTTATCTCATCCTGTAATAAGAATAAAAAGAATAAAGCTTGGAAGAAAGTAGCAGAGATATCTCTGACGAGGAAATGTATTTCTTGTCTAATCTGCCAAGGAGTGCATCGGTTATTTTTTATTTACATTTTTTACACTTGGACTGTTTTCATTTCTATTACAGAAGACAGGGTTAATTGATTTCTAGAAGTCCTGAGATTCGACCATGGAATTTTACATTAGAAAAACTGTTGATTAATTTCAACTTTTCTAATTCCATCGTTTAAACAAGGTATTTATACTTTATCATAATTAATCTTTATATCTATATCTGGTCCATTTATGCTAGTGACAATTAACAATACATAAAATCGGATTTAACAAAAATGATCATTTAACGACTATTTAATGATTATCATTAATATCGTGAGTGTGTTCATGAAGCAAAACGCAAAATTAAGCGGGTGAGAGAACACTGACCAGATGAAGCCTCAGGTTTGGCTCGTGAGCGAGGAAATAGTGAAAGCGCAGCAGTAGCTCGTAGCAGTTCATTAACGCTCCATTCGTCTTGCCGAGACAGCGACTGATTAAATAATCAGTTATGCTTTGCCTAACTACTAGTCATTGTCTAAAATTCATGGGAAACGCTCACAAATCATCAACACATGTTGTTTTTGGTGCTTATCTTTAAGCTCAATTGCCGAGGAATTAAAGGGTTATCTGCCATGAAATTTGAGACAGACGTATAACTGGTGGTAAATTGTTTCACGTACTGTATACATTAATGGTATGGGAAAAAAATAGTTCAGCTGTGAAAGGGCAGTATGGAAAGCATTGGATCTTATGTAAGAAAGGCAAAAGGAGAAAGTTCTTCAAGAAGAATGAAGCAACATACTGGCTCGATATAGCAATAAGAAATACATTATTATTGCATATATATACTGTAAGGCATCATTCTGTTGAATTGGTTGGACATCACTTAACCAGCCTAGTTTAAATTTTTTTTTTAAATCACATTCAGCACGTAGTTCTGTCTTTCAGTTCACTTATTGCAATTGCTTGATTGTCACCGTGGGACGTAGCGAAATATATGTGGTTTGGAAATCTGAGCGAAATATCTGCTAATAATAACTGCTTTGCAAAACTATTGAACGTCCCAAATACTCATAATATACAACGCAAAATGTATGATCTCAAATTAATTGTTTAGACTTATATATTAAAATATATAAGGAAGTACTTTACACTTGGCTTGAGCAACTTTGAGACAAGCGTTCAGAGAAAGTGTAGTATTCTGTAAGGCGTTTTAACCAGACTTGAGCTGATTACACTGGGGGCGTTGGTGATAATATTGAGATAAGACTCCGGCGCTGGAGCATCTTTGCTAATTAATGAATGAACAATTAATTGAAAAAGAAGAAAATCTGCAAAAACAAGTAAATGGCGATATATTTGTAGCTCAATCTATTTAAACTCATGAAGAAAGCCTTTTTTTTTTTAATTAAACGAGATGCCATGATTTACAAATAGGGATGTATGAGAAACTCATGATCTAAAGTTTTGCTTTACTCATTTAGTTTGCAAATTAATATTATAAATTTCACTCAATATCAAGGGTGTGCTCCATTATTTTAGTCTTTTTCTTCTCCATCCTGCCTAGTATAGTTAATCTACAGTATATAAAGAGTGAGCTGCTAGAGAGGGGGAAAATATACTAAAGACTAAAGGATTTAACTGAACATTGCATACACATGATATGAAAAAAACATCAATAGGACATATAGAATTGAAAATTACAAGAAAAATGTGGTGAAGCCACAAGTGACGCGTTGGTGATGAGATGCTCGGTAGTATAAAAATATGTCTCTTTTAATTTAGATGCAATTCCTACATAATTGTCTCAAATTTCAAGACTAATAATAATCTTTAATTGCTCAGTAATTGGACTTGGACAAGGCGAAAAAAAACAACATGTGTTGATCTTTTGTGAATCATAAGCAGTTTCCCATGAAACGGTTTCCCATGACTTTTAGTCAATAACTAACAATACAGCAGAAAGTCGAAAGCATTTTAGGCTTTTATTCCTGTGTTGTTTAAAACAGTCCATGGATTTCAGACTCCAACAACCTGACTGCGGTAACAACCTGACTGCGTGATGTATATTCCTGTATCATCGAATATAGTGCCACAGCATTACGGCTATGAATTCTCAGACAGCACTCCACCAAATCACACACACAGCACAAATAATCAGCAGTTCCAAAGGCTGATTCCTAAAGCCTGCCTTCGCTTGTGATAATCAGTGGTTTATTAATGTCAGTTCGACCTTTAAGTGGTATATAAAACTACTCTGGGTGCACTAATAAAATGTTTCCCAGACTAAGCAGTCACTTAACTTGCCCTCAATGCTAATTCCAATGAATCTAGGCTTAGACTCATATCCATTTGTATCACGTGATTTGGTCTTTAATAGTCTGAGTTGACGTCTTTCTCTTTTTTTAGACGTCAACTCAGATGTTATTTACTAACTAATTAAACTAAGTAAACGTGCCATCACGTGGGTGTCTAGTCGTTCCTAAGCAGATCTCTTTTCTCGTTTTCCGAGACGATACACAAAGGTCAATTATACATAAACTAACTAACTCAGACAAAACAACCCAACGAAGAAAAAAAAAACAGTCAAAGCAAATAATCTAAGGAAAATCCAAGAGTCAGTCATAGGCCCTTAAGTAGATAAAAGGAGAATAAATGAAATGAAATACAGGATTAAAGAAAACAGCATTTTAACCAACCTGTAAGGAAGCAGCCTAGCAGGCAGACAGTGACCGAGATAGGCAGGTAAGGCATATTTCCCCAACTGAGGGGCATGAACAAGTAGCGTGTGTACATCCACAGAGTTTCAGAGCGCAGAGACCCTGCGAGAAGCAAAAAGAAACATAGACATCCCTCCTCTATGACTGAAGCACTAGAACTCTCCCTTTCTCTCACTGCTCCGTCCAGGCACAGGGAGTAGAAGTTCCTTTTTCCTGTTTCCTCTCTCTCTCTCTCTCTCTCTTTTGCCAGTGAAGATGGGAAAGGCAGCAGGCCAAACAATTGCTTTTAATGAGGTGCAGCTCCTGCTTCAACCCTGAAGGGAGTGGTCCGCATGTTGACCTTAAACATAGAGGAGGGGACACAGAGAGA
The DNA here is from genome assembly GCA_028565275.1 of Leiocassis micropogon. Lineage (NCBI taxonomy): Eukaryota > Metazoa > Chordata > Actinopteri > Siluriformes > Bagridae > Leiocassis > Leiocassis micropogon. The sequence continues at coordinate 3,850,252 of JAOVVA010000031.1, forward strand.
GAGAGAGAGAGAGAGAGAGAGAGAGAAAACAATGAAGCAAATGCCATCAAACATAATAGAGGTGTGGCATGTATCACATAGAAAAACTTTGGATGAATGGGATTTATTCATGAAAGAAAAAGTTTTGGGGTAAAATGGACTTCAATTCCTTTTTTTGCTCCATTAGCTTATAGCTCAGTTGTTTTCAACCCCCAGAGGTCTGTGAAGCATTGCCATGGAGGTCCATGTGAAACTCACAAAGTGCTTTACTGCACAGTGAAATTCTTTATTCTTTGTATATCCCAGCTTCTCGTTAGTAAGACGGGGGTCAGAGCACAGGGTCAGCCATTATATAGCACCCCTGGAGCAGACAGGGTTAAGGGCCTTACTCAAGGGCCCAACAGCGGCAACCTGGAAGAGCTGGGGATCAAACTGCACAAATCAGTAACTCACCAGAGTCCCCACTGCCCCAATATATGCCCCACTGACCGGAGTGGTCATAAAACTCGTATTATCGTATAAAAAAAGCTTTTAAATATTTGCCCAAATTACCTCTCCAGAAATTAGTATGTTCATGAATACTTCTTCTTGTTTAAAAAAAAACAGCGAAACAGTTCCAAAACCAAAATGGGCACCCGGTTGAAAAAATTGAAGTGTCCCTTCTTTATGACAACGCGCCAGCACATTCAGCTCACAAAACGGTGAAACATGCAAGTGACTTGGGGAATGAAATTTTGTATCACTTGGACACATTTCATGGCAGGCGTGAATCTTTTCCTCAAGAGCCAAAAAGAAGGCTTTTTTCAAAGGTCTCCACCAACTCATCCATTATTTGGAAAAGTGTGTCGCCTTAGGTGGAGGATATGAAGTGAACGACCAACATTCAGTAACTTTATTTTTTTCTTAGCAATAATAACAATTTATGACCACGCCATGTAACATAAGTATATAAGAAATCCAACCTCCAAAAGTCAACCCAGGCCTGATTTTCATCTGTCAGTGGAACACTCAGGAATAGAAATTTCTTTGGCATTTCAAAGAATATTAACATGACAATTTCGAATTGTGTGGAATAATCTATACTCAAGCTGGCCAAGGAATATATTTATGAGTTAAATGAGTCCCTGGCAATAAAAACATTTGAGAACATGTCAGAAATGTCATATGTGCCATATAAAATGTCACGGATCCATTGCAGAACTTCAGATGACAAATCTGAGCTTACATATCTACATAATCTTACATATCTACATAATGAAAGTATGTCTTGCCCGAATACTTTTCCATAAATGCACTCTCGAATTAGCTTCAGTTGACCCTTTGGTCTTTTTTCTTTTTTTTTCTTAAACCTTGTGAAGTCTTTTTCGAAGCTTATAGATGACAGGAATGCACACTGAACCACAGCTGGAAGCCTGTGTAACATCAGTGAAGAATTAGATCCATGTTTAAGCCAGATATTTAAGGAAAGGATTTTGATTAAGATAGACTTGCATTACTAATGATCTCCATTAGCTTGATATCACCAGGGAAAAGCAGAAGAAGAAAACATCAGATGCAAACCGTTGAGCTTTGTTAGGGATAATGAAAAAGTTGTGTACATCACATTGTTTTTTTGTTGTTGCCTAATCATTCCTCTGACATAATCAATTAACACAGAAGAAGTAGCGTAAACCGCTTAAGCCGTCCATAAATCTTCACCCCGCTCTAATGTCGTCCTCATGAAAAATTGCGTTTCAGTGATAACATTCATCACACTTTAGAGACTAGTAGCAGACTGCCTACATAGCAACCCCCTCAACACATACACAAATACACACATTCATTTCTTCTACAGCTGGCCTCTGGCTTTTCCCATGTGTCCTCATAAGTTCACATTTGTGTGAGCTTAAATTATTCACTGAAGAATTTCACTGACAGCACATGTCTTAGGTTTTCTGTTTTTATGCCTTTCACTCTCTGTATTTTTCCAAATGACTTCATGTATATCTGATCAACAAGTGAACATGTAAATTGAGTGGATTCAGCTTTACAGTGAACTATCGACACGTATGAACTAGCAAGTATGATTTCGAGTTTTAAAACTCATATACTCTCTCTATACTTAGGTACTGTACTTGTAATACGTAATCATTGCTATAGAAAAACTATACATAGGGACTTGTATAGCGGATGCGCCTTGTGAAGGGATTAAAAACTGTGTGGAGTAAAGTTTTCTTTACACAGTTTTTAATCAGTTCTCAGATTTCTCACAAACTTTAAAAGTTACTTTTTTCTTTTCTTTTGTTATTAATATAAACAATAGGGGGAAAAATAAGCTTGGAAAGGGGATGAATGTTTGTACCTGCAATAATGCAATTAAGACCAAAGACTAAGCTATTCAAGAACCTTCCACAAAATGGAAGTGTGTCTTACACACTGTTATCTCTAAAGATAGACTAAAAGACACTTGAAAGAACACCTGAAGCGGCAATCTTGAAGCTGCCAGCAGCCCAAGGTTTGAAGGCAAAAACGTGATTTGGTTTCAAATGAAGTATATATATTGATGATAAAACTATAAGGTACCAAAGGAATTACTGAGCGAAACAATGTGTTTTGATGAAAGTGTGGAATGATCATAAAAAACAGGAGTGTAAATTCAAGCTCAAGTGGCTTTCAAGATGACCGCCTTTATCCTGAATACAGGGTCGCATGGGGCCTGGAGCCTATCCCAGGAGACTTAGGTCACGAGGTGGGGTACACCCTGGAAGGGGTGCCAATCCATAGCAAGGCACACACTCATTCACACACTATGGGCAATTTGGGAACGCCAATTATCTTACTCTGCATATCTTTGGACTGTGGGAGGAAACCGGAGTACCTGGAAGAAACCCACCAAGCACGGGAGAACATGCAAACTCCATGCACACAGACCCGAGGTGGGAATCGAACCCAGACTTCGCACCCAGTGACTTCTTCCTCTTCCATTAATTGAAGAAAAGCTCAATTACACACTACAGGCAGTTTGGGAACGCCAATTATTTTACTCTGCATGTCTTTGGACTGTGGGAAGAAACCAGAGTTCCCTGAGGAATCAAACCCCGCCTTCTCTCCCAGTGAATACTCTCTTCCAACACTTGCAGAAACCACTTTGTGGAAGGTGTTTGACGATGACGAGGTGATTACAGAGGCGAAACTTTTCCTCAAGACTCAAAAAGAAGGCTTCTTCAAAGACGGTCTCCACCAGCTCATCCCTCGTTTGGAGAAGTGTATTGCCTTAGATGTAGGATATGTAGAGATGGGCTAAGCTCACGAGCAACATTTATTCATATATATATATATATATATATATATATATACCTTATAGAGAAAACTGTCATATAATGTCCAAAACCACATAACTTATAAATGAAATGCACCTTAAATGGAAATCTGTAACTTTTTTAAGCCAAACTTTATATCAGCACAAGCATTTATTTAAGCTTTATTAAGATTAAACGTCTGAGCTACTGGTTTTTCATGCAAAAAACATTTTTGCCAGAAACACAATTTATGCACTATTGCTTTTTTATATTCCAAGGAACGGATTCTTCCTCTTCTAAATATTTTAAAAAGACATTCCTGTGGGAGGCTAGAGAGATTGTTTAAGGACAAGGAATAGTATCTGAATTGTGATTATATAACTGATGGTGGGAGAAAATCTTCACTTCGGCTCACGTTGGACGATCGTTGTAATGACGTTGTCAGGACAACATCCACATCCAAACTGCATCCCTTCCAGGACGCTAAGTGACTTTTTTTGCCCTGTTTGCTGCTTTCTGATTTAAAGTTTTGGTAAATTGCAATTGTCTGGTTTTTTTTTTTTTTGACTTGGAGGAGATATTTTGTTTGACAAAGCAATATTTGTGCATGGACTAGCCTCAGCGGAATGTTCCTTAGCGGTTCTGTGGTAAGCTCACACTGTTTTCACCCCACCAACAGGAGTTCAAGTCCCACTTAGGCCCACTTAGACCCCACTTAGGGAAAAAACACAAAGCTCCTATCAGCGGGATGAAAATATATGTATTTCAATTGAGAGATTAAACGCTAGAAATAAATATTGTTTGGGAGTCAGATTTGTGTCATTGTGTTGGGGCTGTTATTTCAACATAACATAGTCAACATTGTTCCAACGTCATTTCTAACTTTGAAAAACAACTTATTACGAATAGTGTCCCAAAGTTAATAAAATTGACGTCATGACAACAACCACATAAATCCTGCTGGGTTGTATTTACCCAGACCTTTGTGTTTTGTGGGTGTGTGAAAATGTGCGAACATAAGCACCCTGCATTGTATATGATTTCCTATTTAATTACTTACTCAGTCAGAGAGCGATAGCGCTTCAATGACCTCGAACCATGTGTTCAATCCCTCCAACCCTGGACATCCCTACTGAAACGGAAATGTCCGGAAACGGTACGACTAATGTGTGCAATTCCCAAATTTAGGCTTCACGATATAGGATGTCTGATTGGAGCCACGAGCTAAAAGAAATTGTGTTTATTTGAAGCAGTGATTGGATTTGCGGTGTTATAGGGCAACGAGAGTACAGTGAGAAACTTTAGGATGTATTTACATTCATGATCAGCCCTGGGCTTCTCTCAGCACGGTTGGAAAAATATTCTCATGGACCTTTGACTCATGAGCGGAACAGGTTTAAGGAACTGGTGTTTAGACAGCGGTCTCTGTTTCTTCCTTTCTGTGTGTGTGCGTGTGTGCGTGTGTGGGTATAGAAGTTTATAAATGGGAGAAAGAGAAAGATAGGGAATGGGAGAAAAAGAGAAAGAGGAAGGGATGTTAGAGAAATAATTGCAGTTATTATAGCAGCTGTAGCAACATCAGCGGCGCTAACATGCTTTTCTCATGGATGGTTTCCATTTTAGGGCAGAGAAAGAAAATCTGTGAATGATGTAAAAAGAGATGAGATTTGGCTTAAATTCTTTCAATATGGAAAAGATATTTAGATAAGGTCTATGCTATAACGAACACTGGCATCATTTAGCTCAAAATAATGTGTGAGACTGATTACAAGGGGCGTTCAGGTCAAACTGGGACTTGAGATAAAATTTCTGTTGAATGAAAGTGTAATAAAACTAATTGACATTAACACAAGACTTCAAGCACAGTACAGTGATGAAACCCTTAGCCACAGTGCAACAATGAATGGTGCAAGCTTTTTAAAGAAGAAGGTTCGTCCATGAATAATGATCCCAGCCGAGGATTGGCTTGGAGCCTCCTGCAGTCGTTCCTGTGAACATTCAGCGTGCGAAACGTCTGATCGTTGAAAATCGACGTCACCAACTTGTGGAAGAGACGCATCTGAATGTGGGGTCTGTACACACAATCATTCACCAGCAGCACTTGCACATTACAAAAACACTGGGAGAAACTGGGAGTTTATTGACGCATCCCTAGTGCAGTCCTGACCTCTCTCCAAGACATTTCCATTTTAAAGGAGTTCCTGGGAGGCCAGGGTTTCAGACCGAAGCAGGCAGTCTGATCATGGTTCCAGCGTACTGAGAAAACTTTCTACCTTGATGGTGTCCAAGCACTAGTGAAACACTGGGATAAGTGCATTAGTGTAGTAGGGAATTATATAGAGAATTAAAGGGAGTTTTTAATCTCATAAGTGTGTTCTGTTATTCTGCGCAATCAAATGTCCCGGTTTGACCTGAACGATCTTTGTAAAATAAGTAATTATTCCATAGTGCCAGATTTGGAGCCATCTCGATCTACTGTACATAAATCACAGCATCATTTACTGATTTTATTCACTCTTTTTGTAAAAAAAATTTAACAAGCTGTGCCCGCGACTTTGTTCGCGTGGAATTTAATTGCACACTCATAAGCACGTATTAAAAAAATAAACAGGAGCAAAAGTGCGTGGAATGAAGGTGTAAGATCGAATTTGTTAAGTAGATTTCAACCGCAAACTCATAAACGCGTATTAAAAAACGTACAGCGCCATCTGTTGAATTTTGACATGAACTAATGATTTTTGTCATGGTTGATTTTTTATTTTTATGATATACGAGTGTTTCCCATTTAAAACTCAAAGTAGTATATCTTCTCTTTCCGTGGACCGATTGCGAGAAAATAAAGCCTACATGTTACCTCAAGCTCGGCCAAATGCACCTGTGCAAACCCCATTAAAATTTGTTCAGTAGTGTTAAGTGATGCGTGCACAACAAACAGACAAACAAACAGACAAAAATTCCCAAAAACATCCTGATGTGTTCTATTACTCATCTTATGTCCCCCCAAATAATTCTTTTCGCAAATATCTTAAATGTATAGACACGCCAACTTTACAGTTTTATTATATGTATAGAATAGAAGATATGTTTAAAAAGTGCCTTCGTTGTTTTCCGAATTACTGGCCCCACCACGTTGAGTATTTGGTGACATATAAAAAGGGAAGAGGAAAAATAGTGAGAAAGGCTAGGGTGGAGTCGGAAAGCACAAAAAAAAAGCGTGATAAGGAGAGTCTCCTCAGGGTGGTGCGGAGGTCAAGGACCTCACATCATGGCTGACGGTGTGGAGGGAACTGTAAGTCACTCAGCATTGCACAGGGTGGAGTTCCTCTCTGCTACCTCCATCACACCCAGTGAGGGCTTTGAGCCAGGAGCAGAGCTAAAGAGCGTACAGCTGTGACTTCTCTGTCAGCGTATTCACCAGATCTCACAGTGCACACAGTTAAAAATGTGTCTAAGGGTGTGTCAAAAAAACTGAAGAAGTAAACGACAATTACGTTTTTCTACAGGAAACACATAGATGTGTATGGTGGATGTCGAAATAATACATATGAATGTATAGTAATATTTAATAAAGAAATACACAGTGTTATAATTTTTTACATGGTAAAGATTTTAGGAAGGAAGGAGTCTCCAGTGTCAGATGTATACTTTATTTAAGAAGGTTATATTTGTATCTTTAAATGAGTTCTCACTTTATCTGTACAGAAAATTCGATAGCAGGGAAACATTTAAACGTTCAGAAACTGCAGGTTTTCTGACTGACGTATTTGTTAAAGCTTAACGACTTCGCCAGAAAAAGACACAAAGCTCCTGTAAGCTTATCCAGAAGAAAAGGGGCCTTAGGAGGAGATGGCTGCATTTCAATGGGGAAATAAATACGCTGCCTACTTAAGCAGGCTGTTTCTAAATTAAACTAAACTAAATGAAATGTTCTAAAGTGTTTCACACTAAGAATTACAGAACAGTGTATATTTTCTGACACATACCTAATTTTCACAGTGTGTATTTATGTGCTTGTGTTTCTATCCCAACTTAAGCAGGACAGCCGCCTGGGTGGGACAAGGCCAATGTGTACAATTGTTACCTGGAGGGCACTAAAACTTGACATGCTTTTGGGTGTGCTTGTGCACTTTTTTTCAAACTCGACTATTCTTTATGGACTGGAATATATGTTAGGGCCAATTACTTGCGCGTCAATAGAGAAGCTAGCTACAGATGGAGTGTGTAACTGTGTCATAACCTCTCTACGAACAAAATATCCCCCAAAAAGATAAAAATAAAAAAAAAACTCCCTAACAATAAATATAAAATTGTTTATTGTTTCTATCATTTTCCCAACAGTCACCAAGAGTCACAGCTGTTTCTAAAAGGGTACTGAAAGACTGCAGTGTTAGGAGCACAAGGGGCTTTGCCAGGTTTATAGTTTTTCAAGAGCAGTCTGAAATCAGAGAGTTGGGTAACAGTTCCCTCTTACAGTCAGCTGTGTATTTATTTGGACCCCCACTACCAAACCACTAACTGAAATGCGAGCCAAAATGGATGCCTTACTTGTGATTTGCACAAAAGAAAAGCAGCGTGCAGTGATTAGATTTTTTTTTTTTGGTCTGAGGGTGTATCTGGTGCCGAAACAACTTGCAGATGAGTATAAACGGAAGTATTTGGAAATCTGCAAACAAAATTTGGGATTTTGTGGGATTCTCAAGGGCCAGCATCGGAACATTATCTGCAACCGGTTCTGCTTGTGAGCATTGGTTAGGGGTGGCCGAATAGTAGGTTTATGCACAACTGCAAGCCTCTGAAGGATCCTACA
>JAOVVA010000031.1:3870629-3893574 GCA_028565275.1 Leiocassis micropogon
CACACACACACACACACACACACACATACACTCTCTATTCTTTGTGGTTCATTTTATCTTCTCTAGCCTTCATCATAGACACAACCCAGAAGGGATGCAAAAGTTTTTAAAACACATCCAAAAGCACTTAAGGATTTACGTTCTGTTCAGAGCAAACACTCCCGCGGGAAAACAAAGCCTAATTGCCTAGTTCTTACACACTAAAACAGCTACTCTATCTGTCCCAGGGGTTCTCACAGAAATACTGACAAGAGTGTGAACCCATACATCATGAACTCTTTTGGAGCCAGGGGTGTCTGAACTTATGGACAGTTCAGTTTCTACATCTCTGTGTGCTACCGAATAGGGATAAGCGTGAATCTGACATTCAGCCTGCAGAATTCAGAACTCTAAAGCTTCCTTATTTTACCATTTCTTTACCAAGTCTCAGACGTCCTGCGAAGTGCATCTATTAATGCTTTAAATAAACTTGTTTTTTCTTGGGACCAACTTTTTAAAAATGACAAACCATCACGAACTGATTCACAATATCTAAAGCAATAGAAGTTTAATTTAATGTTTAATTTAATTCACACTTTACACATGAAACCAAATAGGTGGCGTTCACAGACGATTTAATTATTTTTTTCCCCTCTACTCTGATTCTAACTACAGGCGAGATTAAGACTGAAACGGTGACAGTGGTGGAAAACTAACTAGCTCCTCCGTGTGACTGAAAGGTGTACTGCAGACATAAATCGCTCCTGTGACCCAACTGTAGGTTGCAACTCGGTTTTATAGTCTGTGTAATGAGCTACTCTTGGGCGCCATCCCTGAGCTGAACAACAAGCCTTCTCATATGAGGTCATAATTAGGAGTAAAGGTCTAATTGGTTTTTTTAACTGCTCACTACAACAATGGAGAAAAATAAAAATTTAAAAATTAAATAAAAGATCCCCTTTAAAGGTTTGAAACCTGATTAATTATTCATATTTCTTTATATGGCTGAAAAAACAAAGGTTTGAAAACTGTGCCTTTTTAAACCAGATAAAATAAAACATCTTGGCATCATATCTTTATAAGAAATAATACAAATAATTTAAAGGTTTCTTACAAGTAAAAGCAATGTCAAAGTCTAACTCACCAGTAACAGCATTGGTCAACCATGGGAACAAGCCAAATCTGTAACCCTAAACCAATTTTCCCAAAGACGGTTTATTCTGCTTGTACTCAAGCAATTTGCCATCTCTAATAAACTGTGTTTATTAATGAGTGATAATTGGAATCCTATTATAGTTATACATATCTAATGTTTTGGAATGCCTGTGGAAGCGAGTCCCTTCTATTAGTTATGTTTAGCCGCTTCAAACAGTTGTACTCTTACCAGACTCTCAGTTTTTGACACTCGAGACTTATTCCAAAAATGCTAAATAAACATATTCTTCCAAAAAAAAGCAGAAGAAAAAAACGTTTACCATAAAATTTTCTTATTAATATACTGCAAATATGTTAGGAGTATGTGAACTAGCTAAGAAATTATAACATATTAGAGCAAAGGACAAAGGATTTGGCTTACTGTCAAATCTAGTTGCTGTATTTTCCCCCTTGTTTTTAAATTTTTGAATTGTTGAATAATGATACAGCTGATAGGGAACTTTTTGACACAAGAGGGCGCTGTTCCCTTGACAGACTCAGATTTCATAAATCTCTAGTCTCATAAAGAAATCTAAAATACTGTATACTGTATGTCATACAGTAGACAGTTAATATGTTGCAGGTGATGCGCCTGTACCATACCCTGATGGTCCTCCATGTCCATGTTGAGTTGCCGCAACTCTTCATTGAGGCGGTTTATTTTTTCCCGCGTTTCGGTCAGTCTGAGGAAACAAGAGGCATGTTTTCAGTTTGACTAATTTAAAGTTTCACTCATGATAACAAAAAAAAAAAAAAAAACACACACAAGTTTACTTACTGCCGCTCCATGCTGGCAATTTCTTGATTATCTTCTTTCACCTGAGGTGGACAGAAAAGGTAAATTCAATGTGTATTAATTAAAAGTCCTGCATTAAACTAGTATACCAGTGTTAGAGGGAGCGGGAATGGAGTACGAGTTGACCTGTTTCAGCAGACGCTCTCTTTCCTCCTGTGGCGAGATCATGCTCTTGTCTTCAGCCTGCAGGGCGTCTCGGCGAAGCTCCAGTTCATGCAGGCGCTCGTACAGCACCACGGCCTCCTGCTTCACCTGAGAGTGCTCTAACTCCTACGACAGTCACAGAGAGCAACAGAGAGAGAAAGAAAGAAAGAAAGAAAGAAAGAAAGAAAGAAAGAAAAAAAAGAAAGAAAGAAATGGGGGTTAGACTAGAACTGCTGAAAATGATAACTTTGGATTCTTTTGGGTCTAAAAGTGAGTAAGTTTTGCATGTGTGCTTATTTACAGTAAGATTAAACATAAATTAGAATTCCACTGCCACCGCTGTAATAATTTCCCAATCTAGCTCTATCACCAGGTCATCAGTGCAAGCCAGCATGCCATGTGTTTGTGTGTGTGTCTGGTGTAACAGGTTCACTCACAGCCTCTAATGTTTCCTTCCTGGTCATCAGTGAGTCCAGTTCATCCTGACGAGCTGCCAGTTCCTGGAAACAGACATTTACATAAATGGCGTAATGGCGGGAGCCATAAACTGTAAATCATTTATAATTATAACGTTTGCACCCGCATACACAGTTCATGTATTATACTACTGTTCTGCTTTATACATCTGCTTGCTAATTATTTTAATGGTACTGAGATATCATTGGTGTAAATCAGTTTTTTTTTTCATTGTTGTTGTTTTGTTTTTTCTCCTTAAACCAACCTGTAGCAGCTCCTCATTGACAGTTTTCATCTCTGCATACTTGGCTTGTTTCTCTGGGGGCATTTTTTTCACGATGTCATCTGCTGCCTGCTTCTCCCGTTCAATCTCTGCCTCTATAGCATGGATCATATCCTCCTTTCTGAGACAGAGATGCACAAATGTAATGGATCTATTCGGACATTCGATGTGTTGTCAGCCAGAATTGAGTGAGCAACAGTTAAACCCGCGACAGTAATGTTAAATTCATAGAAAACAGAGCTTCTTTTAATCACGTAGTTTCTACATACAGTAGCACCTGATCATTTCAAGTTTAAATGCTTGATAAAAATGATGGACTTCTTAGCGAGTGAAATATTCTTGAATCAAGCCAAACCCATATATAATTTCGTAAAACAAGATTAAAACAAACCAAATATACAATTATTAGTCAAGTTGTACTTAAATTGCAAGAAAAAACGTGTCTTGTTTAATAGAACAAAACATTTATCACTTTCATTTTTAGTAACGTATGACTAGAAGTAAGTTCTTATATATTATTCTAAAAAATCATAAACAGGTTTGGCTAGATTCAATTCATATTTCACTTGCTCCACATGCACTGCAAAAAATATCTTCGAAAATAACTTGAATGTAGTTACATTTACCTACACATTCTTAAAACAAGATTACAACAAACCAAATAGAAAATAATTAAGTTTATTTCTAGTAAAAATTTACTAAATTTTAAGCACAATTTTTTGTTCTATTAGTAGATCATTTTGCTAGCTTTAGGAATTTATTTTTTGAAAGAAGCAAATCCTCTGCCAATAGAACAAGAACTTTTTACTTACAATATTAGTAACCTTAAGCTTAATAATCTTATATTTTTCCTGGTTGTAAACTTATTTTAAGTAATTTTAGATAGGCTTGGTTAGATAGATTCTTGGCTAGATAGGCAAGAGTGTTTCAGTGGCTTTCAGTGGCTTTTTTTGCAGTATGATAGAATTTACAGGTCATTGCTTCAAACTGCAACCAATATGCCAACAATAAACCTTTTACAATATGTTCTCTCTAATCAGCTGCCAGTTTACAGTGTATCCTTAGTCAGTGGGACATTCTTACTTTTATCACGCAGAGCAAAGGTTCTACGTGTAGCCTAGTTCCTTGAAGAAGTATTTCAACACACTATAACCCAGAGTCGCTGCTTTCTGCTGCCTGTTACGTGATCAGTTTCAGGGTAAGTCTTGTGTGCTCTACTCTTCCCATAAATCATGCTTTATTAATAGTTGTTGATGTAATACACTACTGTATGTATTTTTGTAGGGTTATGTGGCTTTAGAGATGTATCTGTAAAGAGGAGGATGTAGCAAATTTACAAAGCTAGTGAGCAGATGGGAGTCAAGGGCTAAAATCTAAAAAAAAAAATTTTTTTAAGTGTCCTCAGGGTAAAAAAGTTAACTTGTTATTTGCTGTTGTCTTGACAAAAAATTAGTAAACAACAAATGGAGTGTTAAGCTGATTTACACGTCAACGTTGTGTACAGTACGTTTGTAAGCTTTCTCAAATTATAATTATGCAATAATTAATGCAAATTATAACTTAATAAATCTGAGGCTGTTTGTACAAAGAGTTTGGTATTTAGTTTAGAGGTTTCAAGCTTGACGTTGTTTTAGAAAAGCATGAAAATGGTGGCCTACAAATGGCTGCTGAATTTGTAGTCCACCGTTTTCATGCTGGACAATGTATAAAGTCAGAATAGCCTCACTGACATGTTTGTTTTGCTAACATTACATAACAGTGATTAGCAGAAAAATAATTATAACATATATAATTAATGTTAGCAAAACAAACATGTCAGTGAGGCTATTCTGACTTTATACATTGTCCAGCATGTGTATAAAGTGCACAAACTCACACAATTATTCACTCCTGACCTCCATGTTTGTGCATTGAAGCAAAACAACCTGCCCCTTTATCCTAGAGCACAGGTCCACTTTGTACTCATTTGGGCTTCCGTTCAAGTGGCTTTCTGGCTAGGAGCAGATAACACTTTCAAAAAGCTCACAAGCTGAGGCGCACGGGAAGACAGCATGCTCCAGCATGCTCCTTCAGGACCAATCCGTGTGCACAAAGCGTCCCTTTGTGCCCTGTTCGTGGCCTCATACTCACTGAGTTTGATTATTATTCTCATAGTCATCCATCTGAAGCAGCTGAGCTCTTGTGGATAAATAATAATGCCTTTGTCTAAAGAGATACAACGATGTGTAGTTTTCCAAAGAGTTCAGTTGTTTCTTCAGCCTTTTTTCGTGCAGTTCTGATGCTGGCGTCTTGTGCAGGTGAAAGATCATGATGCGGAAAGAGCTGGTCTTGCTGTGGGCGTTGGCTCTATGCGCAGCTTCTGCTGAGATCCAGGTGAGTATTTTAGAGAACCAGTTTAAAAACAAATCCACAGCGCACGACAGACAAAGTTCTTTAAAATAATAAATCACGAGCAGTGTGTTATATGTTAGAGTGAGGCTTACTTACTACACTTGCAATACAATAAACTTAATGCCATGTTTGCCTTTGTTTCAAGGTGGATGACAGCAACAAGACACTGAAAAGCATTCCGGCCACCTACAACGTGAACATAACCAGTTTAATCCTGCACAACAACAGCATTTTGATGAACAGCACAGACACAAAGGCTTTGAATAAATACTCCAAACTGACAAAGCTGGACCTCTCATACAACCTCATCATGGAGTTGCCTAATGGAGCTTTTTCTGCTCTCAGCAATCTAGACACAATCTATTTAAGAGGGAATAAACTGCAAACCATGAGGAATGAAACTTTTGCAAATTTGAAGAACCTCAAGACACTAGATCTGGCTGATAATCCATGGAACTGCACGCAGAAGCTACTGACGCTCATGAAGTGGATGAATGAAAAAGGATTGCAGATGGGTGAGATGCGTTCTAACTAAACTTAGATGTAGTGGGTTTTTTTTGTTACATTTTGTGGCGTATAACCTGGAATAAAAAGAACTTAATTGGGATTATATGTTATGAATCTACAGACACACACAAAAACTAGGAAGCTGCAGAAATACTCACAAATTAAAATATAAAATATTGAGCATAGCATCACAAAAATGAAGCATGGTGGCGGTCATGTCATGCTGAGGATTATACAACAGTTAGTTTTGACAGAGTAATTCGATTGGACGAGAGACATTTCATAGGTATAACAGCACTGGGATGTTTATCACTCACACCTGCATCACAGGTGTTCTGACAATCGTTAATTACAACAGTTGGCCGCCAGCAAGGGTGAAAGTAGGTCGGTACGATCCGTAGTACTATAAAGTAGTTAAAACTATTTTCACCCCTGTTAATTACACTAACTGTCAGTCTCTAGTGTTGACAGAGCAAAATAACTCTTTGAATAAATAAATAAATCAGAATCTGTTGATAATAAATGGTGTTTGTGGAACTGTTGAAGGAATCACGGCTGTACTGATATTCAAGCACAATAGCACTTATTTGCTCTCATATGATATTGCTGAATTATCCTTAGTCTCTGGTTACACTTCACTCCCTTCATTACAAGGTTAGTTGTCCACTTTTGGTGGACAACCTCCTCCGGGTCACGCTTGAACCATACAGTATATTCCTTTAATGTAGCTCTGAGGAATGCTTAAGGTTTTGGACAATTTGGGAACTGGGATAATTTTCCAGTACTTTGTCCTGTATTTGTTTTTATAAGTCCTTATTCTTTATGACATCATATGTCTAAAAATTTGTTTAAGGAAAAAACCCTGGGGTCTCACACTCGTGGGGATCACGTGATGCTTTAATTGCATGCAGGTCAACTTCATTGTAATAATGATGCGGAGGCCACTGGTTACACAAAAGATTAATTAAGGCTTTCACAACCGTGAATACTTATGCAATCAAGGATGAATACTTATAATCACTTTTTTATAATAAAAAATAATAATAATTTAGCTAAATATATTCATCATCCAATGCTTCAATATTACAGATTATTTGGTGTAGATTCATGACCTACAGTCTCAAAAAAGTGCATTTAATTTCCTGGTTGTTCAAAAGTTCAAAGGCCGAGTCCGATCATTAGGCACAGGACTGAGTCAGAAATGTTTTTACTAATTAATTAACAATACTTTTACTTACTTTGCATTTCAAGGAGAAGATGCCACTTGTGCGAGTCCAAGCAGCCTTGCTGGGAAAAGAATCCTAAATGTGCTCCAAACAACGACAACAAAGCTACCTCCAGTGACAAGCAGCACAGTCACTACACAGTCAAAGCCTGCTTCTACTACAGTCACAGCTTCCACGAAAAACTATATTACCAGGAGAAGTCCACCATATTCGGAGGTGACCCCAGGGAGCAGAAACACCGTTTCAAGCAAAGGTGTGCTTTTTTTTTATTTTTTTTTTTATATAATTGAATGTGTACACACACTAGGCATCCTAATAGATCGGTAACAATTTTTGCATATGAAATAATAAAAAATATATATTTTGCCGGCTATAAAAGGGTTAACACTATAAAACTATAAAACCACCAAACATTATAAATGCTATAAAACTTTGAAACTAGCAGTTCCTTGTGCAATACCATAGACAGCTTTATAAACCCGCTGACGAAGAAGCATGTGATACAAAATTTACTTTATGAAATTATTAAATACCTTTGTTAAATGTACTTTGCTAAACCCTTTCTTAAATCCATGCCTTTTTAGAGTCACACAAAAGTTAAAAGACTAGTGTGCTATCTACTGTAAGTGTGATGTAGTATGGTGTTTATGTGAGTGATATACGATTCAGTTAATAAGGATTTTTATTACAACAATTTGTGTCTTGATAAATACTTATAATCACTTTTTTATAATAAAAAATTATAATTTAGAAGTTTCTCCATAAGAAACTTTCTCTTTTTAAAGTCAGACAAATACAGTAAGTTACTGTTCTGTCCATCAGTGAACACTAGAAGAAACAAAGATGAACAATGATGCTCTGTATATAAGTTGGAGCAGACATGAACTGCGCAATAAAAGGGAAAAGATCAACTACAGTATAACGCTTATATAGTTAAGTTTGAAATGTATTTATAAATATATAAAACCAGTATTGTGGCTTGCTTTAGGCACTGAAACTAAACAAGATGGCAAGTTGGGGACCACCAGCTGGATGTTTCTCACTGGAGTGATCATGATCATTGTCTGCACATCCACGATCATCGTTTGCGCAGTCAAATCGCCCACCTGGTACAAGATGCTCTTTGACTACCGTCACCAGAGGCTGCGTGAAGCCGAAGAGTCCAGTATCTTTAACACGGGACGATATTCCAACTTCAGCCTGGACACGGAGCAAACGGAGACCAGCGCTCACGAGCTAGACCAGGGACTCACGGGGCCAACTGAGGACGAGGACGGCTTTATAGAGGACGGATACATTCAGCCTGAGGACTACAAGGAGCATGCTGATTTTGATGAAGTATAAACTGAGTGACTTTGCTAAAGACTGTTTAAGACAGGTCCATTTGAGGTATGCTAAGCCAAATATAGATGTCTGCAAGTGCAATGTCCAAGTGTATAAGGAGCAACAACTGTAGGAACCAAATGTGGTGAAGAAGAAGACATGAATCTTTCTTTCACAAACCGTGGCGTCATCGTGCGAAAAAACTACAACTACACTTATTCATTTTTTACAGAAAAAACTTTAAAGGTTTTGAAAATCAGTTTTTAATCACTAACTTATTTTCCCATTTTGACTACATCTCTAAGTTTCAGATTTTTAATATGCATTTGCTATTTTTTTAAAAACGGAAATGATTTCTTTTTAAATGTGTGAGCTTCGATGTTGTATAAGGTTGTACATCCATAGTGTCTCTTTGAAAGCACACTGAACAGGCTATAAACTTTAATCTTTAACTCTCTAAACACACTGTACAGCTTAGATCTGTGATTTATAACTTCACATACATGATATATACGTTATACCACAGCACTGCTGAATTCACTAATCTGATTGGTCAGGAAGTGTTGATTAATCTTCTATAATAACACCTTTGACCTTAGCTTCAAGGCGTCTTCTGTACCATGACAAGCTGTTTTTTTTATGTATTATTAACAGACATTCCACACCATTAAATGCAACTATAAAAAGAACCAATGTACTGCATGTCATTAATTAACTAAAGTACCTACAGTGCTACACCTCACGATTTGGTGTGAATTTGACAATTGTCCAGTACTGCTTTGATTTCTCACCTATGAACAGAGGCCTGGATACTTGGGTTTTGGTTACCTTTGACTACAGAAGTTATAAACCCGGCCCAATTTTTTTAATAAACATCACCTTGTGTTTAACATCACCATGTGTTTATTAGAGAATACTATTCAGGAGCTTGAGGCACAGTGTTGAATTTAGCCATGTTAGAGGATTTGCTCCACTGCTTGTTCAAGAGGTTTTTATAAGCGCTCTGGCAATGATCATTTAAAACTGTCTAAGTCAACACTTTAAAAAACATTTGGCACAATTTTTTGTGATCCATTAAAAACAGGCTCGAACCACATATGAAGGTTTGAAACCAACTACAAAGGTATAAGATGGCACTTACTCTCTTCTCTCTGTGAATATGGCATCTATGCTTTGGGCTTCTCGGTCATTCTGTACTTTCAGCTAAACATGTGAAGAGAAATGAGACGTAAAAACAGTAAGATTTAAAAATACTTTAATGCTACACAAACACTATAGAAAGAAAAAAAGAAAAAAAAAAAGAATGTAACAATGCTTACCATGCTGATTTCATTCATTACTTCATCCATTTCTGTGTTGGTGTTTAGCTTGTCCACCAGCTACAAGTTTCACAAACCATACTCAAAGTTAACTAAGAATACATTCACATATACAGTATAGAAACCACACAGAGTCCTACAGTTAAATTTAAATAGTGTGAATTGTTTATCCTTTTAGTGATTTCTGAAGGTAATTTATTGCTTAGTAAAGTTCTGTTTGTAGTTACTACTACTTAGTATAGTTACCATGTTGTAGTCCGCTAGCTGCCCCTGCAGATCCTTTATTTCCCCAGCAAGGCTCTCAGCTCTGTAGAAGTAAAACATTTTCAAAAAAAAAAAAAAAGTGACTCATGAACAGCTCACCTGTTGCCATAATACTGTGATAAAAAGCATTTAACCTTTTTTCATATGACAGGTAAACTGAGTTCTCCTGGTTGAAGATGTCGATCTCTTTCTGTAGTTTGCTGTTCTCTGTTGTGAGCTCATTAATTTTGCTCCTGTAAGGAAAAAAGAGCTTTGAAGTTGTACAAATTTTTATTTTTTTATTCTTTCATCTGTGTTAAACCCTAGCATCCTTGATTACTGTATGTTTAATTGAATTGCCTGTTTTGCTGCAAATTATTGTGTATTTATTTGTTAGTTATTTATATAAGGACTAATCATGTTTATATGTAGTTTGTAAAGTTTTTTTGATTTATGTGACAAAAAAAATTTGAATGCAAAGACTTGTATTTGTGAAGAAATATAAGATTTTAATGTATAAAATATGTTGCTTTAAAACAAAAACATGCTAATGTTTAATAAACTGATTGTGATTCTAGGTTAGCTGAATGATTACTGTTCAGACTTGGAATTTTCATTTTAATTTAAGTATTAAGATCAGAGCATCACTTAGGACATTACTGTTGATCAACTGACTACGTTCCAGCAAGAATGTCTAGATAATAAATGACTTACCGGAGTAAACCAAGATAGTACGATTTATCCAGAATTTGCCTCTGGGGTCCTGCAAAAGAAAAAGAAAAAACTTTAATGGTTTGCAATCCAGATAGAAACTAAATAACACTAAATATTGTATTTTAGAGAAGTACCTTTCCCGCCGGTCTTCATTCCACTGAGACCCTGCTGAGTGACAGGACGATCGGTCACTTTAATCTGAGCTGATAACACTCCCTGAGTAGCAATGGGCCCAGCCCTGGTCCCAGGACGTCCAGTACCTGGCACCATCTATAACACAGAACACACATGTAACTGGATGGAGTGTAATTACTGAGCTGGCTAATATTTTTTTTCACATAAGCTTTAGAAAAATTTACAAATTTTTTTTAAATGCATCATTTGTCAAAGCCATTGAATATCTCCTAATAATTCGCTAGCTATACAGGCTGTGTGTGGCCTTAAAAAAATGTGGTGTTTGTAAGTGTTTGTAGGCTGCCCTGGTTCTATAATAGGAAACACGCAACGTGACACAGTGCCACAAAGCACTCCTCCAGCCAATCAGCAACATGGGACATTTGTGCTTGATGACATTTTATGTTAATATTGGTCAGTTAGTCCAGTTTTAATGCCACTGCCTTGGCAATGGGAAATTGGGGGCGGAGCTAATGAAGAAGTACAAAACTGAACTAAACTGAATTGAACTGAATGAGTTGTTTCTATGGAAAAATTACATTTTAAAAGATTAATACAGAAATTAACTTGGGGACCAATGTGTAAGAATTAATCAGCACCAATCCAATTTGACTATTCAGTCAACATTTCCGTGGTAGAAATCATCAGTTTAAAGAGGGAAACTCTCATGGTTATGTGCTACCAGTGTAGTTATTTAAGCCTGAGACACATAAGAGTATACACATACATACGTCTTCGATACCGTTTTATCCTGTAAACTGGGTCGGGGGGGGCTGGAGTCTATAAAAGGAAACGTTGGGCACAAGGCAGGGTACCAGGTGCCAATCCGTCGCAGGGTGCACACACACACAATGAACAATGTGGGAATGTCAATTAGCCTAATCTACATGTCTTTGTCTGTGGGAGGAAACTGGAGCAACCGGAGAAAACACATCAAGCACGGGGTGAACATGCAAACTACACCCACACACACACACACACACACACAGACTCAAGGCAGCAAAAAAAAAATCAACATAAAAAAGCAAAAAAATAGGAACAGTAATTATATAACAATGCCATGTAGTGAATATGTGCAGTCGCAATAGAATAGATGATGCTACGAAATGCAAAAATACACTGTTATATAGAAAAGCTAATTTTGTTTGAGAGATATTAGCACATGTTGTCCATATGTACTCCATCTAAACATGAAACTCAATCCACATCGGTCAATCCACTCACCCCTGTTCCCACTCTGATCGCTGTCTGTGGAGGTCTGACACCAGTTGGGGGTCTTGCAGTCCCTGGGACTAAGGAACTCCTGCTCATGGGTCTGCCAGATGGGGGTCTCTGACTTGCCATAATGAGTAATCTGTATAGGAGTATAAAATTACAGTACAATCCCTTTAATTATAGTGCATGAAAAAAGTCTGTGACTGGGAAGCACAAAAACTTTAACATGAAAATGAATAACTGTTTATGTAATGTCATTTCAGTGTCAAACATTGAAAAAAACACAGTAGGTTATTTAACATAGTTCATTTATACATCTATTATTTAATAAACTGTAGTTCATCTATAACATTATACAAAATAAAATAAAGTTTTAATATGTACCAACTAATTATTAACTTTGGAACTCATTTATTTACAAATTAATGCTGCTAAGATTTATAAAGTCTATTTTAATACACAATTAATAATAAAAAGAAGAACTACAATTGACCTACCTAGTAAGTAATCAGTTAACCGTACGTTAGCTAACTGGCTAACTGTTTTGAAGCAAATCTGCTAAGCTAACGCACCATTTAGCGTTAGCACGCTTTGCTTCGACTTTTTTTGACTACACGCAATTATAAATATAAAATAACTCTATTTTAAATATAAAATCCTGTAAGCCGGTGCTGTACGGTGTGAGTAAACTAGAGTTTATTGTAGCCGACGGCTTCTGCCGCTTTTGTGGAATTAGAGGACTCTTCTGTTGTTGCCAAGCAACCTCTAAGTATTATCGCGAGATTACACGAGAAAAAACGTTTGCAATGTGGGGAAAAAAGCATACTAGAGTACTACATCTCAGCTTGAGTACTAGAGTATTAAGTAGCTTAGAACTCTCACAAATAGCAGTATGTTCTGGTTAGTAAGTTAGTATGGATTGTATTTGGATTCATTTTGGGATCAGTCCACACTGAATTCGAACTGTAGTTTGAAAATAGATTAGTTTAGTTAATATTGAAGGTGTGATTTAATTATCTCACTGGTGAAATATTAAACACTATCTTTAAAATCCAATCTTTGGGTTTAAATTCAAGAGGAAATTAAGGCTGTAAAATGCAAGAGGAAATTAGAATCATAGAGCATGAGCTTCAAATGTGGCCTTTTTGTGTTAAATCTTGCGTTTTTGTATTACATCATCATCATCATCATCATCCAGTACAGGATCACGGGGGCCTGGAGCCTATTCCAGGAGTACACAGGGGTGCCAATCCACACACACACACACACTACAGGCAATTTGGAAACGCCATTTAGCCTAATCCACGGGTCTTTGGACTGTGGGACGAAACCAGAGCACCCAGAGCAAACCCATCAAGCTCAGGGAGAACGTTCAAACTCCACACACACACACACACAAGGCGAAAAATCATTATTATTATTACTGTTGTTGTTGTTGTTGTTGTTATTAATTCATACTAAATGCATATGATGTGTAATGTATTATATCCTTAATGTGTTAATCTTTGCTTTAGTAAATTATTAAAAAATTAATAGGGGGGGGGGGCGAGTAATAAGGCAGTAGGTGCCAATAATATTTGATTTGACTAATCAACAGCTCAACTATGAGCTATGTCAAGTCATGTTAGGTAGGCTTTTTTTTGTCATTTTAACCACGAAATGTTCACAGTGAAACTGAGCAATGTTTCTCCAGGAATAAGGTGCTACTTATAACATAAATTAACAAAACTAGCTAAGGACGATACAAAAAAACAAAAAGTGCACTTGTAAATGTGCATTTTAGTGTTGTCCTTGCTCTAACATACCAACTTAGGAAGGGATGTTAATTAACTGAATAATTGCATCAAATAGCCCACTGTTAGCATGTCACAGGACTGATGGTAGGACATTTGATGCAGTGATTCAGTAGGTCAGGATATGGCCCAGAAGTTGGTTGACAGCATGCCAGAGCAAACTGCAGAGGTCTTGAAAAGGAAGGGTCAACGCTACAAATGTTGCCTCTTTAAATTAATTTAATGCAATTGTAAATAAAAGCCTTTAACATTTATGAAATGCTTGTAATTATACTTCAGTAAACCATAGTAACATCTGACAAAAAGACCTAAAAACACTGAAGTAGCAGACTTTTTTAGCTGAAAATTTATATTTGTGTCATTCTCAAAACTTTTAACCACGTCTGTAGAGTTATATAAGTTTATAGCACTGACGTGCCACATGGAGGCGCTAAAAGACCAGTTAAAACCAAAGCGCCCCTTTTTAAAAAAAAAAAAAAAAAAAAGGAGTAAAAATCCGAATGAGGGTAATTGTACAGGAGGCGAGGACAGAATACAGAAAGGAGTTTATACAGAATAATTGGAGGACATGATATGTAGACTATTATTTGCATGGGTTAGCTTGCAAAGGGCGTGGTCTGGAAGATGCAAATGAACATCAAATGCATTTGCAAAAGAACATGACAGAGACCTGAGTTTCCTTTATTAGAAAGCGCACATGGGGGCATTTGGCTTTACTACAGGTGGTGTTAGACTTAACGCTTCCCAAATGAATGTGTTACCAATGATCGATTAAAGATCGATCCCTGCTGAAAATGTAAAGAAATAAATGAATTTCACCAATGTGTTGCCCAGGCTATTTTAAAGGGAATATACAGTATGTTTATGTATGTGTAAGGAATATAAAGTATGTAGGGAATGTATGTATAATGTAGTATGTTTAAAAAGTATATGTAGTATAAAGTATGTATGTATGTATGTATGTATGTATGAATGTATGTATAAGTATTTTAGAGAATGTAAACTGTGTAGAAGTTTGTGTCTATTCACTATATGATTACATTCTATACTCTCAGTATGTTTACATTCTGTTGCACTTTACATTTTATATTATTTTTCAACATGTTTACATTCTGGACTATTGTGCAATATCAAATATATATTTTTAAACAATTTAAGTTGCATTACACCTTAATACCCTCTCATTATATGCAAAGTCCTTATGCTGGACTTTTGTGCAATTACTTATTTATTTTATGATATCTGTTGTAAGAGAATTGTGCACATTATAAATGTGTAAATAAGTTAATAACTTAACTTATTTATATACTAATATTATACTTAGTACCCCACATGGTTGGAGTACCTTATACATCATTATACAATAACTGGCTTCTTTATTACTATCACCTTGACTGCATTTATTATTATTATTATTATTATTATTATTATTATTATTATTATTATTATTATTATTATTATTTTGCTTTTTCATATATTTATTTCAATTCTTAAAATTGAAACTTTAGTCGTTCTGTAAGGACTACTCTAATTTCGCTGTATTTAGCTTAGTGACAATAACGAATATTGAATTATTTCTTGAATAAAGGACGCGCGTGCGTGTGCGCGCGCTCCTGGTGCATTGCGCACGCGCGGGGTGCTCCTCCTTGTTTTTGAGCCGTAGGGATCGGCATCACCGCCTCGCTCGCGCTGAGACTTGGCCGCTCCATGTCCTGTAACACTGCCCGGATCCGGGTCGTGTTATTTCTGCAGTCCTCGGTATGGACTCTCAAAAAGTAAGTGGCATTATTACTAAACCGTATTTAATTCTGTGTGCGTGTTTAATGACCTGCTTGTAACGCATAGGCGCCGTACCGTTACATTGTATCTTATCCAGTAACTCTGCTTTGGGAGTGTCATTTCTTCCTTCTCTTCTGTGTACCTTTCGTTTCTACTGTACTACTGTATATCCGGAACCATGATTCAAGGTCGCATGTTTTATTGCTTAGCATGTTTGCTTTAATTATATTATAACATGACTACAGCAGGATGATTGTTACAGTATATCATGCATGTCATCCTAGTGCACCCTGGGACTATTTCACCAACACTGAATATTAAATAGGATTGTTCTGATGCACATACTGTATATCACTGTATATACTATATATCAAGTTGCATCCTGACTAACAAGTGATCACACTAACTCTTTAAGAAGATTAACTGGACTAGGCCAATGGTTCTGAGCCTTAATAGTTCCCTGATCCTCACAAGAACTTAGACTGTATGGACAAAAGTATTTGGCCAAATCTGTTAATTATTGAATTCCGGTGTTTCAATCAGGGCCCTTATCCCCAGTGACGGGCAATTATAATGCTTCAGTATACCAAGACATCTTAGACAATGCTATACTTCTAAGTTTGTGGCAACAGTTTGGGGAAGGCCCTTTTCTATTCCAACATGACTGTGCACAAAGCAAAGACGATAAAGACTGGTTTAATAAGTTCAGTGTGGAAGAACTTGCCTGGCCCGCACAGAGCCCTGACCTCAACCCCATCAAGCTCCTTTGGGATGAACTGGAACAGAGATTGTGAGCCAGGCCTTCCCGTTCACCGTCATTGCCTGACCTCATAAATGCTCTACAGAATGAATGGACACGAAATTCCCACAAAAACACTCCAAAACCTTGTGAACAAGGAGAGTGGAAGCTGTTATAGCTGCAAAAGGGGGACCAGCTCCATGTTGAAGTATATGTATTTAGATACAATGTTATTGCAGGTTTGTCCAAATACTTTTGTCCATGTAGTGTACATTAAAGGTTGCAATTGTGAATTTTTATTCCTTAATTATGTAAACAACATGGAAAGTATTCCAATCGGGCATAACATTAAAATCACGAACAAGTGACATGAATAGCATTGATTATTTCATTACAGTGGCACCTGTTAAGGAGCAAGTAATCAGTCAGTTCTCAGTATTGATGTATTTAAAGCAGCAAAAATCATCAAGCATAAGGATCTGATTTTAGGATAGGAAAGAGTTTATACAGAATAATTGGAGGACATGATGGCATGATTGGATAGGGTCATGGGCATACGTGGCTTGAAGGCTTGCTCTTCTGGTCTCACAGAAGATCTACTGTAATGTAACACAAAAAGTAAATTCTGACCATGATAGAAAGATGTCAGAACAAAAAGTGCATCTTTTGTAATGTCTGCTTGGTATGTATGGGACTGCATAGACAAAGAATGGTCAGAGTGCCCATGCTGACCCAGTCCACATCTTTAAAAGTTCCTACAATGGACATGTGAGTATCAGAACTGGACCATGGTGTAGTGGAAGAATGTGGCCTGGTCTGATGCTTTGATGACCTGGCATCCCCATAAAACAACACGTTTAGGGGTGGTGATGGCTGAAATAGTTAAGGATCTGGCTTACTGATCGGAAGGTCAAGGGTTCAAGCCACAGCGCTGCCAAGTTGAGCAAGCCAAGCAAGACCCTTAACCCTATCTTCTCCAGGGGTGCTGTAATTTAGCTGACCTTGTGCTCTGACCCCAGCTAAATGTAATATGCAAAATATATATATATCCTGTATATATATTGTTTTATTTTAAATAATTTCCCTTTGCTGTAAGGTACTTGTGACAATTAATTAAATCTTAATCTTAGATTCCATCAGAATGCCCTATGAGAAGAAGACAATGTGATGCTCCGTAATGTTCTGCCAGGACATTCTGTTCTGTTCTGTCCTGGCATTACTTTGATATGTCCCACAACCTAAACATCTTTTAATGGCTGTAGCCTCTTTCAGCAGGATAATCCGCCCCAACACACTGTTCAGAATGGTTTGAGGACGTGACAAGGAATACAAAGGTGTTGACTTGGCCTCCAAATTCTATAGATCTCAATTCAATAAAGCATCTTCAAGATGTACTGGACAAAGAAGTCCAGTCCATACAGGGCCAACATGACTTACAGGATGTAAATAATATACTTCTAACGTCTTGGTGCTAGATATCACAGCACCCTTTAAGAGTTTTTGTGCAATCCATACAGTACCTTGACAGGTATGGCTGTTTGGGCGGCACAAGAAGGATGTACGCAATATAAGACAGGTGTTTTTAATGTTATGGCCAATTGTTGTACATAGAACATGATTAAACTGTGGCATTAGCAAATGTTTATTAGTGTGCAGAGAAAACCTATTTGAAAAGCTGGCGTCCTGCTTGGAACACATAATTGTGTGTGGATACAACACGGTCTGTCGGTCATGTGACTGTAGTTTATAGACTTATTAAAACTAATCTTAAAAATCTTAAGACTAATGACATAATGCTGCTTTAAGGGCATAATAATGAGAAATTGTCAGCATGTTCAGTGTTTGCTGTTTAGGGTACACACATTTCCATGCGGTTAAGGAGGAAGGTGGCTTGGTACGTAACTTGATCATGCGTTTAGTCAGCGAGAGGACCGAAGTGTAACATTATAGGTGTGCATTACCTTTCCTTGAGGCTTTATACCCATTCACTTATGTAGAGGAGAGAGCAGCAGGTAGGGGAATTGGATTTCACTGCCATTCTATGTAATAAAGCATCAAAAGCGTCAGGTTTCATTAACAGACAGAATTTTATATTAGTGTAATGTCTCGGAACGATACAGGTGCATAAACTTGGGGTGATATTTATTATGAGCAATTTAAGCAAATTAAAATGGTAGTTAATGTCTATAATGTGGTTCAGACTACTGACCGGCAACATCAGATAGGGAATAGTCATAAAAAATGGAGAAATGGTCAAAGATCAAAACAAAACCTTGAAAACAAAAATACCTGAGACATGAAAAAAAATACAAAATACAGAAACAGTAGAGTATTAATAGACAGACTAATTAAGGCCTAAACACAGAACAGGTGCATGCCTTGAAGGAACAAACCAATGGCAAAGATACAACTAAGACAAAGGGCAAAACAAAGAAAAGCTCAAGCAGCGCGAGCTCGCTGCACTGGGACACATGACGCATGCTGAGATGTCATGTCCAAATGTAACTATGAATAGGTAAATCCAGTCTCAGTATAAGATGGAAAGATCTATGTTAGTATTGGGATTTGATAGGATCAATAGCCTTTATGTCTGAACCACTGACGTGGCTTTGGGTTCGCAGGGAGTGCTAAAAATTTAATTTGCACAATATGATGATGTCATTGGCTTTTAAGGAACAGTCAAAAAATTTAATAAATTAAGTTTTTTACTTACCCCAAATATATTCAATTAGTTGAAATATAAGTTAAGGGGATGTCTGCTTAATTTTTACACTGGGATTATCAACATTGTTCATGCATTTATGCCTTAATAAAGTAAAACTCTTAATATACAGTATGTGAAATGTTCTAGAAATATATACGCCGATCAGCCATAATATTACAACATAAAACATTATGCCCAGTATTGTGTAGGTTCCCATTGTACCACTGGGGCGGTTCTGGCCCCTCAGGGCATGACTCCACAAGACCTCAATGTGGTGTTTGGCACCAGGATGTTTCCAGTAGATCCTTTGGATCCTGTGGGTTGCCTCTGTGGATCGGACTTTTGATTGTTAGGCACATCCCATTGGTGCTTGATCAGATTGGTGCACTGGGTGCACTGGTGTCCTTATATCGTGACCAGCATTTAATTTTTTATAGAGATTTTTGTTCCGTATGGGCTTTTCTGTAGGATCGGACCGGACAGGTTGGCCTTTGGTCCCCACTGGCATAGACAAGCGTCGACTGGCTATCATCATGCCACGAGTTTACACATTATATAATTGATAATCAATGTTAATATGTAACGTTATATGGTGTTAGCAATGAAGGAGAAGGATAAAGAGAAGAAGAATTTGTATTTATAGAGCATTCTTTCATAATGAGGATTTTAATTAGCTAATCTTAATTAGCTAACCAACACCTAAAAATTAGGTTTTCAAATTTGACCTCAAAGTGGAATACAGTTATCGTCCTCATAACTTTAATATCCTGATTAGCAAAGATGGCCGCCTCTGTAGAATTACAGCATTCAGCCAAACTGGAAAGTTTTATTCACTTTTATATGCTGTGGATTAACATAAGGATCACTAAAACATGCCGGAAAGTTCATGAAGATATTGAAAAGATTTTGGCTAAAATACCCTAATAACATGTTAGCTATATATAAGTATTTCTTGGATAGCATGTGTCTTCACTAACTGTCTGAATTTGATTTATTTAAAAAGATATTTTAAAAGCACTGTCAGTTTTGGTGATTTGATTTTCGTGGCTGAGGGAAATGAGCACCTTCGCGTTTATGTCCTGTTTTCTGTATTGACCCCCATTGAAGAATCCGAATGCTATGTGAATGTAAACCTAGGGACATAGGAAGTGTGTGTGTGTGTGTGTGTGTGTGTGTGTGTGTGTGTCCAGTATAGAGTATGTGTGTCTTTTGCTTTGGTTACAGCAGTGTAACAGTATATCATATGCCAGTGTGTCCTGTGATACACATAGTAAAGCTAAGCCTCTGTCGTATTTTAGGAAACTGCTGTGTCATATTTCCACACTTTTCACTGGAACTATTTTAATTTCTCCATAGAAGAGTGGGACGCACAGGAATAATTTCAGTATTCAGAATTTTTCCATTTAGCCATAATTTTAAACTAGCATCTTAGCATTTTACATCAAATGACCTAATCAAGAAGTTTTACACAATATTTATCAGTAACTACTATAACTTATTGGAAGTCTAATGATGAGACAGTCATCTAAATGTGTTCATTTTAGGGATCAAAGCACTTTTTACTTTAATCTTTAATTGGGAATAAAATATTTTCTTAAGCCCCAAAGCTAATAGCATATAGCCAGCTGGCTAATATAACCAGTAAAATACTTTATTCCATGACATTTTGTATACAATTTGTAAGTAATAAAATAATTGTTTTTGTAATTTTTTTTGTAATAATATGCAGGAGCTAGTCATCTTGTTTGCTAACACTACAGTATGTACGTGATATAATGTCAGTGTGTAAGTGTGTGTGCTTGGGTGCCATCCAGGCTGTACAAGGTATGTAGTTCCGTAGGATATTCTCCAGGCCTCTCGCAACCGTGCACAGGATAAGCAGTACAAAGAATAAGTGGGGGAGAGCGAAGGATAAGACAGGAGGTAAAAAGGTTAAGAGATTTTTGAGGTAAATAGTTTGAGGTAAAGGAGGTAAGCATCTCTCCTGAAGAAATGCCACTGATCATCAGTGAAAATTGTTGAAATATGGCTGACATACTGTAGCATGTTGGCTGTGATACTGCACCAATGTTGGCAAAAGCAACATAGGGCCAACCATGGTGATGTTGGATTTTTTTGGGGTAGTTTGGTTTGTCCGCGTGCCATCCGGCACAATGGACTGCGGATACTCCGCACTCTGGAGGTATAGCCGCCTTTTCTATGGTAGTTACTCAAGGGGTTGGGTTGCCATTTCAACGCCCGATTGTCATTCACACACTACAGGCAGTTTGGAAATTGCAGTTAGCCTAACTTGTATGCCTTTGGATGTAGGAAACCCTATAAGCACAGGGGGAACATGTAAACTCTATGCCCACAGACCCAAGGTGGGAATCGAACCCTGACCCTGAAGGTGCAAGGCGACAGTGCTAACCACTAAGCCACCATTAAGCCATGCCCATGGTGGAATTAAAGGTGTCTAGAAGATGACCCTGGTCACCTGATGTTTGTTCACTTGACATAAATATGTTGAATGTCTAAATATCCGGAACTGTTCCAAAAATATTTTGAGAGAAGAACTATACGGTAGAGTGCTATTCCTGTGCTCTCTGAGCTCATATGTTGTCTCATATTTAATGTGTATAGTCAACAGTGAGATAATAATGTTTGGCTCTAGATAATCATTTTTAATATGACTAAGTTGAGGTCCGGGAGGGGTCAAGAGAGAGCCAAGAAAGTACCGGTAGCAAGGATTCATTTTACCTTTATTTAGAATATGCAACCTTATATATAGAGTGACTTATACCGTAGAAGTGCTCTGTAGTCTCCATCAAGACATCACGTTAGTACGTTTTTTGTAGATTATATTATATGGGTTTTTCAAGGTTGCACTTTTGGTACAGTGATCCCAAAGGAAATTAAGCACAAGTAGTTAATATCAAAGCATTAGCTATTTAGGGTTAAATTAATACTACTTAATGGAAACATTCCTTCAATCCCTGTTTATTGTGTGCAAGGTTTCTTGCCTTAATCTATTTGCTTATATGACTTATTTGTTTTGCTACTTTCTTACAGAGCTGTAGTGTCCTGTTGCGTCTCGTCTAAAGATAGCCGTGTAGACTAATCCTTAAATCAGCCTAGCATAGTCTCTCTCTCTCTCTCTCTCTCTCTCTCTCTCTCTCTCTCTCTTTTTGTTTTCTTTTTCCTTTTCACGTAGTGAAAGTACCTTGTTATCCAGTCTCCTGGTCTATCTAACATACATAATGTGTATTATGTTACCCAAGTCATCTCGTGTATGCTGGGAGAACTCTGAGGTACCCCCCGAAAATAAATAATTAAATAAGTCAATAGGAACACAGCAAGCCGTGCAGGAGTATTGTATACGTGTTTCAGTCAGTGTAGCCATATGGTCGATAGGGACTTATGAAACAATAATTATAATTATATTTAAACGTATTTGAGATTTATTGTAGTGTATGTTTGAATGACACTGGAGTATCGACTGTATGTGAGGTTTGTGTTATAAATCAAGTAAATTTAGAAAGCTGTCAAAGTATAGAATGCTTAAAGGGAACTCTGTAGCTGCTGACCTTCAGTGATATATGGAGCTTCACACACGCGAGTACAATTTAAATGCTATTCATGTTAACTTAAACGCCTCAGAGTATTTAAGGCTACAGGATGTGCGTTGGAACATTATATGCACTGGGCTGGTACTCTAGAAAGACTGCATAATAGTCTACAGGTAATCTGGCTCATAGCTTATTAGGAAAATGATAAAACTCATTTGGTCAAGTGAGTTTTCTTATAAAAAAGTGTTTCAGTACAGGAATTAAAGAATTCCTGTAATGCCAAGGCTAAAGTTTGCACACACCACTTCAAATGATTAGTGCAGACCAGTGGCGATTTCTTCAAGACTGCAAGGGAAGCTCAGCTTCCCCTATAATGTCACAAAATTAATGGTCAAATTATGTACTATTGTATTAACAT
>JAOVVA010000031.1:3901625-3918451 GCA_028565275.1 Leiocassis micropogon
ATTCATGTTTGTGGCTGTAATGTGACAAAATGTGGAAAAGTTCAAGGGGGCCGAATACTTTTGCAAGCCACTGTACTTCTTCTAAGGGATAACGAAATGTTGACTCTAAATATTTAGTCGCCTGATCGAGTTCTGTGGAGTGAGATGGCGATTCAATCAAAGTTGATAACTCTGGGAGATTATTGATAAAGCCCTGTGTGGCATTTGATGTGAATGTACGTTTAATGTGGTAGCGCGGCGCTGTGCGTACATTATTACTATGACCCACTTTAATTGAGAGGAGGGATCTGAGATAGCTTCAGACTAGTCACATTGCACACTGCACGTTGTGACCACATTAGCTGCGGGATTGTGCACAGGACGCAGAATTTCTCCTCGGGTTATTCCTGTACTGTATAAAGCTGTCAGAAATGCATTGGTGCATTAGGAAGATGATGAACAGAAAAAAAAAATCTTATTTTGCTGTATATTGTGTTCTTGGGGTTAAATTACAATTTCAGCTAAAAATAAGTATTCAATTCTTTTGATCAGTAAAGATATGTGATATTTACTTTGTTGTTAACAAGAGAGAGAGAGGAAGATAATGACTCTCATCATCATCAGTAGTGTATATGAAGAGGCACCCATGAGACTCCCATGCCCCAAAGCCTGGCACAGCACACACATCTAAAAATAACACTAAACTCACCACTGTCTCCTGTAACCTAGACTAAACCATGTTATGGAACACTCTTTTATTTATTCAAATTTAAAACACAATAAAACCGGTTGTAAATATAAGATAACAGATACTTAAGAAGGTTTATTTAAGCTCCATGTGTTGCTGTGACAGCATGAAGAAGCTTTGGCATTAGTGTTCAAGCCACTTTTCCTAGCAGTGGTAATCTAATGCTCTTGTATACGTGCAGCACTGAAGCTCCTTAGACACGTCTGTCTAGATGTAGAATGACAATGAATGTTTCCTATAATGATTGAGGAAATTTGTCCCACATTTCCTCTGCATACTACTGTACTAAGTACAAGGGGTGGTCAATTTAAAAGAGAAAAAAAACCATCTTTATTTCTCTATATAGTATACTAGTGCTTGGAAGCCTTCCATTGGTTGAATGCTCACAGGAGCGTCTGCCGAGTCACACCCGCTGAGGTCGTCATTCGTGGACATACAGCTGTCTATAAAATGTTTACACCATCCAAATGTTTTACTGTGGAGCAGAAGCTCATCACATGGACTATGCTTGGTGCCTTCTGTACAGTATATGTTAATCAGTTTAACGTCCCAGGTTGACTTGGAAACCCTTTATAGCATTAACCATACCACCATGAAATGCTGTTATCAGTGATTTTGTCTCATTGTCTTGCCTGTCCTGGTGATCACTGAAACATTTATGATCTCTCTGTCTTTAAGAAACTTTCAAGTCAGGAGCCCAGTAAAGGCCTTAATTTTATTACCCTGAGTTACTTTTAGACTCAGTGATCTGGCTTGATCTTAGCCTTTTTTTTTGTACACATGTGAAATGTGAAACTGACGCACAGGTCTTCTAGGACTTGGATTGCAGCTCAGGGTGGCTCACCTATACCAAAGCTGAGCGCATATACTGCATCTTCCATTATTTATGTTGTGCATTGTAAAAGGCATGACTTTTAGGACAGTAAGGACCCTTCCTATTTGTCTCCCTGCTTGATATCTTTAAGCAGATTTTTTTTAAGCATTTTTTCTTTTTTATTGATCAGTTGGCTTGTAATGATTACTGCTTGACCCGATAACTTGTGATTAGCTTCAGATACACCAGGAGCAGTGGATAGAGGATACACTGCAGCTAATCAATAGCTCGACTAAGTAAACCAAGTGGTCCTGTAGACAAAGGCAGGAGCAGCTGTGTCCAGAAGTCCCGGGAGACCACTTTTAAACATTCTTTATCTATCAACATGACAATCTGGAGCAAGGGATTCTCTCCAGGGTTTAGTCAGCTAGGGATATGACACATCCAAGCACAAAAGAATCGACAATTATGCGTTAATATGCATCCTGAAAAATCAGAATTTAATAAATTGAAATAACAAGGGCTTCTGTGCCTTTGTAAAATATAAAAATAAATATATTTCTGTAGTAATAAATTATATACGGTCTGTTTCCTAGATCTAGGCAGACTACTTTACATCTCAAGCGGACTAAACATGGCCAAGCATGTAGAATTGTACTACATTTGTAGTATTTCCATAGTAGGCTATTGTTGCTGATACTCGGTTTATGCTTGAATGCATATTTTTTTTATGAAAGCTACAGAATGAGGAGTAAATATGATAGTGGAGGGTGAACTACATTTAGTAATTGCTAAATATTTAGATTCTGTGCTCCATATTTTAGCCCTTAGGACCAACAAACTGATGTGGGACTCTCCCCTGACTTTATACAGGCAAAATAGTTTATATAAATATATATATATATATATATATATATGTTTTTTAAAAATACTGTACATACAATTGTATGTTATAAATGTAGATAATCTTATCAAAAAATTCAGACTGTCTGCCGCAGATCTCGTTTGTGGGCGCAGTTGTGAATTCACATGTGTTCAATAGCTGGCTCTTAATTCGCAGAGTCAATGACATGCGAGCCACCTGCCCCAATCTGCAGTGGTTACTGTCATGTAAATCAGGCATCTGTCGCAGAAAGGGATTCGTCCTCTTCTCCCAGCATAATGAAACACTGAACAGGAAATGCTCGCTGTCTTAAATAACATCTTGTATACTATTCTTAACAGCTATAAAGTAACATAACCATCGGATAGATACACATGCATTAAGAAACAGATGGACAGAACCAACATGGCTGCCAGGGATGTCAAAAGAAGGGCTGTGTGCAGATTTATAATTGATATATTTAAATGGAAAAATACTCAAACTAATGCATTTGTAATGCCATTTTCTTCAAGTACCACTTTTATTCAGTAATATTTAATTAAAAGTATATTCTACTGTGTGTACAAGTGTTTTAGTATACTACGATTAATAAGTGTTGTCAAGGTGCAGGTGGGTGTGACATTACAAAAATTTTATCCCACGACACTTTTATTGATTCTGAATATGTATCATGATAAATATGTCAGGTAATGAACTAAAAATGAAACTGTATGTTGCAGCTTATGTAGTTTACCAAATACATAACAGGCTTTAGTTTGACTTTTTATTTTAATAATCAAATAAATACAACAAAAAACATACATTGCAAAGCAAAATTACTTAAATCGTAATCTACAGTTTACAATTTTGAACATTTTAATATTGAATCAGTGTGCAGTTTTGTTTTAGAAAGCTCTTAGTTGTCTAAGTTAGAAATGTCATTATTTTCCATGTAGTACTTGGGGATTTTATATCCAGGTTGTGTGTAAAATAAATTCTGTACATGTACAGTAAATGCTAAATATTGGTAATGTTATAATATGCCCTCCTTATAATAAAGATTTGTAGTACAGTGTGTATCTAACAATTTCATTCTTGTTGTTCAGTTCCCAGAGCTCCAGAAATTGATGTCCAGGACTGTATGGTGATGGACAATGCAGTGACCATCATCTGGAGGATGCCGGTGGAGGACAGCAAGATCGACCACTACATCCTCGAGTATAGAAAAACCAACCACGAGGGTCTGGCTCGGGTCAAGGATGAGCACCAGTGGGAGATTGTGGACAACATTAAGAGCACAGAGTACACCCTGACGGGTACAGACACAGAGCACACTGCAGTGACACACACATACACACACACCATGCTTGTCAGAACTGTTTGCACTCTTTGCTAATATGATTGTATCAAATAAACATTACACAGAATAACTTAAAATGTATAACACAGACCCTGCATGAAAGACTAGAGTAATATTAGAGTATATTTCATATTATACATATATTATATTATAGTAAGCTACTAGTGTTGTTAAAAATATACTGTAAATTACAAGGGTGCTGATTAAGAAATGGTGCTATTTAAATGTAGAAACATTATTCTTATTATATATTATTAAGCATTACTCTTATTATATGTACAGTATCACTTATTGGATGTATTATGTTTGTATATCATTTATTAGATGTATTATTATTTTATGTTCCATGTTTTGCATAAATGTTTCTTTGAATTGTCATGAGGGGTGTCAATAATTAATTTTGCTATTATACGTTTGCTACTTTTATACTAAGAAGTCGATAAAATTGCCGCACTCTTATTTTCAGGTTTAAAGTTTGATTCCAAATTCATGAACTTCAGAGTTCGGGCGTGTAACAAAGCAGCAGCTGGAGATTATTCTGATCCTGTCACATTGGAAACCAGAGGTAAAGACACCATATATAATATACATTTTAAACAATCAGGCTAACATCTGTTACTGTACGTAAAAAACAATGAAGTAGCTGAAACATATTAAAATCAACCGGTGTTGCATTCATATTGCTTTCAGTCGTATCAGTACAGTATTAATCACTGTTCTTTTATGCAGCGTTCAACTTCAACTTTGACTCAACGTCCTCACACCTGAACCTGAAGGTGGAGGAGAGCAGTGTGGAGTGGGACCCACAGGGAGGCAAAGCCCTGGACAGTAAGGTCAAGGGGAAGGAGAACAAGGGAAGGTATGTGCTCGTATTCACTATCACTATAACATCACTATTGATATTTCAAGACTATTCAAATTCAAATTTTTATTTGTCACATACACAGTCATACACAGTGCGATATGCAGTGAAATGCTTACACGACCGCCCGTGACCTTAATATTGTATATTTACACTGCTAAACACATACTATTGATGTGGAACCAGTGTTGAAGTACTTCGATAGTTAAGTAATAAAGGGTCTTAATAACTTTACACTGATTTCAAAAATGTTTTTAATTTTACTCTTAATGCCTAATTGTAAAATATATCTTGAAAGTTATGTAATTCCTATTATGCAACACTACTGTTCTGTTGACAATATACAGGACACGCCTGGCCAAAAAAGACATGCACTGTAATATGTTGTTCAATCACCCTTATCTTTGATTACGGCACGCACTGTGTTGGTCAATTCATGTATGAACATGATTCCTCATTCTCCCAAAATCATTCTTTTATAATTTGAGTCCTGGAATATGCCCCATGCCATCTGGGAAGATCCAAATAAAGATCCATTACTGACATAACCTGGTCACTCATGCAGCTGACTTTATTTTATTGCCACATAACGTTGCTTAGCTTAGACCTGACCAAATGAAGCAACCACAGATCATAACACTGCCCCCAGAGCGGGTACTATGCATGATGAGTCCATCACTTCATGTGAGTCCCTTCTTACCCTGATGCACCATCGCTCATAAATATGGTCAGTCTGAACTCATCAGTCAACGTGATACTTTTTCAAATCAAATTAAAGCCTTTTTTCTTGATTAGTCTCCCTCACACATGAATTTATTATGGCCACACAGCTGTTTAGTCCCAGTCCTGTGAGTTCTCGTCACAGCTGTGATTTCTACCGTAGGTTTCTTATGAAGCAGCATTTAAGTGATTGATCATTTCATGTTTTTTTACTACATTTCTTCTGTAAAGAAATTATTACTTCAGTATTATTATTATTTTTTTATTACTATGAAATTAATTATTATTAAACCTTACTTTTAATAACATGCTGGACAGTGCTTAACCCAATTCCAGGCATTTAAGTGATGATCTTAGTTATTTTCTTTGCTTGGTGCGGAACAATAATTTGACCCCTACTGAAATGGCATCTTTTTTTTTGCTTTGTATATCGTATTATGAGATTTGTCCAGAGTTCATATGATATTACATGATATTTTTGGTATTGTTGCAGCAGATTATTTTCTTATTTCACTGCTTATATGTATGTATTGCTTATATGT
Source organism: Leiocassis micropogon (assembly GCA_028565275.1). NCBI lineage: Eukaryota > Metazoa > Chordata > Actinopteri > Siluriformes > Bagridae > Leiocassis > Leiocassis micropogon. The sequence goes on from JAOVVA010000031.1 coordinate 3,907,513, forward strand.
ATTCGCATATATTTATGTTTTAGTCCCCTAATATATAAGTTGTTAGGGTTTTATCTAGAAGGATGTTTTCTTCTTCTGTTTATGTTGCATCTACTGCATTTCTCGCATTTCTTTACTTTCTTTATAGTATTAGGATGATTAAATTTAAAGCAACTCCCAGCCAATCAGAATTTAATATTTTCTGTAGTCATAAACTAGGTTTAATGCATATTGAGTTAAATAATATTTACAGTGTTGATTTTGAGGAGTCTGCTGGTTCTCATTATCGTTGGAAAATGGGTTCATAATTTATTAAAGCTCATCATTTATTAAAACTGTATGTTCCCTTTTCATCTCAGCTCTTCCTGGGATCTCAGTGAGGAACTATGAATGTTACTATTTTCACAACTGTAGTATTTTTGTGACTTGCTTAGGTTTTAATATGTTTAACCTTACAATTATAATTTTTTCCTTTCTGCTTCCACACCAAGTTTCTGAGGCATTTTCTTTTATTTACACGTTCCTTTTTTTCCACCAACAGTGCACACCTTACTAATCTGAAGAACATGACAAGGTGATCGTGTGTTTCTGGCCGTGTGGGATTTGGCCCGTTAGAGCATTACTAGTTCCCCTAGTTTCTTCTTCTTCTAGCATGGTGTTCTTGGGATTTGGTGTTGGCAGAAACGGACAGTCCTTATAACCTTCATGGGGGCCGTGGTTCAGGAAAAAAAATGACAGGATTAGCCGGATAACCTTTTGTCTTTAAACTTTAACTTTTTTTAAACGCATGAAAAATTTATTGAACAATAAATTGATTTTACAAAGTTGGTTAATTTGGAAGGTTATCTGGCTAACTTTGTTATACTGAATCACTGAATCCCATAGATGAGAAGTGTGCTAGTTTGCTGTTTGCATAAAACAATAACTGATAACATGTACGTGTGTGTGTGTGCTGAATCTGACAGTCATTTCTAGATGGAGAACAGTCCTTAAGTACTGTATATTATGTTATTATTAACAAATGATCAGTTTTCTGTCATGCCTCCATCTATAACTGGCGCTATTACTGACTCTTTCTTCTGGTTCTAGGGTACTCCTTTATATTTTATTCTCTCTTTAAAGAAATGGTGGCAAGATAATAGCCTTTTTTTTTTAAATACTTTGCGTCCAAAGCAGTAAACTCCTCGTGTTAATCTTTTCCATGCTCACATCTTTATAACTTTGGTGAGTAAACAATCTATTCAAATCAAGACCTCATTCGTGTTTTCACCATCAGTCATTCTGCTATAGAAAACAGCATTCATGACATGTCATTTGTGTCATCACTAGCCATCACTTTCTAATGGTAAGAATACAATCAGCACAGTACAATTTGCGCTTCTGCACAACTGGAAGTGTTTTATCTCTTTAATAGTGCAGCAATGAGCCATTGGTCATTGAATAAGGAATGATATACAGTATGTTATGAGACTCTTAGCTACAGTAAAACATTTTAATGGTGCAACCGATTTAAAGAAGGCCATTTTGAAGGCCATGTTCGGGAGTTCCTGGGAGGCCAGCGTTTTAGACATAAAGCAGGTAGTTTGATCATGGCTCCAGTATACTGAGAAATCTATCTTGATGTATCCAAGTGCTAGTAAAACACTGTGATAAGTGCAATAGTGTAGCAGGGGGTTATGTAGAGACATAACAATAGATTTTATTCTCATAACTGTGTTCTGTTATTCTGCACAACCAAAAGTCCCAGTTTGACTTGAACTAATGAATAATTGATCTTTTCCTGCTGCACCATATGACGCTCAGGGTGTTTCCTGCCTGTCAATCATAGAGCTGTTTTGTGTCATGTGGTCAAGATTATGGACACACCCACCATGCTCTAGCATCTGTCATTCCACAAAGAAAGCGGCCCAGAATTCCCTGCGGGATTCCAAAATTGCTTAGCCACATTCTCGCGTCAAAAATAATGTGGCACACACAGTGATCCTGTTTGCTTAAAAAGAAGTTCCAACTGACACAGCATCCACAATTTCACCACATCAACCACATCAGACAATAAAGGAACAGTGAAAAAAATACATATGATCTTAAAGGAGTACTCTTGTCCTCTATCCATTGCTGCTGTATGGTACTGTATGTGTTGTTACTACAGACAACGATTTTGAGACAATTCCCTCCCTCTGACGAAAAAAGAAAGAACCGCAGCACTCAATTATAACAGAAATCTAAGGGCAGTTGTTAAACTTTTATATGAAGCTTGTTGGCTTTTATAAAGAATTTATAATCTATAATTCAGTGAGAAGAATAGATTGATTCCCACAAATCACATTGATTCACATTGATCCCACAATATTTTGGGAACATGCTGATAACTGGATCCACTTTTTCTCTGTTTAAATGTTACTGAATCTTTGTAAGAACAGCTTTGAGTGTTAGTGTTTCAATTTAAGCATTTAATTGTTATTATATAGTTATGTATTCTAACTATGTTTCAAATAAGTTTAACATCTGCTCTTAAACTTTCTTTCTAAGAGATATAGTAACCAGAGTTTCTGTTCATTCTCAGTATTCTCTGTGGTAATTACACATACACTACATGGGCAAAATTATTTGACCAAACCTGCAATAGCATTGTATCACACATACAATCAGTGTATTATATCAACACATACTCTTCAATATGTAGTTGGTCGTCCTTTTTTCCAGCTCTTCTTGGAAAGCTGTCCACAAGATTTTGGTGTGTTTCTGTAAAGCATTTATGAGTTCATTCATGAGATTTTGGACAAAAAGCCTGACTCGCAATCTCCATTCCAGTTCATCCCAAAGGTGCTCGATTGGGTTGAGGTCAGGGCTCTGTGCGAGGCAGTCCTGTGAAGTTCTTCCACACCGAAGACATCAAACCATGTCTTTATAGTCCTTGCTTTGTTCACTGAGGCTCAGTCGTGTTGGAATAGAAAAGGACCTTTTCTGTTGCAACAAGGTTAATAAAAAGCATATCATGATCTAAGATGTCTTAGTATGCCGAAGCATGAAGATTTCCCTTCACTGGGGATAAGGGGCCTGATTGTCAGTAATTAACAGGTTTGGCCAAATACTTTTGTGTACGTGCTGGATAGAGATTAGTTCACCAACTCTGGACTATTCCTTTAAGGTCAGATCCCCCTCTGAGATCAAACTTCCAATAAGGTTTTGCTTTTGTTGCTTGTAAGATCCATGTGAGTTTCTTTATTGCAGCTTTTTTTATACATATAATCAGCCATCTGAAGCTCCATGTGCCCGCATCTCTTCTTTCATAAAAGTGCTCTTACTAACACAAGCGATCTTTTCTAAATATGCTGTTGCCATTTCTTTACTGCTTCTGTGTTATATCTTATCAGCCATGGCTTGAGTGTTTCTTTGCAATTGAATCAGCATGTGTGTTAGCGTTAGTGTTAGCGGTCCCATAAATCCCAGACGGATATTTGTGTGCTGTAAGCTGCCTTCATGGCCTGAATGTATTTTTTGTTCTGTTGACGGTTACAGAAGTGGAACTCCATCTCCGAAAAGAGCGCCGACTGCTCGCTCACCAGCTCCGAGGGGAGGCAGAGATCGGTTTACTGGAGAGTCGTACACAGTACTGGGTATTCAGCCTGTACCTATAGAACTCATTTACACAAGCAATAATAGTCATTAAAGAAAAAAGGGGGAAGAAACTATACCATTTACTGTATATTTTTCCAATATTAAAACACTGTATTGCAGTGAATAATAAATATTATGTTGCGTGTCTTTTTCTGTGTTCAGGTGACACCAGTATTGACTCTGGTCAGCACTACTGGGAGGTGAAAGCACTCAAAGACTGCAAGTCCTATAGCATCGGTGTAGCCTTTAAGAACCTGGGCAAGTTCGATCAGTTGGGCAAAACCAACACCACCTGGTGCATCCATGTCAATAACTGGCTCCAGAACTCCTTCGCAGCCAAACACAACAACAAGGCAAAGACTTTGGAGATGGCAGTACCAGAGAGGATAGGAGTTTACTGTGACCTTGACGGAGGTACAAGTAATTTTGTTCAGACACAAATAAACTGCCATGCTTTGCTTAAAAAAATCAGTCTTTTTAAAACCTTGGTTAAATTTTCGCCATTTGAGAAGCAAATGTGAGATTTTCAGTGTTTACTTGTTGAGAATTTTCAATCGATATAAAATGTAAAAGTGAAATAAAATGTACAAATCAAGACAGAAAAATGACTTAATGACAAGTGAAATGTTTTTTTAACAAAGTACACTGCCTGGTCAGTGTGCTGTAATGTCCAGTTCTTGTGTGAAACTGATTCCTTATACTCCCAGTAGTCCTGGAATATGCCCATCTTAGTGGTTAGCACTGTTGCCTTGTAACTGCAGATCCTGGGTCCGATTCCCATGTCTGCTCTTTGTGCATGTTGCATGTTCTCCCTGTGCTTGACGGGTTTCCTCCAGGTTTCCCTGTTTCTTCCCAGTACAAAAACATGCAGATTAGGCTAATTGGCGTTCTCAGATTCCCCGTAGATTGTGAATGCGTGTGTAAATGTTGACCGGAGCTTCTACCATGGTCGTGCACATGGAAATAGTTGGATTACAGAGGTTCCTTAATGGATGGGTGGATGGATGGAATATGCCCATACCATGCTGGAAGAAAAACTCCATAGATGTGATAACCTGGTCATTCAGCACATTTGGGTCGACAGCTGACTTCATTTATTGCCACATAACATTGCTGGGCATAGACCTGTCCATCTAAAGCATTAGCTTCATGTGCTTCCCTTCTTAGCCTGACGCACCCATCTTTTTGGCTCAATCTGAACTCATCAGACCACACCTTTTTCTGTTGGTACAATCTTTCTGCTTCCTAGAAAATGTCTCACTAAGAAGTGTTTTGCTTATGATCTAACAGCGGTTTAGTTCCAGTTCATAATTCAGTTCCCTAATTGTTTTCCAGAAAATAAATTGATTAGATTTTCCTGGCAGTGTATTAGTTAAATAGTGCAACCAGGTAATTTTTTTTCCTGTAAAATGTTCCCGTTTGTTAACATTTTTGAACTGACATGATTTATTTTGTCCAACACAAAAGCCAGATCAGGGTAGTCACTGTAATGTCACTAAAATGTTAACATTAGGATATTTGGAATGCCTAAAATGAATAAATTACCATTCTTTTGTCCATACACCATAAACTCCAGGAGCTAGAGGAGATTATATCGCTTGCCTCATGTACGGTTTCTAGGGCTATTGGACACCTGTAGATCGAATATCAGGCAGATCCACTGACTCTAGGAGTAATGTATGAATAAAAGAAGACTCACAAGCCCTTTTCAGGCCTGCCTGCTTTGTAGAGACTTGTTCTTTTCATATCCCGTTCCAGCAGAATGACCACAGATTAGACTTTTCACATAATCTGAAAGCTCCTTTTGTGTGTCTTTCCGATTCCAGGTCAGCTGTCGTTTTACAATGCGGAAAGCAAACAGCTGCTTCACTCGTTCAAGACGAAGTTCACTCAACCCGTTGTGCCGGCCTTTATGGTGAGTCACATGACATACTGACACCCGCCCTTGTAGTCAGACAACATGCTAATATAATGTCACGTTGTAATTACGGGGCAATTCAGGTTGCTTTAATGTAATTGTAGCTAATTGTGGTTAGCTGGTGAAACTGGAGCTGTGTGTCAGTACGTTATACTACAGCAAGCATGAGCTTGGGCTATACAGTATGTAACTGAGTAAAATTAAGTCTGACCCACGTGGCTTTTGGTCATATAGCAGCCTACCAAGATCACAGAGCGAGAAACAAGACTTTTATGTACAATACATTACCCTGGGCTGCGGGTATAAGTTGTTATCTGCATCCATTGGGTGGTAATTGAACCCGGGTCTTACAGAAAAACTACTGTACCACTGAGCCACCAATGCACTGAGGATACACTGTATGTCCTTCTTGATAATAACCCTAAAGACCTGATATAACCTGAAAGACTTCACCTTTCTACTTTCTACGTTGCAGGTGTGGTGTGGCGGCCTGAGCCTGTCGACTGGTTTACAGGTTCCCAGTGCGGTTAGAAGCTTGCAGAAGGCTGAAAACGGGCTGGCGGGATCAAACAGCAGTCTGAACAGCATGGCACAATAGACTACGTTCGAAAACTACAAATATTACTGATTCAAGCTGATTTAGGACTAGCTTCCTCTGTAACCCATCCCTAATCAGCAGCAAAGAGCAACCTGTATGACCTGCTTCCTGCTTCCTGGCGAATACATCGTTCAGCATTGGAATACTGTGAAGCATCATGGGAAACGAAATCTCTCACTGGCAAGCCTGGATTTCTCCAAGATAAGGAGAGCTGCCTCTTTCTGTTAGTCTTTCTGTTTCTTATCGGATACGAAATTTTAGCAGCTTTATCAGGGATTAGCTGAGTGCACTTTTCCCCCCTAATTCATTTTAGGTTTTCTTTTTTTTTCTAAAATGACTTTATTCTGGGATGACAGATTCTGTCTTTTATGCTTTGATTTGTTGTATTACTTTTAAAGACTTGTGTAATTTTTTTTCCGTTTCCTCTATGTGTACGAATACGTACTGTGAGCTCACGTCTGCACAAAGGTATTTTTTTCCTCAAACTGTCAAAATCCTTTTACGTTTTAAATAAGGAGCCTGTAGTTTTTTTTAATACTACAGCATGTTATGGGGTTGAGTATGACTGCGGAACAACTTTTGCACGATGTAAACCATTTAATGCTGCTTTCTGTATATTTAGGTTCCTGTCACTCTACTGTTTGTACAAAAGTCTGAGCAAATCCTGTTCACCAAAAATGCATCTTTTAGACGGAGTCATCGGACAGTTTTCATTAGTGCTGCTGTGTTGAAAATTTGTTTTCTTTCTTTGAGTTTTTTTGTTTGTTTTCTTATTTCTCCCTGATGTGATTTTATTATTTACAGTACGTGCATATGAATACGTGCATATGAGTCATTTCTGTCCATTCAGTAAATTATTGATTTTCTAAAATTGTCTTGGAAACTTCTCTCCAATTTTTATGACACTTGCATGATAAATTATTGTGTCCACAAACATCAGGGACAATTCCCAGAAGGCCACAACACTACACGTTAATTATTTTAGAGGTTTTTTTACTGATCTGGAAAAAAACTACCTATATTATAAGATCATTTTCACATCAAACAGGTGTCTGATTTAATTTCATATCTATGAAGCTTTTTAAAAAACAACAACATTTGTACAGAAATCCAGATGTACACTATATGAGCAAAAGTTTTTGCACCCCTGACCACCACACCCATATGTGGTTCTCTAAACTCTTGCCACAAAGCTATAAGCACACATTTGAACATAATGTTCTCTTAACTGGAGCTAAGACGCCCAAACCTGTTCCATCCTAACAATGCCTTGTGCACTTGTTTAGACGAATTTTGATCGTCTATAAAGCGAGCTCTATAAAGGCATGGTATGGGAAGGACCTTTGGAATGACCTGGAACACAGACTGCACCCCAGACATCCACATCCATCAGAGTGTCAAGATCAGGTATAATATTGTTCACGAAAAATATGGTGTATAACATAACTTTAAAAGATTACACGTACTGTATAACATGATACATGAAAAAGTATAACATTTTTAAAATCATTAATTCACTCGTCATCTATACTGCTTTATTCTGTATACAGGGTTGCGGGGGCCCGAACCCTATCCCAGGAGACTTAGGCCACAAGGCGGGGTACACCCTGGAAGGTGCCGATCCAATATATGGCACACACACACACACAACAGGCAGACTGGCAATTAGTCTTATCTGCATGTCTTTAAACTGTGGGAGGAAACCCACCAAGCACGGGAAAAAAATACACACACACACACCCCAAGGCAGGAATCAAACCTTTTCAAAACAAATTGTTGTAGTATACAGAACATGATGTATGATGTAAGAATTTTGATAAATAAACAACTTTGGGGTGGAAACAATACCTCTACTTCCCATCGACCCACATCACACCATATTTCATATTTAATACTTTCCCATAACTACATAACTAATCATCTTCACATTATTTTTTTTGTCAACCAACAATGACCTGTAATGAAGACGATCTAATGGTGCTTAACAAAATAATAACACAGAGACATGTTGGATCAATCCGTTCTTAAACATTTACTGAGCATTTTCAGTTTCTAAATAAGTCTTAAATTCACCCATAATGTATATGGCTCCATCTTGTGGCAGAAAATGGTTATGGTCTCATTCTCTGGCGAGGCTCTGTCGCCATCTTGTGGCAGGAAATGGTTCTGGCGCCATTCTTTGGTAAGGCTCGGTGGCAAAATATAATTCTGGCGCAATCTTATGGCAAATGATGCCTCTGGCGCCATCTGGCGGCAAAGTATGGTTCTGGCGCGATCTTGTAAAAAAGACGAATAAATAAACAAACAAGCAAACAAATAAATAAACGATCACACTTACAATTTTGTTGGAATTTGATTAATTAACTAAATTGTTCTACACACATGACAATTGCATTTGACATAACGAATAAACTGGAGTTATATTTGATAACACCACAGTCAACAGTCAAATTCGGACCATGTAATTATTAGGAAAAAAATATTTAAAGGCAAATAAACATTTATTTATCTATTTGTTTATATCTATTTTTTTTTTTTGAAACGCGTTTCCGGTGTATGTCCTATTCGACTTGCCGTCCTGCTGTGTCCTGGCAGTCTGCAGAATTAAGCCAATGATTTAACATGCTAAAAATATATAATGGTATTTATCTAACCTGGGATTATATTTACTAATATTACATGCTGTTCCGATGAGTAAGTTGGTTAAGTGTCAAACTGTTATTCATTTCCAGGAATTCGGTTAGAAGGAGTGGTTATTTTAATCTATATTGTGTTGCGTTAGCTCGGGTGTACTGACAATATTTGTGATGTAACGTTAGTGTGCGCGCGCTTTGACGGTGAAAATATGAACGGCACAGATTTTATTAAGACACGGGTGTTCTACGTTGGTGTCTTAATAGAATCAGTGTGGTTCATATATTGTATTACATTTTCATTATATCTATATATTGTCCAGATATTTGGACAATATGAGGACTGAATTATTGAAAAAAAATGATGATTTGTTTAAAAGCTGAATGAACACAAATGTGTATTTTGCATGCACAAATGTACAAACTGACATAGTGTGATTCATTTTGTTGTTGTGTTTTATTTTGAGTGTTATTTATTTTAAGTTTGTAGTCATGTGAAGTTAGTTTGTCCCGCAAAAATTGGGCCACAGAGAGAGCATTATATGGAATAAATTCAGTTAGAAGGCGTAGTTTAATCTATACGTGTTGTGTTAGCTTAGCTCGGGTGTAATGACAATATTTGTGATGTAACGTTAGTGTTCGTGTGCACGCGCTCAGAGGGTGAAAAATACGAACGACGCAGATTATATTAAGACACCGGTGTTGTACACTGGCAGCGTGATGCGAGATGTTAATATCAGAAACTGCTGGCTTCTTGGCCAGGACACTGCTGGAATACAGATTTTTTAAAATTCCTGGTTAAATAAAGGCTATAATAATAACCATACAGTTGAAGCAGCACCTCTTAATGATCATTAAGTAAGAAAAATAAAATTCAGTGTGTGTGGTGTTTTCAGAGCTCCATGCAGCCATCAGCCCGGGTTTCCCAGTATGCTGAAGGAGTCAGCCCTATGGCCCAGCCTGTCAGGATCACACACAGCCAGACTCAGTCATGGCCCGAGTGAACAAGACCGCAGTGCTGGTGCTGCTCATCACAGCCAGCTCCATCTTCCTTCTGTTTCAGCTCTACTATTACAGACAGCATTCCAGCAAGGTGAGGAAGCACTCCAGAATACACCAAAACACCGTAATCCACACACACCGGTTTACCTGACTGTCATTCACACACTACGGGCAATTTGGGAATGCCAATTAGCTTAATCTGCATGGAGGAAACAGGAGTACCCGGAGGGAAAGTATAGGGAGAACATGCAAACTTCATGCACACAGACCCTGAGGCGGGAATCCAACCCTCGACCCTGCAGGTGCAAGGTGACCGTGTAAACCACTAGGTACTGCAGTGATTAATATGATTCAGCTGTAGCAAGTTATTTATTCCTAACTGATGGAGTGAGGCTCTTCTTATTTCTTAAACGACCATGCCACAAGGCGTATCCTGTGGTCGTGGCAAAGATGTTACTCTGTTTCAGAAGAGTCAAATTATTGTCCTGCATCAAGCAAAGAAACAAGTAGGGAGATTGATGAAACTATTGAAGTTGGAAGAAGTCCCCAAGCATGTTTGTAAGTCAGATTCATTCGTAAGTCTGATAGAGTGACTCTTGTACACCTTTGACACAAAAATACAATGTAAATCATAATTTAAAAAAAAAAAACACACAGGTTTTGGTTTCAAATTATACCCTAGCAAGACTCCATTTTGTCTCGGAGGGATTTATTGTATTAAAATCTAGAAGGATGGCTTATCCTTCCATAAGCCTGATGAGACCTGTTTTTTCCATGGATTTTTATCTTCCCTGATGGCACAGGCATATTCTAAGATGACAATGCCAGGATTCATTGGGCTCAAATTGTGAGAGAGTGGTTTAGGGAGCATGAGACATAGTTTTTACACATGGATTGGCCACCACAGAGGCCAGACCGGAATCCCATTGAGGATCCTTGGGATGTGCTGGAGGAGGATTCAATTCAATTCAATTAAATTTTATTTGTATAGCGCTTTTAACAATTGTCATTGTCGCAAAGCAGCTTAACACAATCAAAAGAATTATTTAAGTCTGTATGGAATTTGAGTGTGTATGAATCAAAATGAGCAGATTGTCCCTGGTGAGTAAGCCGCGGGCGACAGTGGCAAGAAAAAACTCCCTGAGATGGTAATAGGAAGAAACCTTGAGAGGAACCAGACTCAACAGGGAA
>JAOVVA010000031.1:3927281-3939384 GCA_028565275.1 Leiocassis micropogon
ATGAGCACAGTGGCCTCCATCATCCGTAAGTGGAAGAAGTTTGAAACCACCAGGACTCTTCCTAGAGCTGGCCGGCCATCTAAACTGAGGGATCAGGGAGAAGGGCCTTAGTCAGGGAGGTGACCAAGAACCCGATGGTCACTCTGTCAGAGCGAGAACCTTCCAGAAAGACAACCATCTCTGCAGCAATCCATCAATCAGGCATATATGGTAGTGTGGCCAGAAATGTCATCAGACCTGAGAATTTTGTTTCTCATGGTCTGAGAGTCCTTCAGGTGCCTTTTGACAAACTCCAGGTGGGCTGCCATCTGCCTTTTACTAAGAAGTGGCTTCCGTCTGGTCACAGACAGTAGTGATTTCCAATCCCTTAGTGTGTGTGTGTGTGTGTGTGTGTGTGTGTGAAAGTCGTCCTACAAGCCCCGCCTCCGATAACCATTTTGGCAGTAAAATCTTTTTACATTTTCAAGAAGTAATGGTAAGAATAACATTTATATTATTAAGATCTTTTTTAAATAAACATTTGCATAATTACTTGCATGATAAATAACTTTTTATATTACAGCTAAATCATGTTAGGAATGTGTGTATCAAATTTGATCCTGTGGGTATATAAGGTGCTTTATTCGTGAAAGTTCATGTCACATTTTTGTAATGTAATCTACATCATGCCTACCACAACACAAACATACACTATTCTGGTGATTTAATTCATCTAATTATTAACTGAAATGCCATCTTAAAAAAGATTTTGAATATGTTTACAATGACAGTTTGTCTGAAATATAATTGCTATGCTATATTGAACAATTTATGTGTGTATGTGTTTAGATGCCAAAAAGATTAAAGAAAGAAGAAAGAAAAAAATATTGAAAATGTCATCAACTTGATTAATAGATGGCAATTCAGGTGACATTGAGCAGCTAGGGGAAGATGATGAGGAGGAGGATGCGAAGGAATGGACTCCTCAGGCCATGCATAATAGTTCAGGTGGCAGTGATGAAGAAGATTATAGTTCAGGTGGCAGTGATGAAGAAGATTATCAGGATGAAAGTGTAGCCTAGACAAGTATGCTGTAACGATGCGGGTCTCATGTGGGGCAGATCCGCAGTCTGCTACTCCATGAAGTTCTGAACGGGCAGAGGTGCGGCCACATAGACACGCAATTGTCAGGCAACGCCGCCGCAAGGCAATCACCCTGAATGCGCCACACCTGCCTGCGTGTTTATTTAAGGGTCCTGATAACACTACACTTTGTGCGATCATTTAGGTAGCACCGATAAGGTATCAGGGCCAAAAGAAAGAAGGAAAGAAAGAAAAGAGGGAAAGAAAGATAGACAAAGTGCGCATAGACACAGCCTCTCGTTACTTTGTAATGCATTACCCCCAAAACTGGTGAGAACCTATTGGGAGATGGACTGCTCCCTGCAGTTTGTGGTGTAATGTCTCGAAATCGGTTTCTGAAATTGCTGACACTGATTCACTTTCAGGACAACCTCAGTGTGTCTGATGATGCAAAGAAAGATAAACTGTGGAAGTTCAGTTGATAAAATCATGGTGGCATTCAAGGAAACATCTCATCTACAGTACGTGTCTACATGCCTGCAAAACCTCACAAATGGGGTTTCAAGATGTGGGGATGTGCTGGACAGAGTGGCTTTCTTTATGACTTTGATGTTTGTCAAGGTGCAGAAAATCCAGACAGAGAATGTCTGAAGTTGGTGTTACAGGAGAAGTTGTGCTGAAATTGACATCAACAATTTCAGCAGGAAAAAATCACAAGGTCTTTGTAGACAACTACTTCAGATCAGTTCCCCTTGTGCAACACCTAAAAGAGACAGAAATTCCACTACATTGACACGATCTGGATGAACACGATAAAAGATTGCACCATGAAGGATGAAAAAGAACTGAAGAAAAATGGAAGAAGGTCAATGGACTTCAGAGTGAACCAGGACAGCAACATCATTGTAAGATGGCATGACACCAAAGCAGTTAACCTGATTTTTTTTGTTGTTGTTGTTGGCATTGAACCTGTTGGAAATTGCAAATCCACTGTTGAATTATATAACAAATTCATGGGAGGTGTTGATCTCCTGGATATGCTGTCTGCACTTTACAAGTTCGTTACAAGGTGGTACTGTACACTGTTACAGTGGCAGTCATCAATGTGTGGAACCTCTACAGAAGAGGCCAAAAAACGTTAGCGTTCCAGAGGAAACCAATGGCTCTGTGAAGGTTTCAGGCTTTGGTTGGCACTTCTCTGACAAGCGCAGGAAAGGCCAAAATCAGTTGCGGACCCCAACCCTCTTAAAAGCAACTCCAACACCACCTTCTGAAAGGCCAAGCTGCCTCTTGATGTGAAAAGGGATGGAACTGATAATTTTCCAACATGGGAAACCCAGCAGACATGCAAGCACTGCACGGGCAATCACTTCTCAGATAAATATGTTTAATACAAAAAACATATTTATCTGAGAAGAGATACAAAAAGCAAAGTTTTTTTGTATCTGAAATGAGCCTGAAAAACCTGCCAAAAACAGCTAATGTATCAAAAGTGATACAAAAAAAATTTCTACAACATAATATGTATTTTTTTTTTTTACATTTTATTTTGTTAAAGGGGCTAATAAATATCTCAGTTCCAAATTCCAAATTAGAATTTTCTGGCTAGTTTTTTTTTTTATGTGTTTGGTTTTACAGGGCTGTACCAACCGTATTTGAGAATAAAGTTCAATGTACATGGTCCTTATTTGCTTTTTATGGTCTACTTCTGAAAAGGGATATTTATTCAGTTTTGGTCTCTTACAAGTCTGATCGTCACTGTCTCTCCATTTGAAGTTGAGTGTGTTACTTGTGAAGTCTCATCATCCTGTCGTCATGAGTGCATCTAAGAGAGCTGCTTTTTCCTTTCTCCTCCTGCTCTGTCTGAACCAGACGCTACAGTATGTAACAGCAGGGAAGGTCCTCTTCTGGTCTGCAGAATTTAGCCACTGGCTTAATATGAAGGTCATCATAGATGAGCTTATAGCAAGAGGACACAATGTGACGATTGTTACCCAGAGTGCAACTGTATCTGTAAATACAGATCAGTCTAGGGGTTACAATGTGGAGATCATACAGGTACCATACACAAAGCAGGACCTTATTAACAACATGGACGGGTTTATAAACTACTGGATGTATGAGGTACAACATGACAACATAATCCAGACTTCTCTGAAGATCAAGGAGATCCTTGATGTGATCAAAGAGCAGAATCATGCACTGTGCAGGGGGATTTTTGGAGACGAAGATCTGCTGGAGAAGTTGCGAAAGGAACAGTTTGATGTTCTACTGACAGACCCCATGTTTTTGTGTGGTGATCTCCTGGCTCTGAAGCTGAACCTGCCGTTTGTCATTAGTCTGAGGTTTAGTTATGGAAGTTCTATAGAGAGACTCTGTGGGCAGCTTCCAACACCATCTTCTTATGTTCCAGCGGCCAGTTTAAGATACACAGATCATATGGATTTCCTACAAAGAGTGAAAAACCTACTGTCTAATCTGATTCTGGATTTTATATTTAAGCTTATGACTGCAGCAAGGTGGGATCCATTGTATACAGAGTTTGTTGGTAAGTGAAGAAACAGTATATCTTGTCAAGTGTGTCAATTCACCTTGAAAGGTTCTAATTTTTAAACATTTCTAAGTTGATGTTCCACCATGTCAATTATGTTTTTAAATGAAAAAAAGTGTATATTTTTCTACAGAGTCCAATTTAGTATGGTAAGGCTGTGTTTTTTGTTGGTTTTTTTTTTTAAATCTGGGCAGTGTGGTCAGGAAATCTTGTTAAAATGTATTCAAAAGGTAACATACAGTACAAAGTTTCTGTTTTATGTGCTTATGCAAGCGATTGGTTAAATATCTGAGCATTAAAGTTCTAACCTGCCCAGCATGTGTCAAGTTAACCATTCAGAAGATATGAGTTTAATATAGTTCAGTCCAATGTGCCAAATCTCACCCAACCATTTATATCTATCAAAATTAGCCATTATTATCAAATTTGTTTTAAATTTGTATCAGTGGTAAATATCTTTTTGATAAATTTTTTTAAATGGGTTATAAAATCTCTTGCCAATCTGGTATAATAGACAGTTGTATAGAGTAGCTTATAGAATGAGTGCAAATAACTAATGTGGATTGAGAAATAATGTGCTAATGAAGCACCACCCTTCTTACCAAGTGACACTGTTAAATGCATCCAACCCCTTGTTTGGTATAAAGTTCAATGTAACATGGTGCTTATTTGCCCTTTATCGTCTACTTCTGAAAAGGGATATTCATTCATTTCTGGTCTCTTACAAGCCTGATCATCACTGTCTCTCTATTTGAAGTTGAGTGTGTTACATGTGAAGTCTCATCATCCTTTTGTCATGTTTGCATCTGAGACAGCTGCTTTGTCCTTTCTCCTCCTGCTCTGTCTGAACCAGACGCTACAGTATGTAACAGCAGGGAAGGTCCTCTTCTGGTCTGCAGAATTTAGCCACTGGCTTAATATGAAGGTCATCCTAGATGAGCTTATAGCAAGAGAACACAATGTGACGATTGTTACCCAGAGTACAACGGTATCTGTAAATACAGATCAGTCTCTGGGTTACAATGTGGAGATCATACAGGTACCATACACAAAGCAGGACCTTATTAAGAACATGGATGTGTTTATAAATTAATGGATGTATGATGTACAACATGACAACATAATCCAGACTTCTCTGAAGATCAAGGAGATCCATGATGTGATTAAAGAGCAGAATCATGCACTGTGCAGGGGGATTTTTGGAGATGAAGATCTGCTGGAGAAGTTGCGAAAGGAACATTTTACTGTTCTACTGACAGACCCCCATGTTTTTGTGTGGTGATCTCCTGGCTCTGAAGCTGAACCTGCTGTTTTTCATCAGTCTGAGGTTTAGTTTTGGGAGTTCTATAAACGAAAACGAAATAAACGAAAAATACATCAAAGACTATGACAAAATCTTCAGCTGCTGGAAACCTATATGAAGCAAAAATGGGACCAAATTTCAAAACCAATACCAGTTTACCATAAAGCTGTATGTCCATGAGCCCCATATCTGAAGCTTTATTTAAGGAAATACTATTCACAGAAAGCTTGACTAAACAAATAATATTTCAGCCCATGCATAAAAATTGACACTGCACTTGAATACTGAACATTATTTGGAAGGCTATTCCATAAATGCGGGTCTTTGTAAGAACAAGCCTTGCCCTGCTGTGGTTTCATTATACAAGGCACCAGCAAATAGCCTGTACCTTTTGATCAAAGTAGGTGGGGCGAATAATAAAATATCAGCAGTTCATTTAGGCCAAAAAGACCATTCCTTGTGTTAATGAAATAGCTGCATTAGTTAAAATTGAATGAAATGACTACAACACATGGGTGAAGACAATGTGGCAGGTGTACAAACTACAGTGCTAATGCTGGACCCTAATAGTTCAAGACTCAAAATCTTGGATTTTAAAACTGTGCTCGCAAGAATTTTTTACTAAGCTGGTGAGGGAATGTCTGCTACAAAGGAATTGCAAAATTTACACAAGATAACAAATATGAACACTTCAGAAATCATGAACATTGGCTTGGTTTGTAAGTTATCCCAGTTTAAGTTTTTTTTTTCTGTTAAACAGTCAGCACTGTATTTTTACAGCAGAGACTGTTTAACAGGACAGGCTGTAATTCTGTCTCTAGTCCAAGAAGGTCTGCTAGTTCAGTGTCTAGAAAGCAGAATGATAAGACCTTAAATTTGTTCAGTGTGCTGAAGTAATTCTGTTGAGTTTTAAAGGTAACATATTAAAGGTAACATATTAAGTGTTTTTATCTGCCAGTATAAGCAAATGGTTAACTATTTGGGCCTCAATATTCCAAAATCCACAGATCATTTCTGATTAGCCATTCATCATTCAGTGCTAAACCTATTGGCCCTGGTGGAATTCAGTCCGATGTCTAATATTTCATCCAAACATATTTTGTATCTATAACAAGTCATTTTTAACAAACTTGTTTTTATTTATTTTTTTAGTTTTTAGCCATGCGAATAGGTGGGTTACAAAATCTGTTGATGTACTGCTCATAAAGAAAGAATCGAAATAAGTTGAGAGAACTTTTTTCTTACAGTATACGTATCCTAGTCACTGCACTAATTGTTAGAGTTAGTTCTATCAAGAAACAATTTATCCTTCTAATCTTAGGTAGAAATGACCATGTTCTATAACTAACATGGTTTAAAAATGTTTAGTCCCTTGAAGCCTATCAGACAGTTGGGTTTAAAGTTCAAAGTTCCATGGTCCTTATTTGCTCTATACTGTGGATTGTGTAAAGGTGTATTTATGGATGTGTGGTATCTTATAAGCCATTTGGTCCCTGCCTCTAATTCTGAAGGTGAGTGTGTGAACTGGAAAGCCTGATCATCCTGCCATAATGAACGCATGTGAGAGAGCTGCTTTTTGCTTTCTCCTCCTGCTTGGTCTGAACCAGACACTGCTGTATGTAACAGCAGGGAAGATCCTCATCTGGCCTGCAGAATTCAGCCATTGGCTTAATGTCAAAGTCGTCATAGACGAACTCATAGCAAGAGGGCACAGCGTGACGATTGTTACCCATAGTGCAACACCCTCGGTAAAGACTGATCAGTCTCCAGGATACAATGTGGAGATCATACAGGTACCATACACAAAGCAGGACGTCGTTGATGGATTGAATAATTTTATGAAGTACTGGATATATGATGTGCAACATGACAACATAATCCAGGCTTCCCTGAAGATCAAGGAGATCATTGAGACGATGGCCGAGCAGAATCATGCATTGTGCAGAGAGATTTTTGGAAATGAAGATCTGCTGGAGAGGTTGAGAAAGGAACAGTTTGATGTTCTACTGACAGACCCCATGTATATGTGTGGTGATCTCCTGGCTCTGAAGTTGAACCTACCTTTTATCGTCAGTCTGAGGTTTAGTTTTGGAAGTGCTATGGAGCGTCTCTGTGGGCAGCTGCCAACCCCATCTTCTTACGTTCCAGGGGTCAGCTTAAGCTACACAGATCAAATGGATTTTCCTCAAAGGGTGAAAAACACATTGTTTAATATGTTTCAGGATTTTCTATTTATGCTTGTGGCTGCAGTAAAGTGGGATCCATTGTATACAGAGCTCATGGGTAAGTGAAGAAACCAGTATGTCAAGTGAGTCATTTCATGATATAAATAAAATAATAGTTCACGTCACATTGAGCATCAGATGATGAGATAAAAGAATTAAGTTTAAGGCAGAATGCAGCCCCATAAAGATCATACTGGAGCAATCATATGGTTGATATATTACAAAATACTCCCATTTTCAAAGGTGTGCCTTATGTAATGTGTGATAAGCAATAATCACCTTGAACTTAGTCATGTTACTAGAAGACTGCAAAGTCTACAAAAACTTTTCTTTACAGCTTTACGTCTGAGTGCTATAAAGCACTGACACTGGCGCCTCTTTCCATAAATGTTGGATAAATGTCTTCTTAAAGAAAATCTCTGCATGTCAGTGATTACACATGTTTTTAATCAGTTTATACAGTGCTGATTGTTAATAGAATAACACTGAGCGTATCTTATGTCATTTATTGTCCTACCATGCCAAGAGTGCCACAGCCGTCTGTGGATGGAATAAATCCAGAGAAACTGGCCATGCTGTCTGGGTGGGAGGGCTGGCATACAGTACTCTGTCTCCCCTGTCAATCACAGTGACGCTAATGAATTGTAAGCATGTGCGAGATCAGGTGTGGCACAGGTAGTGTTTTATTCTGAGCCTGTTATGTTGCACTGTGATGTTGTAGTGTAAGAAATGCTTTGAAAGATGAATTATATACTATATACTGTACAGTACCAACATTAAGAATTATTATGGTCAATCCAGCAAGGTTCATTACAAGGTGTCTGATAGTGTGAGGAAGCACCACCCTCTTCACCACGTGATAAAGATCAATATAGACCTGCCTTTTACTGGAGATAAAAGGCTGTACTTTGTTCTTTTATAGGCCTTGTTATTGAGGTGCATTCTGTGTGTGAGCTCAGAAAACTGGCCACCTTATAGTCATGAGTGCATGTGAGAGAGCTGCTTTTTGCTTTCTCCTCCTGCTTGGTCTGAACCAGACACTGCTGTATGTAACAGCAGGGAAGGTCCTCATCTGGCCTGCAGAATTTAGCCACTGGCTCTATGTCGAGGTCATCATAGACGAACTCATAGCAAGAGGGCACAGCGTGACGATTGTTACCCATAGTGCAACACCCTCTGTAAAGACTGATCAGTCTCCAGGATACAATGTGGAGATCATACAGGTACCACATACAAAGCAGGACATCATTGATGGCTTGAATAATTTTATGAAGTACTGGATATATGAAATGCAACATGACTCCATGATCCAGTCTTCTCTGAAGATCAAGAAGATCTTTGAAGTGAACGTGGAACAGAATCAGGCACTGTGCAGGAAGCTTTTTGCTCGTGAAGATTTGCTGGAGAAGTTAAGAAAGGAACAGTTTGACGTTCTTCTGACAGATCCCATAAATATTTGTGGCGAACTCCTGGCTCTGAAGCTGAACCTGCCGTTTATCATTAGTCTAAGGTGTAGTTATGGGAGTGCTATGGAGCGACTCTGTGGGCAGCTACCAACACCACCTTCTTATGTGCCAGCGGTCGGCATTGTCTACACAGATCAGATGGATTTCCCACAGAGGGTGAAAAACATACTGTTTAACTTCTTTCAGGATTTTTTGTTAACATATCTGACCACGATGAAGTGGGATCCGTTGTTTACAGAGCTTATGGGTAAGTGAAGATACCAGTGCCTACTATCAGGATTTTTTTTCAAGCTTTTATTCAGTATAAGACAGACATAACCCCATTCTATAAACGGAGACCATTTAGCATGGAAGTATGATAGTGCCAAAATTCCCCAAAGCAAAATAGCATGATGAATTACATGAACTGAAAAAAAAAACTTATTGCAATAAAAATGTTAGAATTTTTCTGCATTTACAAGTTTCGCTGCTGCTCTCATACATTCTCTTTGTTTCACGGCTCCTGCATTTAATATATCAACAGCATTAATATGATTAGCATAACATTGTGTTTTGTTGCATTCTTTCTAAATCAGGTTTGTTAGGCCTCAAGTGTCCTTAGGACCTTTTTCGTCATAGGACGAAAAATAAAAAAATCTGTATATTATAAAATGCAGGATATTGTAGAGATTGTGCTGCATGTAACACCTTTGAGTGTTATTATGAATATAACATTGCTACATGATTAAACTTCAAGCAAATATCATTAAAATATGACACTGAAAATATTCACATTTATCTCTTTGGATAATACCGTCATAAAACTCACTCACTCTTTCAATGCTCCAGCTGGTGTGTAACTATCCTGCAGTCTGTAAGTGCATTTAAATGGCGGTTTTATTTTAATTTGTTCAGCACTGTTATGACTGTTCCTATTATTATCCCAACGTTTGTGTTTGATTGATGGCTTCAAAAAGCTGTAAATGAATGTTCATTTCAACCAGATTACAGTATATGAATTTGATTTCTCTTCACTTGGAGAGAACAAAGAGACGGGGCCTCGTGCTGGTACGCTCTAAATGCAGTACACTGAGTATTGAAGACAAGGTATTTTACTTTAAAATAAAAGGCATTTATAGCTGACTCATAAGAAAGAGGCTGGAGCTCAGTGCTTTTGCTTGCATCTTTGTGCAAACATGAGTGATTGCGTGAGTCTCACGCTCAGTTCATTATTAGGGGAATGAAAGATCTGAGTTTGTTTATACCACAGCTGTGGTGGATTGTGCAACTCTGGGGCTTTTTCTGCTTCCTGTAGTTCGTTTCTCAAGCCATGAGCCAAGTGCTACCTCTAACTTTTACTGTATGAGCTGAGCTCTCTTTCACATCCCTCAGCCATTATGAGCGCATGTAAGAGGGTTGCTCTCTGTTTTCTCTTTACGCTCGGTCTGATTCAGTGTGTGACGGTAGGGAAGATCCTCATCTGGCCTGCAGAATTCAGCCACTGGCTCAACATTAAAGCCATCATAGACGGACTCATAGCCAAAGGACACAATGTGACGGTTGTTACCTACAGTGCTACCCCCATCCATAAAGACAGATCAGTCTATGGGATATAGTGTGGAGATCATACAGGTTCCCTACACCAAACAGGATATCATTGATGCCTTGGACAGAGCGTTGAACTATTGGATGTATAACTTGACTACTGATAACCCAATCCAGGGTTTTTTCAAGCTCAAGGAGATGACTGATGTGATCACAGAGCAGAATCAAGTAATGTGCAGGAAGCTTTTTGAACGTGAAGATCTGCTGGAGAAGTTGAGAAAGGAACATTTTGATGTTGTTCTGATAGACCCCGGATATATGTTTGGGGATCTGCTAGCCCAGAAACTAAATCTTCCATTTATCATGAGTTTTAGAGCCAGTTTAGCGAGTGTCATTAAGCGTCTCTGTGGGCAGCTACCGGCACCACAATCCTATGTCCCAGCGGGGGGTCTGAGCTACACAGATTACATGGATTTCCTACATAAACTGAAAAACAATGTGTTTGCTATCTTTCTGGATATACTATATATACATATGGTAGCTGCGGAATGGGACTACATCTTTACTGAATTCTAAACTAAATGCTCCTGTTTAATACATTCAAAATTTATGTTCAAGGTTTGGATAAATAATGTAAGTATAAAGCTCAATAATGTAAGAAAAAAGCTAAATTTCATTTCATATAAGAAAAAAGCAAAATTATCACTGCAGGATAATAAAATGATGCCAAGTGCAGACTTCTGGCAGATGTTCTTGATTTGCCCCTTGTGATGTCTCTCCGGTGCTAATATACTTGAGTCACTCTGTAGTTAGCCCTTTCAACCATTTTATGTACCTGCAGCTGCCACTCAAGGGCATCTCACTGATTGCATGGACTTTACAGAGCGATTAGAGTACTATATATAATACTATATATACAATGAAATGAAAATGCTCTCACCATAGTTTACCGAAGTCCCAAAGTCTTACAAATGGCTTGGTAACCCTTTCCAAATGGATTCATGTCAATTACTTTGCCTCTCATTTAAACTTTTAGCATGCCTTTCTTTATCAGACAAGTTATATTTAAGTGATTTCTTGATTAAACAGGTCTGGAAGTAACTGGGCCTGGGTGTGGCCAGTTAAATTTAATTCTGCTTTCAAAAAATAAGGTTTATCGCAGTTCATTCATGATGATGGGGGAATTTTCACATAGGGCCAGGGAGGTTTGGACATAATTTTTCCCTTGAAAATATTTTTTTCCCTAAATGAAATAATTTTTCGGTAAAATTATCCTGCTTTTTGTATTTACTTAGGTTATCCTTGTTTAATATTAAATTAATTAATTTGTTTTCTTTTCGCAATCATTTAAGTGCACTTAACTGTTTTTAGAGTTTATTGTCCAAATTTGCTGTAGTACATGCCTGTCTTCTTCCTAATTCATTTCCACAGTGCAGTTCCTTTGGCTACAGGATTTTATTTTTATTTAAATGACAATAAAGTCAACGTGTTAATGCAGAGGAGGTTTTGAAAATAAAAAAATAGACCATACTGCATATTATGCAGTCTAAAGCAAATGACTATCATTTTTTATTAAATGGTCTTTGCTTTTGACTTCAGAACTGACTTCATCTAGTCTGAAATATTGTCAGACTAAAAAAGTTAATTCAGCCTTGGTTACATCTGTCTTTATCGTTTTACTGTCTTTCTCACTGTTTTCTCCCAATGCCCTGACAGGTTGAACAAACACTGACCATGACACAATATGTTTTCTTACATTATAATCATTTATATATATTTTTTTTTTGCTGTCTTTGTTGCTGTTCTTCACAGGCAAACCTACCTCACTATGTGAAACTATTGGCAAAGCTGACATCTGGTTAATCCGAACTTATTGGGACTTTGAATATCCACGACCACTCCTGCCAAACTTTAAATTTGTGGGTGGATTACACTGCAAGCCTGCAAAACCTCTACCAAAAGTAAGCTTGCT
>JAOVVA010000031.1:3939484-3952292 GCA_028565275.1 Leiocassis micropogon
ATGAGCCAATGTATTATGATGTGGGCTGCTGTGGGCCAGGAAGTCCAGGGCCACTTTTTGGTCCCAGTCCGCCCCTGGATTTATCTAAGGTCATTAACCGCGTCTGAAGCAAACACCTGTTGAGCAACTTGAAACACTCCTCCTCCTATTTTGATTCATGTGCAATATCCCAAGTGACTTAGGCACTGTTTGAGTTGATACAGCTATGAGGAACAGATATTGTGGCCACTTTTTTCCTTCTTTTAACCAGATTATCTGCTCAGTCATTTTCTTGCTGAGATTATCTGGATTAACTCACAGTGGGAATGTATTGGTTCTTCCTGGCGAATACAGTCACTGGCTTAACATGCGCAATATCGTCGAAGAGCTCGTGGACCGGAACCACAGCGTGACGGTTCTCACACACTCCGCCTCACCTACGGTGAAACATGGGCAAAATGAGCGGTTCGACTTTATGTCTTTCGAAATCGATATGGAGCAACAGGAAGCATACAACATGTGGGAGAATTTTATCACCGCGTGGATGCATGAGAGCCCGACAACTTTTCAAAAGCTGACCTTGGTTTGGAACTTGATGACTGGGATGTCTCATTACATACAGGTTGTGTGCGAGGGAATGTTTTCCAACAGAGATCTTATGGCTTCACTGAAGGAGTCGCATTACGATGTACTTCTGTATGACCCCATGATGCCATGCGCTGACCGGTTGGCGGACTTTCTTGACCTGCCCAGTGTGATGTCTCTCCGAGTCACTTTTGCGAATAATCTTGAGCGACTCTGTGGGCAGATGCCCGCTCCACCATCGTATGTACCGGTGGCTGCTGCTCAGGGGCATCTGACTGATCGCATGGACTTTAGGGAGCGTTTAGAGAACGTGATACTATACATAGTACACACAGTAATGGTCAAACTGCAACAAATGTTAATATATGATAAACTTTATACTGAAATAACAGGTATGATGTACAGTAGAAAAAAAAAGTTTGTTCTCAATTATATAGACTCTTTATGGTATAAACCGATCTTTGCTCCTGTACTTCACAGGCAAACCGACAACATTATGTGAAACTATTGGCAAAGCTGACATCTGGTTAATCCGCACTTATTGGGACTTTGAATATCCACGGCCACTCCTCCCAAATTTTAAGTTTGTTGGTGGGTTACACTGCAAGCCTGCAAAACCTCTACCAAAAGTAAGTTTCATATCTGATGCTATCTATTTTTAGACATCATCTTCCATTTTAGTTAGAGATAAACATAGAATTGCATTATAACTATTCAGGATTTGTGAGGATGAAGACCTGAGGATGAGGATTTAGGATTTGTGAGGATGAAGACATTTCTGTATATTGAATTAGCTTTCTAACCTTCTCTCACGTGCTAAGACCTATTATGAGAAAAACAAGACCATGATTAATTTTACTTCTTTTAAATATTATTTCAGATCATATTTTTTATACATAGAGTCATACATAGCAAGTCATACATAGCCTTAATGTCATTAGCACATCTAAGACACTGGAGGATTATTAATCCCAAAGTGACTCAAAGAAAGTTACATTTGAGTATTTTCAAACTGACTAATTAATTGGGACTAATTACTGTGATATGATAAAAGAAGTAAAACAGTAAACGTGCAAAGGTCTTCCAGTGTAGTCATGAACATCTGTCTCATTGATGACTGTACATTGTTATTTTGAATAGGAGATGGAGGATTTTATTCAGAGTTCGGGAGACAACGGTATTGTAGTGTTTTCACTGGGATCCATGATAAAAAACCTCACCAAAGAGAGAGCGAACACCATCGCTTCAGCACTCGGCCAGGTTCCCCAAAAGGTCAGAGTTGACGCAATTAACAAGGCGCATATTGATACATCTTTAATCTAAAAGTTCGTGAAGAATATTATGGGCCGAGATGTTTTGACTGAAAATTTGGATGAAATAAACATAATTATAAATTTTTGTTGATTCTAAATGTTATGATGGATCCAAAATCCAAAATGTTCCAATATGCAATGACCTAGACATGGATAAGTTCGCCAGGCCTGAATGCCGTCTGTAATTTCAGGTCTTGTGGCGATACGCAGGCGATAAACCAGAAACCCTTGCTCCTAATACAAGAATCTATGACTGGATTCCTCAAAATGATTTACTAGGTAAGAAAAATTTAATATTAAATTTTGTTGAAGTAAATACAATTAAGATTGGTATCTACAGGACATCCTAAAACCAAGGCCTTCGTCACCCATGGTGGGACTAATGGAATATATGAAGCTATTTATCATGGAGTTCCAATGGTGGGCCTGCCGCTGTTTGATGATCAGCCTGACAACATAAATCACATGAAAACCAAAGGAGCTGCTGTTATGCTTGACTTCATCAAAATGGAGAGCAGGAACCTGATGCGGGCTCTCAATGACGTCATTAACAATGCATCGTGAGTTAATTTTTGTGATTTCAGTAAGACTTGTCACATTTATATCACTTAGTTTTGCATGGGCAAAAACATTATTCAGTCAGTCAGTCTGTCATTCAATCAAGCTGTTATCTTCCTCCCGTTATTCCTAATGGGGTCACGGTGACCGACATATCCCCTGAGATTTCAAGCTGGCAAAGTTAGAGTGCAACTTTTTTCAACTTTTCCTGTTGAAAACCTTTTTCACTCATCAGCTTTTGCTGCTGGCTACACTATGCAACCTTACCTTGAAACATGTACACAGAATTAGAATTTTTTTGCCAGGTTTTCAGGTTTTGTCTGTTTGAGTAAACTGGATTTCATTAGAAAGTTCCTTAAAACAAATAATAAGAACACCTTCTGCTTTTAAACATATATGCAAACCCTTTTCAGGATTTGTGAGAATGCAGACATTTCTGTATATTGAATTAGCTTTCTAACCTTCTCTCATGTGCTATGTGACCTATTATAAGAAAATAAGACCCATGATTAATTCTACTTATTTCAACTATATTTCAGATCACATTTTTTTTCATTTTCTTCTTATTATTAATAATTAGAGCCCAAGCACTATAGCGTGTGCAGGACCCTCTTGTTTTATACGATCGCCACCAAACCGGGCCGATGTGATCTAAAGACATTGAGGACGCAAAATTGCTGAGGGATTTTTGATATCTCAAACAGGTCGGCTGTGACGATGCCTTAGACTTGTGCTGAAAAATGATTAATAACTTTCTGTGTGGCATTATATTGAGTGACATTATATTCAGTGACATGTTCAGTGACATCACGTTCAGTGACATCACATTGAGTAACATTATAGTGTGATGCTTTTCTACCAGCATCTGTGGCCTATTCTATACACGTACACATCACAAATGTTAACACACACACACACACACACACACAGACCTCTGTCTCTCTCTCACACACACTAACCCTCACATGTCACACACTAACCCTCACATGTCATACACACACCAGCGCACTCAAAAAATATTTAGGGCCTAATCAGTCAATTAAAATTGTGCGGTTCACCCGGGCGGCAGTGGCTTTTTGTAGGTCTTAACACGCTCATTTAACACACAGGTTGTGAAGTGGACCCAGGTGGCGGTGGCACAGGGCACTTGGGCCCATCATAGTTGCTTGCAACTATATTTATTATTATTATTATTAGTCATAGTAGTAGTAGTAGTAGTGATATTATTATTATTATTATTATTATTATTATTAAATTCATAATTTCAACATTTGACATTTCCATCACAGACCAACAAATTCACTGTGATGAACCCACAAGATGGCAGTATGCCACTATTTTGGTCTGAGCCCAGTTATGGGTAATATGAATACCACAGTCACCAGGCACTATCCTATGGGAGTCCTGGTGGCAGTTCTCACCCCAAGGTCTGGCACTTTGCATATGTCCTGATAACTTAAATCCGGCCAGGGTACAGTGTATGTGAATACACATGGCCACATCACATTTCTTTATAAATTGTGAATTAAAATTTGTCTTGATGTGTCCCAGACAGCAATGAATGGTTTAATTAACTGTGTTATTACTCTGCCTGGAAATAATGTACCCACTGTGAAATCTCTCGTCCACTTGGTTAATGACACCTACTGTATAACAGTTGGTGCTATAACAAACGAACCATAAGATTCAAGGGAAATTTATGCATGAACACAGTACACAGAACAAGACTTACTTACTTAAATGTTCACAACAACCTTTTACCATTGGAAACAATGTATTAATTTCACTGGTCAGTGGAAACACAGTCATAATGTCGGCCATAAACAACTTTAGATGTCTCACTATTTACACAAGCATTTTTAGTCAATATAAGCCCTTACGCAATTTTTAGATTTCTACTTTGTGTCTTTCCTCAGCTATAAAGAGAACATGATGAGGCTGTCCAGAATCCACCACGATCAACCGATGAAGCCGCTAGACCAGGCCGCATACTGGATCGAGTTTGTGATGCGCCATAAGGGGGCCAAGCACCTGAGGGTTGAAGCTCATAACCTCACGTGGTATCAGTACCACTGCTTGGATGTAGCAGCCTTCTTACTTTCCATAACTGCACTGATTGTGTTCATCTTTGTGAAAACATGCAGTTGGTTAGTCCATAAATGTTGCAGAAAGACCCGAACAAAGAGCAAGAAAGAGTGAATATGAATTACTAATGTCTCAATAATTATTGTTATATATAAATACCTTCTAGGAATAAAATGCTCTGTGTTAAGTGTACATGGAAAATATTATGTCTTATATCACTGTTAAGAACAAAGCAATTAAACATACATTTTTATACCATGTTTAATGTAATTTTATTTTTGAACTAAATTTTGAAAAGTCATAACTACCTCACTATGAAGACTACTTCATAACTAAGATCTATTGTAATAATAATATGATTGGCCTTACTTTGCCCTAAGAAGCCAACCACGCATATAGAATACATTTGTATCCATACCTTTACACCTACTTAATACCCCAGTAATCCTGAGGTTATCCCAGTCAGAATCACAGCAGATGCAGAGCCTTTCCTGAGAACACATGAAGTGAGACAGGAATATGGATGGCACGCCCATTAATCAAAGGTCACTACATGTACTGTACGCATTCACACACTCACTGACATGTTGGGGCAATCTAGAGTCACTAAGTGCACCTAACTTGTTTTTTTTTGTAGGGGGATTAAAACCAATATATGATTAGATGCCCCAGAATGATTTACTAGATGAGGAATATATTCCATGAATATATGCTACGGAAGTCAGTAGTCTAACATTAGAGACATTCTAATACCAAGGCCTTTATTAACCATGGTAGGACTTATGGAGTATATGAAAATATTTATAATGGAGTTCATGATCAATAGTTTCAAATACTATATAAGTCCTACTTATATTGATCAGCCTGACAGTATATATCACATACAAACCAAAGGAGCTTCAACAAAATGGACACCAAGGATTTGAACACAGCAGTCGATGATGTCATTATTAATCCATTGTGAGTTTCATCCATTATCTAAACCACTCATCCTGTTTAAGGTCTGGAGTCTATCCCAGGGGACCTACTGTGCACATGGAAGGAAACTGAAGAACCTGGAGGAAACTGCCAAGTATGGAGAGAACATGAAAATTCCACACACAGTCTGCATCATCCACATTGTCAACGAGACATCAGGAGTCATTACCTTTCTTCCACTTTTACTAACTGTTTTCTGAATACTGCCTTTTCAAAATGTATAATGTCTCTAATACATTAAGTTATTGATCTGGTGCTGGTGGAGCAACCTCTCATGTTGGGATGGGTATGATGTCATGAGCCATGTCACTCGTCAAAGCAGCGCAGTGGCTGAGGACCACCTGGTGGCATATAAATTGATTTTGTACCAGCATTTACCTACTACAAATGAATGGTCTTGTCAAATAATTTAACTAGACACTTCAAAACATTGATCATAAGTTCATTCACAATGACTGGAATTGGCCCCAGCCCATTATTTGCAGTACTTTTGAATTATTATATATAAAATTTGGGAAAAGGGACAGCTTTCTAGCAAAAATGAAACTCATGACATTTATGAGAGCTAAACTCCACAAGCTGGAACAAATAACACAGGAGAACATCAGTCCTACCTAGAATTTTCAAGGACCCTTTGAGGTCACGTGGCTATGAGGTGAAAGGATGAAGGCAATTCACTACAGATTTATCACATTAATCCAATAAAACCATGGAGGAAGGAGATTTTTATGTCTCTGCCAACGGTAGTCCCTGAGAAGGTGGAACTGGAGGAATGGAGGTGAGCCTATAACGGTCCACTGTGGAGACCACCTCACAGAGCTTGCCACGTTGCAGCAGACGTTTTCTGATGTGTTTTCATCTTTTTCCGCATTTATTGACCTTATAAAGCACCACATTGAGACCTCTCCTGGTGTGGTAGTACACTCCTGGGCATATACTGTAGATTGCCCAAAGAGGAAAAAAAAGGTGGTTCGGGAGAAACTTGTTGAACCCATCTGATTTTTCTTTGATTTTCTTCTACAGACGAATGCAGATGGACCACCCGGGACAAAACATCTGGGGGTCATTTTGTCCTACGTGGTGGAGGAGGAGGAGTGCCCGGTGCTATAAATGAGCGGAATTGTCTGTAAGAGAGACCAAGTACAAATATATCATCTGGAAATAATGTGTGTCCATCAAAACATAATGCTTTTCACCTGTGCTCTATTAACATTTTTATTTATTGAAGTTGTTCCTTTTTTGTTTAAAGGAAAGAGAGAGAGAGAGAGTGGAGAGAAGCCAAAAACAAGACCAGGAGAATGAGAGAAAGCAAGAACACTGAAAAACTGGTCATCTCAAAAATAGAGACAATAAATTGCCTGTGTGTTATCTCACACCTCCCTCAAGCTCAAGCTGTTACAGTGAGACTTAAAAACGTTGACACATTGTGATATATTCTGGTGACCTCTTGGGGCAGGGGTGGCTTGGTGGTTAAGGTGTTGGACTACCGACCAGGAGGTCCTCGGATTGAGTCCCGACACCACCGGGTGGCTGCTGTTGGACCCTTGAGCAAGGTCCTTCACCCCGAGTGCTCAAATACAACCGGGCATTGAGGGCAACTCAACCCTGTAAATAACTGCCACAGAAATTACGGATATATGCAGCATACAGTATATATCTGTCAACCGATATGCTGGGCCGCATGTAGACGGGTTATGTCTTATCTTACGCCACCTTTCTAACAGTTTTTGTATTAATGATCTACCACAAGGGTATAATTACATGTCCCAGACCTGATTTATCTAAGGTCAATCCCCTTATCTAAGGTCATTCCAGTTGCTCAACCAAACACTAGTTGAGCAACTGAAAACACTCCCCCTGTTTTTGTCCATGTTTAATGATACAAGTGGTTAAGTCACCATTTTAGTTGATATAATGATGAGGAACAGATCATGCATCTGCTCAGTAATTTTGTTGCTGAGTTTGTCTGGAATAGCCTACAGTGGTAATGTATTGGTTCTTCCTGGCGAATACAGTCACTGGTATAACATGCGCAATATCGTTGAAGAGCTCATGGACCGGAACCACACCGTGACCGTTCTCACACACTCTGCCTCACCTACGGTGAAGAATGTTCAAAAGGATCTGTTCAAATTCATGGTTTTCAAAATCAACATGGAGCAACGGGAGGCAGATAATGTGTGGCAGAACTTTATCAGTGTATGGACGCAGGAAAACTCGACAACGTTTCAAAAGCTGATCCTTTTTTGGAACATGCTGTCTAGGATGTCTAATTATACAGAGGTTATATGCGATGGACTGTTTGCTAACAGAGATCTTGTGACTTTACTGAAGGAACAGCATTTCGATGTACTTCTGTATGACCCCATGATGCCATGTGCTGGCATGATGGCAGATCTTCTTATGGTGCCTAGTGTTTTGTCTATCCGGGCCAGTTTTGCAAGTAATATTGAGAGATTCTGTGGGCAGATGCCCGCTCCACCATCTTATGTACCTGCGGCTGCAGTTCAGGGGCATCTCACTGATCTCATGAACTTTAAAGAGCGTTTAGAAAACATGCTCCTGTACATTGGACACTCAGCAATCGTCATATTAATCTACATGTTTACCTCTGATAATCATTTTTCCAAAATGACTGGTATGACATAGAACTGCATATTTAAAAAAAAGAACTTTATATTATGTAGAATGTTTAAGCTCTTAACTACATAAAAATATAACTCTAATCATAATATGCTAATACTTTTTAAAGAAGAGTGACATACTGTAAACAACCATTAGACACTTAAAAAGGAAACTTCATTTTTTACTTTGGTACTTCACAGACAAAGTCCTAACGCCATGTGAGTCTTTCGGCAAAGCTGACATCTGGTTAATCCGTAGTTATTGGGATTTTGAATATCCACGACCACTTCTCCCAAACTTCAAATTTGTTGGTGGATTACACTGCAAGCCTGCAAAACCTCTACAAAAAGTGAGATAATTTGATTCACTGACATCTTCTTTTTTTAGCCATTCTATTCTATTGTAATAGAAGTAATATATTAAAGAATCATAACAGCATGCGAACGTGAAAGTGCATACAAATATGTAGCTTGCTGACCTTTACTACAGATCTCTGAATGATTACAAAACCTTTACTACTACTTTACACACCACTGGTATGCTGTACTCTGGGTGAAAAGACAAGAGGTCTTTGTACTTGTGGTAGCTTTTGTTTTTCATAAAACATCTAGCAAATACAATTTTTATTTAAGTCCATATTAATGAAAGAAAGAAAGAAATAAAAAAAGGTTTACTATCATCTATCTTTTTTATAGGAGATGGAGGACTATGTACAGAGCTCAGGAGATGACGGTATTGTAGTCTTTTCACTGGGAACCATGATAAAAAGCCTCACCAAAGGGCGTGTGAACGATATTGCTGCAGCGCTTGGAAAGATTCCCCAAAAGGTCTGAGTTTATACCAGTTAACAATGAACATATTGATATATGATTACAAAGTTGTGGCTCAGGCAGTTGAGGCTCTAGATTGCTGATTGAAGGGTTTGGGTTCAAGCCTCGCCACTGTTGGGCCCTTGGACAAGACATTACATATGTCCACTGAGATGCAGGGCATCCTTAGTGCCAGTCCCAAGCCTGTAGATATGAATTGGGTTGTGGCGCAAATGGCATTCTGCATAAAACCCTGTAAAATTATATCAATTCGTGACTGATAATACTTAATGTAGAATTCGTGAATCATTTTAAGTGCCAAGAGACACTTATTTCACTGTTTTACAGTCTTTCATTGATTATGAATGTGACTCATTAGTGCAGCAGATGGTGTTGGTATCTTAGAGCTCCTATGGGTTTCCCATGGGTTTCTTCCACATGTTAATAAAT
Source organism: Leiocassis micropogon (assembly GCA_028565275.1). NCBI lineage: Eukaryota > Metazoa > Chordata > Actinopteri > Siluriformes > Bagridae > Leiocassis > Leiocassis micropogon. Next base: position 3,948,867 of record JAOVVA010000031.1, read on the forward strand.
AGTTAGCCAGCTAAGTTACTCTACTCTAATTAACTCTAAGTTTCCAATAGGTGTTGATGTAGACCTTAAGTCCACCCTTAAGACTCTTAGACCTATATAATATGTGTCATTTCAGGTTGTGTGGGGATACACAGGTGTTAAACCTGAAACTCTTGCTCCTAATATAAGAATCTATGACTGGATTCCTCAAAATGATTTACTAGGTAAGGAATATTTTCAGTGTAGCTATACAATTACAGTCTGTTAAAGTAAATTAATGAATGATTCGTATTTGCAGGACATCCTAAAACCAAAGTCTTCATCACCCATGGCGGGACTAATGGAATATATGAAGCTATTTATCATGGCGTTCCAGTAGTGGGCCTGCCACTGTTTGCTGATCAGCCTGACAACATAAATCACATAAAAACCAAAGGAGCTGCTGTTATGCTTGACATCACAAAAATGGAGAGCAAGGACTTGACGCAGGCTCTCAATGACGTCATTAACAATCCATCGTGAGTTGATATTGTGATTTCAGTAAGAGTTGCATGAGTAAAACCTAAACATTTTCACATGCATAGTTAGGCTCTATCTATCTCATCAACTCAGACTGGACCAAATTAAGTAATGTGAGCCTGAATGCTTCAAAAATGCAGTATCTCTAGCAATATTAACTAAATCATGGATTCATTATTCATTCACTCAGTCATCTTCTTGATTATTCAGGATGAGATTACAGTGACTGAGAAGGTCAGCCCAGACATCTTTAATCCTGGCCTCAGATTCTAGCTTATCTTCAGGGAAACACCAGACATTTTAACTTTTTTCACACATTGTATAACTACTCCAGGTGTCCTGCATCTACCCCCAGGTCTCCACCCGATAGGACATGTCCCATCACAAATCTTTCATCTTAGTGCCATTGCCCCTGACCGCGAATTATCATGTTGTCTCCATTTCAAGCTAAGCTCGATTATGGATTATGTGACTACCGCATTCACTAGGTACTCCTCTTTGGTAGTCTGGGTGGCAGACCCCAGCTCCAGATCTGAATGTATGCATGTGTCCTAATAACAATAATCCAGTCAGGGTATACTTACTTCTTTTTGTGTATCACTGAGCTTTTTAGGTTAGATCTTTTTCTGACATTTACCATTAGATCTGTTCACCAATAGTGCCCATACTCCCAGTGATCTTTTTATCCCTTTTGAGTGATTTTTCTTCATTCAATCCAAACATTTAAAGGTGACCCATATCACAGTTATAGTGTAAATGGAATGTGTCTCGATTATCGCAGACTGCAATGAATGACCTAATCAAAAGTAATATCTATGCCTTTACATAACATGGCACAATCTTTAGATTTCTACTTTGTGTCCCTCCCCAGCTATAAAGAGAACATGATGAGGCTGTCCAGAATCCACCACGATCAACCGATGAAGCCGCTAGACCAGGCCGCGTACTGGATCGAGTTTGTGATGCGCAATAAGGGGGCCAAGCACCTGAGGGTCGAAGCTCATAACCTCATGTGGTATCAGTACCACTGCTTGGATGTGGCAGCCTTTTTACTCTCCATAACTGCACTGATAGTGTTCATCTTTATGAAAACATGTATGTGGTTATTCCGTAAATGTTGCATAAGGACCCGAACAAAGAGCAAGAAAGAGTGAAATCTGAATATGCTGTTAATTACTAATGTCTTAATAATTACTGTATTAAATCTACATGTTCATGATTACTTTTAATTGATTGAATTACTACTGAGAACAAAGCAATTAAACAGATATTTCTAATTGTAGTTATAATTTAATTTTATTTTTAATGAAAGAATTTTCTCATACAAACAAAAATTCAAACAGAAATTATCAAATGGAACTGTGCCCCTTCTAGGCTCTCATTCTGAATAACCCAAAATAAAGATAAGCAATTGCTTGACATTATGACTTTATTCTACTGCTAAAGTAATGGTTCTCAAATGCATGGGCTCTTCTTGCTGCAATGTATAAATCAGAAGAGGAGTACAATATACTGTAATAAAATACAGTACATACAGTAAACGTATCTTTATCAAGAAGAATATACGGCACCTCATTGACATTATCTGGAACAGAATGTTGTTGGTCTTTCGGCTGCTCCCGGCAAGGGGTTGCCACAGCACATACAAGCTTGGCACGGTTTTTACGCCGGATGCCCTTCCTGACGCAACCCTCTCATTTTATCCGGGTTTAGAAACAGAATGTTCCTCAAAAAGTAACGGAAGGGGGAAAAAACACTAGCAAACATAACAAACTGGTCAGACACTCCATGTGACAACAATTTCTTACACAGTTGTTTCACATAGCTGGCCTGGAGCACAGAGATATACACACTCACACACTCATTGACACACTACAGGCAATTTGGGAACACCAAGCAGCCTAATCTGCATGTCTTTGGACTGTAGGAGGAAACCCACCAAGCACAGGGAGAACATGCAAACTCTATGCAGACAGAGATGGAAATCGAACCCTTGATCGTGGCGGTGCTAAGAGACAGTGCTAACCATTACGCCACCAAATGAGATCCAGATGGGATCCTGTTCTATCAGAAAACAAAAATATTTTGTATCAATGTATAAAAAATGAAAATATCAAGCCTACATAACTTTTGCAAAAATTTTTGGTAGGTGTTGTGCTAAAATAGATCTAAAGCATAACTTTTTAGGCTTAATTCTAAAAGCTATGTTTGGTGCAATAACAAGACAAGTTTACCATCAATAGAAATCCAAACCGATGGTGAAGCATGTGTTGGGCTGCTGGTTTTTAGTCGGAACTGGAGTCCTACTCAAGATCCTGGAGAGAGTATCCTGGGTCGATCTATTCTGGCATAAAACCTGCAGACTAAAGGGATGGCTTTTCAAAAGGAATATCAATGCTTCGAAATGACCCAGCCATTTTGTAGATTCAAATAAATCCAATAAATTGAACTGGGTACACTCTTACCCATATACTGTAGACTGAGAGCTTCGTTACAAGAAAAAGGTGTTTTAAAGTATCATTACATATATTACATTAACAGAACCTGCATTTTTAGGAGGGGTTTGTATTTTTTATATCCACTGTATATCTTCACTATACCTTTCAATTTCATTCCAAAGTTTTCCTTGCTCATTTCAACCCTAATCTACCCTGTCGGTCTGACAGTTCTGAAATTGTCTGCACATGTACTGTATAACCACCACACCTCCTGTTCTCAGATGCCACAGCCTGCATTCTCTTGAGATATTTGTTTTAACATTGCCATAACATTTTTTTTTCTAAGAAGACAACCATACATCTAGAAAAAATTATTTTGTCACGCTGTGCAGTACTACACAGGAAACAGTATTGAACGGTTCTGCTAATGAGTCCCCGAGTCGTTCGTTCTTTTGTCACGTGACTCCCATAGACTCTATGCAGTGAAATA
>JAOVVA010000031.1:3979393-4003911 GCA_028565275.1 Leiocassis micropogon
GTTTAAACCCTTTACAATGAAGATCTGTAAAGTTATTTGGATTTTTACAACATTATTGTTGAAATACACAGTCCTGAGGAAGGGGCGTTTCTTTTTTTGCTGAGTATATATATATATATATACCCACACACATACGTACACACACACTGTATATATGTGTATATGTATTATCGTTTGGTTTAGACCACGCCCCTCTATTCTGAATTGCCCAGATAGAATGACGTCAGTGGGCGGGACTCCAGCCCATGGTTTCTGTGCGTGCAGGAATTCGTTCCCGAGTTTCTCTCATTAGACTCCGCGCGTGAGTTTTACCGCCTGCTACCGGCAGCGCCGCGTTAAATACAACACTCAGCCGTCTGGGTCATTATTATTATTATTTTTTTGGAAAGTTTTGGAGTTCCTTGTGAGTCAGAGAAGTTTCACACTGGACCATGTCTTCTTCTAACCCGAGTCTGACTGACCTGAGGAGGAATGTGGAGCAGCTGAGACTGCAGGCCAGTGTGCAGAGAATCAAGGTGAGAATGAAGGCGTTTATTCTGCTTACAGAGGAAATGAACTGCACACACAATGCACATCTTATCATCTTAAGCTTTGTGGAGTGTACTATCACCTAATATACAGAAGAGAGTTTTAATAATGACTGATTATACAGTAGGAGTATTTACAGCGTCAGTTGTGTGTCATGTTTATTATTTTATACAGAGAAGGAAAAAAACAAGTGTTGCTTATTGATGTACAATTCTGAATTATTTAACCTTTCTTGTTTCAAAACTAATGCTAGGAATATTGAGCAGGATTTATGCTAAAAAAACAAACAAACAAACAAGCATGTTAATAAAAATAAGCCAACATTATTAATGAAGAAGAATAAAGAAACAGATATTTAGCTAAATCTGTTTAAAAAAATTCTTATTAATATAATTTTTTTGGGGGGATTGTTAATCTTGAAATAGTTTCCCAGGTTTGCCAGTGTGTAAAATCTTGAATGATCTTAGACATCACAGGAAGAGGCTCATTATGGTAATTTGCCCAAAAGCAGGCTTTACCCAGCTTTACCCTAATTGTCGGGCGGAAATTGTTTCAAAACCATTACATTAAAAAAAATTAAATAAAATTAATTATACATCAGGGTGCCAAAACTAATCTGCATGTGAGTTTAAAAAGGGAATTCAAGCATGCAGAGTGCTTACATTTGCCTTCACCCTTTCTGGATTTGGTTATCATTAATACGCTGTGTATAGGAAAACACTAGGGGTGTGCTATTACAGGAAAATAATCAATGCATGAGCGGCTTGGCTTGTTTTCCGATAAAACACATCCCGTGATGTTTTATTCCTTTTACACAACCTCAAATTCAAATTTTTATTTGTCCCATACACAGCCATGCACAGTATGATATGCAGTGAAATGCTTATACGTTCATCTGAGTACAATAGATATAGATATTGATTGATAAAAATAGAATATTCAAATAGAGAAATAAGAATATGAAATAAAAATATACATATATAAAGAACTTTTAGCTGTAAAGTTTACAATATGTTCAATGTTGCAAATTAAATCGAATTGAAATAGAAGTGTATGAGGTGTTAAGTGTAGTGTATAAATTAAACACTCAGTATGCATGCGCTTACTTTTTAAAATGTTTCATTGATGAACAAGTCACACCTTTAACTCTATTCATATTTGCATTTAATGTTTTGTAATGTTCCTCAACAGGCTCGCTCTTTTTTTGTTGATGTTAAGGCAATATAAGGCAAAAAGTTGAAACATTCCAGCTTGTCATGTTATCAAGAAACAACAACGCGCAAACTTCCTGAAGAGTTTCCCTTGGCAGAAAATTTAAAGATTTAAACAGCTTTACCTCAGACTGTTGCAAAGCACTGAAACTGGAGACTCCTTCCAAACATTAATTAATAAGTGAATGTATCCTCAAAGAAAACATCACATATTTATTTTGTTACTAAGGCAATATAATGTCACAACACAAACCTGCACATTAATATATACCAATCAGAAGCAAAGTGATACAATGCCAAATAGTGAAGACATTCTGTATATTCTGGCTCCAGGCTCCAGTTAGATAAATGAAGCCACTGGAAAGGAAACAGGTGTCAAACTTTTTATTTGAATCATATTCCCATGGTAGCACTGTTAGGTACTTTGGAATAAACACTACATACAGTACCTTGAATTGGTGTTGTTTCCACTTCCTGAATCCTATTTTAGTTCATGCCTGTGTACTGATTTGCCTATGTAAAGTTATGTCACTGTTCTGCCTGCAATACAGTATCTACCATGACATTGTGTAGAGCGAGGGAAATATATCTTGTTTGTTTCATATTACACAACAACTGATTAAAAACACTGGTGTTGAATTACATCTTCTTGCATTTCTGGAATGCAGTTTTAACCTAGTTTGAATAACAATACCAAACAGACTTGTTTGTGTGGGTGTGTGTGTGTGTTTGTTTGTGTGTGCATGCTTCCTTTGCAAAGGTGTCTCAAGCTGCAGCTGAGCTACAGCAGTACTGTCTTCAGAATGCCGCCAAAGATGCCCTCCTGGTCGGGGTGCCAACAGGCAGCAACCCTTTCCGAGAACCTCGTTCATGTTCCATCTTTTAATCGCAAGGTTTGCAAGTACAGGTAATTACATCAGTATATACAGTACATGTACATACAGTGCACATTGATTATCAATTATAAACCAGTAAACTGGTGACAGCATCATACTGTAAGTACCCAAGGCTCACCCATACTGGCAGGGACCAAAGGCCAGCCCGTCTGGTTTATTCGCACAGATAAGTCATTGCAACACAACTCCCAAAGAAGGCAATGCTGGAGACAGTGGAAAGGTACCAGAACGCCCAGTGCATCACAGCCTGCCGCATACACTTTATTAAAGAGTACTTTATTAATTTCTATATCTATTAATCTATCTTTATTAATCTCTTTCTATATATGAGATCACAATAAGTAAGACACACACTTTGGGGGACCTTGGAGACCTATGTAAAAGGTAAAGAGAAATATAAAGTAGTACCCACTGCATGCATTGTTAGTGTTATGAAGATGTAGTTCTTTTTCCTCATTTTTCCTTAAGGGTGCCAATAGTTTTGGACTCCATTTCTCGCTTGTTGAGAAATACCCCTCTCAGTCTATGTGTAACTTTGCTCACTACTGTATGATTAATCAAACGCCCCACACACACACACACACACACACACACACACACATACACACACACACTTTCACGTGTGATATTTTTATCCCCAAGTGTTGGACACATATCCGGTCAGCTCTCTGCAGTGTTGCTGTGTGATTTCCATGGACTGTATCAACAGGAAAATGGAGTCATGGAGTCATGGTGAAGGAGATATGAGTGGTTGTGTTGTATCCAAACAAAAAAAAAAAAAAACCTGCAGGAGTATTGGCTTATCGAAGCTCATGCAAGCTGTGTGTTGTATGTTTCTTGCTCTTTGTAAGGAGTTCACAGGATAGATACAAGTGAAAAGGAAAATGTGGGATTGCAAAAGCCTAGGCTGGTTTTAGAATCGGGAAGTGGTCAGACTTCTGCGCTCGACCAGAGGATCTGTACGGTTTCATTTTGTGAAAAAGCATGTGGTTTTGAAGTTATATTTAGTTTTGGAGCAGAGTAGAGGAACGTTTTTCTCTGCCTCTCCCTGAGCGCTGGTCAGAATGCTAGAAATACAGTAAAGCAGTTTAGAAAATCACGTCTGACTGTCTTTTTCTCGATTTATTTTCGTAGGGGTTGAGTTGGTGGATTCCTGGATATTTGTTCCGGTGCAACGATGCAGCATAAAATTCTTATTCAGTTTCTGAATCAGCATTGTTTATTTATTGATTAATTATTTTATAACATGAATGAAGAATGTTGTAACTTTGATGGAACCATTTTTGTGACGTATAACACATCTATAAATTGTGAAACGTTCCATAAAAAAGAAATGAAAATGTTAATGTTCATGAAATGTTTTATTTTTATGTATGAGATTCATTTAATTAATTATTCATTATAGAGAGTAGCATGATATTGGTGCCTTATAAAACTAAAGTCATCTATATTGAGACCTTTTACAGTCTTGACAGGTTTACTTATATATATATATATATATATATATTCATACACTAAAGGAATCTAAAATAAATATTACTGATACGATATTTGAGAGTTTTGCAATAAATATAAAGTGTTTCGCTAATTCTGCTTATCTTGTGTTCACTTACATTTACAATACACCCATATGTACACTTACGCACACTCATAAACTGTTAGCAGTTCAGTGTTTAAGTTAATGGTAAGATGCTCCAACACACACATCTACACACTCCCCTGGGACGACTCCACCCTGGCCTCTGAGTAAACACATGCCTGCGTTTAGCCTGTTTTGCTGGCTTTGATCTCGTCCTTTCATTTAATTTACCCTGCCCTTAGACTACATTTCTGGCCTGGACCAAAATGACACGCAACAACCGGAACGTAATCCTGAAGCATAGTCAATATCACAGTACAAAAACAGCAGAGAGAGCGAGAGAGAGTTTGGTTTTAAATATGAATCCAATTTTTTTATGTTCTGTTCAAGCTTGCCAGGTCTTTGAAACAAAACCAATGGTGATTCCAAATTAAGCCAAACGCTAAGGCAAAATAAAACCACAATCATGACTAACATTACCAAATACAGTGTACTGCGTGTAGAATCGCTTCATCTGTCTATACATCTTCAGGAAGCACTTTATCCTGGTCAGGGTCGAGATTGAATCCATGAGGTGTGAGATAGAAATGCATCCTGGATGATTCATTTAAATGATTGATTTAAACTTAGAGGCAGAATTGATGTGTCTTTAGGATGTGGGAAGGAAACCAGAGACCCCAGAGGAAACCTGGGGAAACATAGAGAGAGAATGTGTAAAACACCGCACAGGCTCAGGATCAAACCAGAGACCTTAGAGCTGTAAGGTGGAAAAACATTTTTTTTTAACTTGAGCTGAATGCAACAGCTTATTTTAATTGATTTTAATGTAATAAAAAAAAAATATATATATATATATATATATATTGGGTCATGGTTTTTGGTAAATTTATCATGTTTTATTAGTAGGTGATAGTAGGCAGTTTTGTTGAGCTGGTTTTAAAATGGCCTGTAGCTGCTAAGACCTTCTTTACAGGTTTTAAAAGGGAAAATGAGGAAATTCATTAACCCATAAGAGCCGAGACCCACGTTTCTCCTTTAAGAGAAACTATGGGTGATGCAACACAGACCACATGGAGCACATTTAGAAAGACATCACATGACATTTTTCTTGAATATAAAAAATGAGATGTTATTAAATCGTCTAGAATTGCTAAATAGGATTAAACTCGTTTTCAATTACAGAAAAACAAGTTTTTTTTAATTAGCTGGTTCTGTCAAACCACCCAGACACACAAGTCAAGAATCAAGCTGAATAAGGAACTTTTTAAAGGGTTTGTGACACCTGTGTCATCATGGGGTGGGCTACTTTCAAGTCATGTGACTAAAACAAAAACTTTTTTTTAGTTGCTGAATGAATGGTAGGACGTGGTGACTCCTTAACCTTCTCTAAACTTTTCTTGGCACAATAGGTAAATAAATGAATATTACTACTACTACTACTGCTACTACTACTGATAATAATAATAAAGTGCCTCCTAAAATCAACGACATTTTTTTGACTCTACTCCCCTGTGCAAATCCCTTGAGAACAAGAGCTGACATGTGCAAGAACCTGGAGGAAGTGATAACTATCGCCATTGTGTCTTTTTCCGAGTTCTACTGTATGTAACTAGATGCCTGATCTTATGATAATACATTTCTTAGGCAACTTCCTCTGCACAGGAATCTGTCCGTCCACGCTCTAAGTCTGCAGCTGGTCCAAAATGCAAAGCAGTACTTCATGATCGGTCGCCCATAAAGCCATAGTATCTCTTCTGTGACAATCTTATCTCGACTGCTGACTGGCTATCAAATTTAGAATTAAATGGGGTGTATAGTTATAGGTAAAATAATCAATGATGTCGACCCATATTCTTTTATTTTTTGTATGGCAGCTAACGAGGAAGATAAGCCGAAGGTTGGCCAAACTTACTTTGATTCCTTCATTTTCAGTGAAACACAGAAAGTTTATTCATTCTCTATACCGCATATTCTGTTCAGGGTCGTGTGGGGCTTCAGGCATGAGACAGGGTGCCAGTCCATTACATGGCAAACATTTACACACTTATTTACACACTATGGGCAACTGAGAACACCAATTTGCCTATTCTGCATGTCTTCAGACTGTTGGAGGAAACCGAAGGACCCAGAGGAAACGCACCAAGCACGAGAGAACATTAAGACTCCACACACACACACAAACCAGGCCACAATACTAACCACTTAACCACCACTGGGACACAATAAAAGAAAGTTATTTCATTTATTTAAGAATTCAAGACATGAATTTAAGGAAACACCATCCTGAGATAATACAAGGTTGTTGATATGTACAAAAAAATGGAAGGTTAATAAAACATTATGAGAACGTTCTCTAAACTATTTCTTGTTAGCATAAGGTTTAGATCAATATTTTTCGACTTTCCTGGAAAACCAAATAAAAGTTATAAAAAGGTCCTTTAAACATTTTATAAACCAAAAACTATTATGTCCAGAACATTCTGGGAAGTAAAAGGTAGGTTAGCTCAGTATATAACAAAAACAGCAATGATCATAATAATAACCATAACCATAGAAATTTTTATAATTATATGTCATTTGAAATGCAATTAGTTTAAATGTAGGTGGCACAGTGGCTTAGTGGTTAGCACCATCGCCCTTGCACCTCCAGGTTCCAGGTTTGATTCCTGTCTCGGGTCTGTGTGTCTGGAGTTTGCATGTTCTCCCCATGCTTGGTGGGTTTCCTCCCAAATACCTGCAGATTAGGATATTTGGCATTCCAAAATTGCCTGTAATGAGTGTGCCCTGCAGGATAAAGTGGTAAGATGGTGAGAGTCATTTAAAAGTAGATCAAAAGTACTCTTAGGAGTCCATAACAATGAAAGGTGCAGTTTGGTGTCTTTATCTATCTGCCTGTCCAAAATAAATGCCGCTTCCTAATTTTTCATTATTTTGCTTATTTGTCACACTTAAATAATTAAGATCATCAAACAAATTTGAATAGCACACAAAGATAACACAAGTAAATTTTAAAAAATGCCATTTTTAAATGATGATTTCATTTATTAAGGGAAAAAAAACTGTCCAAACCTGCCTGGCCCCAGTTAGATTTCACTTGCCACACCCAGGCCTGATTACTACCAGACCTGTTCAATCAAGAAATCAATTAAATATAACCTGTCTAAGACCCTGAGGCATGCTAAAAGATTTTTTTTTTAAAGCACTATGATCTAAAGAAATTCAAGAACAGATGAGAAACAAAGTAATTAACATGCATCTGTCAGAAAAGACTTACAAAGGAGCTGGGACTTGAGCAACCACTGTGATTTGTTTGATGATCTGAAAAATATGCAAAAAAAAATCATCAGAAAAATACTTTTTCCCCATCTATCTATGAGGCGGTATCAAAAAGTAGACTAGTTTTGTAACACGCCAACAGATGGCAGCACAAGACTGCACGCACAGTTACAGGGAGCACCTTCATAAGTCAGTGTGCCAAAAAACATCATCTGTGTACATCGGGAGCTGTGCAACTTGTGCTATTCTGACCACATGCATTGCCAGGTCTGTGATTTCATCATGGACAGCAAGTTGGAGCAAAGAGCGAACGAGAAGTTCTGTGTGAAACTTGGCAAATCTGCCAAAGAGATGTTTGACATGATTCAGCAAGTTGCTGCATTGAGCCGTTCGAGGTGTTTTGAGGGACATGCACCCTTTAAGAGCAGAAGAACATCACGGGAAGACCTTCAACGAGCTCAATGCCCTGAAAATGTCAAAATCATTTGACAACTTGTGCATGATGATCATCGGAGAACAGTCCACAACATTTATGCCGTTGTTGGTGTGTCATACGGAACAGTCGAGGCAATCCTTACATGTGATTTAAACATGCACTGTGCGACCCTGAGACGGACTTCACAGTGGAAGAGCCCATCATCTTCACAACCAAAAAAAGGTGAGGTAGGTCCGCAGCTCGACCAAATGCATGCTCGTCGTCTTTTTTGACATTTGCATTTGCCATTGTACGTCGACAATTTGTCCCCAGGGGGTCACAGGGTCAAAAGCGAATTTTACTGCCAGGTTTTAAGGCGTCTGAGGGAAGATGTACGGTGACAAAACAGCTGGTAAACAAAGATAATCTCGAAACGTTTTGATATTTATCTATCTATTTTTTGGGGCAGTCATAAACTGTATACCTTATAAAGCGACATCTACAGGATGTGCTAAGAAACGTTCATGTATTTAATGTATAAGGAGTATAAAGCGACATTGACGCCACCTAGTGAGAATAAGAGTTACTGCACAACACTATTCATTTGTTTATTTTGGTTTTTGCGTCTCCGTAGGAAATGAATATTGACATTTTTCCTATCGGTCGTGTTGTTTAATAGTTATAGTTGATGCAGTTTAAGACATGTAAATTTTTTCTACTATGGAATTAAAGCTGAACTATGGAATCCAATGTGTCGTAAAACAACCAGTCATATTTTTCTTTTCTCGACTGCAATTTGAATAATATTTAAAATGATAAATAATGATTAAAATAAACACATTTATATTTTTAAACCAGCCACCGGAGTTTTACAGTTGCTGTGGCGACGTGAACGAGCTCCGAGCTGTCCAATGCGCTCGCGAACTTGCTAGTGGGCGTTCATTCTCAGCCAATCAAAGCACAGGGGGGGGGCGTGGCTTGTAAGGAACCCCATATGGGGAGGGGGAAAACCCTCGTGAGACACACGTGGGTTCCGTGGCAGTGAAGCTACAGCAGCAGCATGGCCAGTTTGAGTTACGAAGGTTGTAATTTCTTGAGACAGAGGCTGGTATTGTCCACGCTCAGTGGGAAAAGGGTGAAAATACGGAACATACGAGCCAGGGATGACAACCCGGGGCTTCGAGGTGGGTTTAAAGCGCGAGCGGAGCGCCGTTTGTGCTGTGACGTCGTAGGAAAATGTGCAGCGCGTGTGTGCTAGCTGTTAGCCGTTAGCATTGCGTAAACACCAGAAGTGCAGGAGCAGCTTGATCAAACTAATCAGCAATAATATAATGTTTTTCAGCCATATGTTGATCGAAAAACAACATACCAGTTGTAATAATTATTAAACTTAAATAATTTTAGTTATTTCCATATGTTCGTTTTAAGGGTGTGCAAACTTTTGCACCCAACTCTGCCAGAAAGTCATGTCACATTTGTCTTTTCACATTTGTCATGTCACACACTCGTCTTTTAAATATCTTGGACATCACTACAGTGCCAGAGTTGAGCGCACACACTTAGGACAAACCTAAGGAAATTATTGCATGGGGGGGCGGGGGTGCTCACATGCTTGAGAAGTTTAATATTTTAGTAATTTCATCAAACTTTGTTTAATAATCATGTTCATGTGTTTGGAGATCTGTGGAAGTTGTACCAGATCGCTATATAATTTATTATAACATGTTTGATCGGGGTCTGGTCCATGTTGATTTTTTTAAATGTTCTTTTTAACCCAGGAGGCAGGGGTGTGCAAACTTTTGCACTGGTCTGATTAGAACTAATGCAAGCTTTTATACTGCATTTTCTGCCTGGATTAGTTGTCATATTGATGGTCTCACTTTGTCCCATGTTTTGCACTGCGCTGTGGACAGGTTGCTTGATATGCTTAATATGACAACAAAAAAATACGACCCAGAATGTTGTATAAATCCGTCCTACCCATCAGTCTGTCCAACCCACGCTCACCAGAGATGTGTATCCGAAAAATCCATGTTTTGCTGCTTTAGCGACCCGCCCATAAGTCCATGGTACAACTCCCAGCGACTTGTGGGTTTATGTTAAGCGTTTAACTTTTTACTTTTTAATTGTTCGTGTTTTATTGCACATTTTATTTGCACAGTTAACTTCATATATAACTAGTAGAAACGTTATTAAATCAAAGTGTCAAAGTGCTACCAGCGTTAAAGCTAGAGATTCACTTATGAATCACAATTTCTCATGTATCGCTACACTGACTCAAAATTCAATAAATAACAAAAATATATTAATGTGTTTATAATGGAAATGAACCGGTTGATTGGTCACTGGCCAGAATTGGGTGGTTTTTAGTTTGATTAGCGATTACCGATGAGCCTTAGATATAACCGATTCTGTACCGAGCTCAGAAGCTTCCGAGTGGCACACCAGAAACGCATTTTTATGGCGTTACATTATCAAAAGTCGCACGCATCATAAGCCACCAATCTGCCTTTTTCTTGAAACTCTGTGAACAAATTAGTCTCAAACCCACTCACTACACACGCTTGCACCAGTCTCACATTAAACCACATTAAGCACAAATTAGTTGAAAATTCTTTGCGCTAAAAGTCACAGTGCTACCAGTCTGTCAGGAAATGCTACCTCCTACTAAAACTGTACTTTTTTTTTCCAGTGCTGCAACCATTCAAAACTATAGGTAGATTTTGAAAAAGTAGCATAGACTGATAAACGAACTATAAATTTTTGCTACTGGTAGGAAATTGACAGTGTAGGAAAAAAATGATCAAACATGGTCTTAATAAAGGTTTCTGTCTCTTCAGATTTTGAAGCGAGTTTTATCAGGCTTCTGGATAAAGTGACCAACGGCACCAGAATCGAAATCAACCAGACGGGTAAACCTGAAATTCACCAAGCCTTTGTGCCTACATGCATACACACACACACACACTTCTTTAGTCAGGTCTGTATTTGTGTTTTTAGTTGATGGAATTGGAACCGGATGCGGTGTTTTGCTGTTGTAGCCCATCCTCCTGTAGATTTGATGCATTTTGTGATGCTTTTCTTCTCAAGATGGCTGTAAAAAGTAGTTAGTTGAGTTAACAAGAGATATGCAATGTAAAGGATGTAACTAAGAATGTGCTTAAATTTAAAACTACGAATATCTTAATTTGAACACAAGAAGACTTTGTAAATACTCACTTTTTTAGGTTTATTTTTTAAGCTTTAAGTGGTTTATATAATAACGCCAACTAGTGGCCTAGAGTATGGTGCGGAAGATTAGCAGGATAAAAAAAAAGATTATCACTTTAGATTGGACACATTATATAATATGCGATCATGTGACTTGAATGAAAACGGGTAGATTGGAATTTGTGACTTGCGCATGCAATTGTGATGTGAAGTTGAAGCCGAGGAATCGAATGGTAAATCTCAATGCCCAAAAAAATCAGAATCAAACGGACACATAGATAGCTAACATAACCTTCTAATCAGCTTAGTGGAAGTAAAGTTGCAAGACTTCTACCTTTGCTTGTGTCCTCCATACAGGAACGGTGTTGTTTTACCAGCCTGGGCTGCTGTACGGCGGCTCTGTGGAGCACGAGTGTAACGTTCAGCGCTCGATCGGTTACTACCTGGAGGCGCTCATCATGCTGGCACCATTCATGAAGAATTCCCTCAAAGCCGTCTTAAAGGGCGTCACGAATGACCCGACGGACCCTTCGGTAAGTAACCGTGACTACGATTGAATAAAAGTAACAGTCATGGTTCTGCAGAATATTGACTTGTTGTTTTTGTAGGTGGACTTGCTGAAAGCCACTGCTGTTCCCCTGATGAAGAAGTTTGGTATTGATGGAGAGGGTCTGGAAATAAAGGTACTGGACTGGTTTGTGTTTGACTGTTCATGTCGAGTATTTTAGATAGAATTAACCTTTTAGATTTTTGCCAAACCTAAAGCTTCGTTGGCATTTTCTGGAGTATTACGATGTCTTGAACAAAATGTTGCCCTTATGATTTATTTATTTTAATTAATTACTTGGATCAGTTTTTTTCTTCAGGATTTTAGTTGTAGCCAATTCCAATCAGGGAGGGCAAAGACTATCGTGTGCTGATGTTTTCATATGATGTTTTCTCTAAGACATGTGACACCAGCCAACCGCATCTTTTCGAACTGCTTGCTCTCACACACACCATCAGCTGGATAGTGCTGTTCGCTCTTTCCGCTTGCATGAACTCACAGATGCTCGTAAATGGCTTAGAGCCGTGAATGATATGAAAACGCTAGAGTGCCTCCTATCCCTCCAGAGAGTTCGGCCAATCAGCCATCATCTCACTAGGCTCCCGGCCGGCTGAGGGAGGATACAGCATTACCCAGGATTCAAACTTGTGATCTCCGGAGCTGCGCCGCTCAGGGGTTAGGTTTTAAAAAAATTTATGAAGTCCAAGTGGGATTTGGCTAACCTGAGCGTCAAGTTTAGACTAGCTTTAAAACATTGTCTTTTGCAAGAGGGCGAAATTGCAAGATAACCTTAAATACCAGATGGGTATGTGGGAAGTACAGGCGAAATGGAGCTAAATGGAGCCTGGTTTATAATAATTCAATAGCAATTTATTATTTATCAATTGAAAGGCGTGCAATGATCTTGCGTTAGTTGTGTTTTACCATGAAACACTTGAAAAAAACAGCTACATGTTGCGAATCCACCGGTATTCTTAACATTATAGTTATGGTAAATGCATAAAAAAAACCCTGAAAATTTCTAATTTGTTTGTTCTAATGGAAGGTGAGTTTATTTCTGGAGGGAAATTCTTTCTAGGATAAATGGTATTTTCAAACACAGCATTAAAATCTCTCGAAAGGAAAGACATTTTGTGCTACTTTAATGCCAATAATAAAACTAAAGTCTTCCTTTCATCCGCTTTAAGTTGCTTTTGTTTCACCTAAATTCAGGTCTTAACTCCTGCAATGAAACACATTATAAGGTGTGGCAGCCTGATGATGATGGTGCACTCCATGTAATTAAAAAGCTTCACAAATTTGTTTAGTTTTCCCCTCAGGATTAGAGAGATGCAAAACTTTCAGGTGGAGTTGTCTGGTTACCGTTTTTGTTCCCATTAAGGAGTTCCCATATTTTTTTTTTTTTTTTTTTTTTTTTTGTATTTCATGTGGTCTTGCGTCCGTTTAACGTTCCTGTGTATAGTGGTTAACATCCTTGTTTCCTCAGGTGGTCAGGAGAGGCATGGCGCCTGGAGGAGGAGGCGAAGTGCACTTTTCCTGTCCCGTACGACGGACCATCAGACCTGTGCAGCTCACCGATCCGGGCAAAATCAAACGAATCAGAGGAACAGCGTATCCTTGACATCTGAATTTCGATTCCTCGGAGCAGATCTGGTTTAGGCATAAGGTTCTCGCTGTGTGAACTTAATACCAGGTTGTGATTGTATCTCTGAAGATTATGATCTAGCTTTGCTTAAGGGCTGAATTGGAAAATCGAAATTGTTTAATACATCATGGCTTCATTTAAACTGAAATGGTTTGCATTTGTCGGATTAAGTGAACGATGATGTTTGGAGATCAGTGTTTGCATTTTCTTTCATTTTTGTTTGTTTGTCTTGTTCGGACGATCTGTCTCGTCCATAACGGTCGATTCGAACCCTTGACCCTTACACATCAGATACTCGGTGCGTGTGTCTCCTCAGATGGCCAACAGGATCGTCGACTCAGCCCGCAGCATTCTAAACAAATTTATTCCAGATATTTACATCTACACTGACCACATGAAAGGGGCCAGTTCGGGGAAGTAAGCACGCTTATGTTTTCTTATGTTGTGTTCTTTTTCACCACTAGAGAGCGAAGGCTAATCTGGGACTGTAATACAGAAGTGTCAGTATGTTTAACTGACTGAATTTCTTAAACAATTAAAAAAAAAATTGAATATGGTGCTCCGAATAGAAATTTTGGTCCGCTTATACATGCATAATTGTTTTAGTTCAGCCACAGTGGAAGGTTTTCAAGCATGAACGGCCAGTTTAAGGATCTCAATCGGATTTAAGCCCAGGCTTTGACTAGGACGCTCCAAAACCAAAAATATTTTTTCTAAGCCATTCAGAGTTGGATTGCTGGTATGTTTGGGGTCGTTGTCCTGCTGTATAACCCAAGTGCGTTTGAGCTTGAGGTCACAAACTGATGGCCGGACGTTCTCCTTCAGGATATTCTGGTAGAGCAATCGCAGAATTCATGGTTCAATCAATCAAAAACGTCCAGGTCCTGAAGCTGAAAAGCCTCAGATCATTACACTTAGACCACCATGTCTGACTGTTGGTATGGTGCTCTTTTCAATCCCTGCTATCTGTTTTCACCCAGATGAGGATGGGTTCCCTGTTGAGTCTCGTTCCTCTCAAGGTTTCTTCCTATTACCATCTCAGGGAGTTTTTCTTTGCCACTGTCGCCGTCGTCCTCGGCTCGCTCATCAGGGACAATCATATCATTTTGATTCATACACATTTGCATTTCATGCAAACTGACAATGTAAATTGTTAAAAGCGCTATACAAATTAATGAAATCACTTTACTCGGGTTACATTTGTGCTAGATGATCTGAATCGTTAAACAGTGTGACAAATTTGCCAAAAAAAAAAACATCAGGAAACACTTTCACAGCACTGTACAGTATGTGCTCACTACGTAGGCAAGAACGGTACTGTAGCAACCCATATAACGCAAGATTGTTCTCTATGTACATTTAATACTACTTT
Source organism: Leiocassis micropogon (assembly GCA_028565275.1). Lineage (NCBI taxonomy): Eukaryota > Metazoa > Chordata > Actinopteri > Siluriformes > Bagridae > Leiocassis > Leiocassis micropogon. Next base: position 3,994,073 of record JAOVVA010000031.1, read on the forward strand.
TAACACAATTTTCTGTTTAAGTAATCAATGAGCCTATAAGCATTTAACAGACATTATACCTTTTTGTCTGTGGTTACTCGAACCTAAAAAAGAGATGCATTAACTGATCAATCTCTTTAATGTATTGTTGTTTTTTTTTGCCATGTTTAAACTGTTCTTTTCTATTATTGTAACATCAAGGTCTCCTGGTTTTGGCTTGACTCTGGTGGCAGAAACGGTAAACGGGACTTTTCTGAGCGCAGAGATGACATCGACGCCACAGGGAGGAGATCCGGTACTCCCCGAGGAACTGGGCAAGAACTGTGCCAAACTTCTGCTGGAAGAGGTGTACAGGGTGGGTTCTGAAGCTGACACTGCATCTGTCTACGAACCTGGTATCACTTATTCTAGGTTAAGCTTTAGTTTAGATGAAGTCAATGTAATTTGAGAATTTTATTTATAATTGTATTTTTTTTTTTTTTTTTAAACAAGGTTAAAAAAAAAAAGGTAATATGTTGAGGCTCCTGTGCGAGTTCATAGCAAGGACAGATCTGGACAGAGCAAGAAATGTGCTTTCATGAGGTTCTGCTTTTTCATACTATACACAGGAAGTGTTAATCTGTGTCACACACACTCACGACCATGTGAGTCGGGTTAGAGACATGAATCTGGTGCTGTCTCCAACCCAAAGTCCCCCCACCTCCCCCAACCGGTTGTTATTAAGCAGCTTCTCATTGGTTGAACACAGAGACGCGGGTTATGGCGCGAGGCAGCCACTGACAAAAAAAGGTTAATATTTAAAAATGACGGTATCTCTGGCACGCTCCGGGACCACCAGTCTCCAGCCTGTGTGTGAGTGACTGCGTGCGTGTGTTTGCTTTGTGGTTAATCAGTGCCCTATGGTTAGTCCTTGTAGTAAACAGCTTTTGGACAAACACACACATGCACACGGAGACGCGCATAAAGACGTGCGCTTGGGTCTTTAATGGAACAGCTCGTATAAATTGGGAGGTTTGAAGTAAGTGTTTATCTTTTATCTTTCTTTCTTTTTGGTTGCGAGCTGAATGTCTGAATGGAGGCGTTTGAGTAAGATTTGCATTACAATTGTTGTTTATTATTTACTTGCTACATGAGTTACATTGGATCATTTCGGACAAGCCGAATTTTATGGCCTTATTAGGAATTTTTTATTTAATTTCTGTTTATTTCAAATCCACAGATATTAGACATGTTATTGAGATCGAGGGATATTTAATGGCTGCGTTGTTGCTTGACCACAGTGCTCATGACGTGAACATGAAGAACCTTTTGTTACTATAAGGACTGTACGGAATGTCCTTTTCATTTCATTGGTTAATTAAATAAATCTCAAATATGGAAGAAAGATGGAAAAATTCCACGTTTAAATGACTGGTGTATCCCAGACACTAGTGTTTGAGAGAAAGTGATTGCCTCATACCTTGATAACAGTCTGCTTTCTAATGATCGCTTTAGTGGCGTTTCTTTTCCGTTTTCTTCTTTTTACGTACATTTAAGGATTTTGCCACTTGTTTTACAGAAAGAATTTAATACATCAGTGACGTTCAAATCAAACTGGGACTTTTAATTGTACAGAGCACAGGGGAAAACTCCCTTTATTTATCTATAAAATCCCCTGCTACACTAATGCACTTATCCCAGTGTTTCCCTAGTGCTTGGATATCATCAAGGTAAAAAAAAATGTTTTCAGTAGCCATGATCGGACTGCCTGCGTCACGTCTCGTACGCTAGCCTCCAAGGAACTCCTTTAAACATTCCAAACACATGGAGAGAACATCACTTGGAGAGAGATCAGGACTGTATGGCCGAAGTATAGTAACATGGAGTTCCTATATTGTGCAGAATCAGTTGGGCAGTATGAGTGTGCGTTGTTTCCTTTTTTTTATGAAGAAGGAAAAAGTACCGAAAGACAGAAATTTTTGTATTAATACAGCTTATTTATTTTTCTTTCACATATGTGCTTGACTGTATATACTCTGCAGCATTACAGAACTCTGGGTCCCGTTCTCACCAGATTGAACACCACACCCAACGTTAGATGATGACAAATGAACCTTGAAATTAAACTCTCATATATGTAGTGAGCAGAGCAGAGGAAAAGAGAGCTTTTATTCTCACCTAGTGAGAAATGGCACACTTGGGGTGAGACGTTGTAGGGAAATGATCATCATTTTGGAGGATGTGCCGAATGTTGTTTCGCCACTTTGTAAATGACGCAGGTTGATGTTTGTTCTTGTCGTGTTTGTGAATGAGCTGGCAGTTTTTAAACCCCCTACACACACACACACACACACACACACACGATTTGTGTGTAACTGCACTTATCTGCATCCTGTTTGTCTTTCCATTTTTACCGTTCAGGTTCAAATCTGATTCTGGCATGTTTGTCACTTAATTTTTATTAGATTTATTTTTTTCCCATGAACCTGAACCAGTCCCATGGCATTATGTACAGAATTTACAACGGAGCTTGTTGTGGAAGGCGACTTATTGAATTTGGGTGTCGCAGAATTCACCAAATTCTCAAACTCTCGCACAGAGACGTTTATGTAACGGCAGTTAAGAACGAACACCTCGGGTGTAACCGTAGGAAGGAGGGATCTTGTAACTTAGAATCTTTGGGACTTTTCCACCGTCCTGTTTAGACGCGATGTGCCTCATCAGCATAACGCTGTGGTGTTATTGGATCTCAAACCCCAGTTCTTGGAGATTATATACAGTCGCTGTATGAGTGTTGGCTGAAGTGAAACAGTCAGTAGGAAGGACTCCAGGTGCAGTGTGTACGTTTCCACTCATCGATTGCTGTAGGTAGTATATATCAAGGTAACGTATCATTTTAATTTGTAAAGGTTTAATTTATCGACCTGAATATGAAGGAACATGTTTGTAATTTGATCATGGGACTTTTTATAAAAGAAACGTGCGCATGAAAATGTATCCATGTGCGTCGATTGTATTCATGTGAATTTATAGAAAAAGTTTCGCATTAATGATCGCGGATAAAAAAATACAAACTAATTAGTTGGAACAAAAGTAATGACACCCTTGGAAAATGTGGCTGAGCTGCGTTGACGGATTTCGCACACTTGATTTAATCATACTGTAACTGAGTAAAATGCTCAGTGAACAGAATCGTATTTTAACTGATCTCTATTGAGGGGTCGAGAGCACTTAACAATAGGCTGTTAACGATATTTCAACCCAAAGAGCCAATTAAAAAAATATATAATAATTACGTAGATTTGTTTATATGGGTCAAATATATAGACTATTAATGTAGGTAGTTTTAAGGAATACAATACAAAATAAGGATTTAAAAATCTTTTTGGCTATAGAGCTTATATAAAGTGGCTTATCCTTATTATTTTAATATTAAATGATTTCAGGATGTTTCTTCTGCAAAGTTTTCCACTGATGCAGTCAGTTTGTGAGGGAATAAGCTTGAGTCAACAATGAATCCTCAGATTGAATCAGTTACGTGCAGATACCCAAACTGAAAATCTAACTCCTGGACACATAAGGAGTCACGGCTAGATGAGTCGCTGTGGCCCGAGTCATCTCCAAAACATCTAGGCAGCGTCAATTGCTAACAAACAAGGTCACGGGTTTCTCTCATGGGCGTGCACGGTCTGGCTTTCTGATACAAGACAATGGTAACCGGAATGGATCCACTTTGCTGTAATTTATACAAAAAACATTGCATTGGTGAGCACAGCTACTAAGGATCCATTGCTTCACTCGGGTAAGAACTAAAAGTTAGTAAGAATTGATATTTTACACAACTGGTTTGGGAACTTCACTTTAGTGAAGCCATGAGTGTTGTTGGTTTAAGTCATCATACTTAATTTGAGTGATGTGAGATTGGAGGAAAAAAAAAATATATATATATACTGTATATGCATATATGCACTTTTTTTGCCAATGTATTTTTAACATGTATTTTCTTCTTTTAGTTTGGATATTTTTCTACATCTGTGGATATGGTATGATAAGAATATGTGAGCCAGTCTGTGAAAACCTTGCTAAAGTTTTACGATTCACGATTTTCTACATAAAACCATTCTACATATGATTTTATATGTAAAAAAAAAAAAAAAAATCATGAATCTAAAAGAGAAAAATTGGGTTTCACATGTATATTTGCAACAGGGTGTTCCTCGTATTGAAATGACTGCTGTTTAAAACCAACATGTCGTCATTTCCAGGGTGGCTGCGTGGATTCGACCAATCAGAGCTTGGCGCTCTTGTACATGACACTCGGTCAGCAAGATGTGTCCAAAACTCTTCTAGGTCCCCTTTCTCCATACACGTGAGTCTTTTTTTTTTCTCTCATTGATTCTTTTCCTAAAGATGAATGGCATGAACATCTCGTCAAGGCTAAATCACCTGAAGGTTCCTATCAGCCTTTGCCCACTGAACTGTATAAATCTCAGTACAATTGCAAACTTCCCAAATAAAAAAAAAAAAACACTTGTACAAAAATGCTTTTGAACATTTGGACTAAACTGAAAAATGTGATTGAATAAAATGAAAAAATAAATAAATAAACTTCTGCCTCGTGCCCAGTCTTTGTGGAACAAGCTACAGATCCACAGTAAACTTGGCCGGGATCTGAAGCGATTGCTGGAAATGTAATTTTACCTCTTACTTATAAATTTGGGCACAGTGTCAAGGTAAACCGCCTTGCTCTTGTACAGTAGCTTATAATGATTTGCAAAAATTTTTAGGTTTACTGTAACTCATTTGTCTGGTGAGGTTGTTTTTTTTTTGTTTTTTCCCCTCTCCCGAGCATCAGGTTTCCCCTCAGCTTCCTGCAGACTGTGAACTGTCCATTTTCAGTTATCATGGTACCGGTGCTGTGTGCAAATCAAGTACAGTACTATGATAACTGAAGATTGGCAGTGCCAACACAAAGCTTCCTGTGCCAGCGAGTCAGATCCTTCAAGCTGCTCCTGTCCTTTTTTCTTACTTTTATTTTTGTTTTTAACTTTGGCTTGCATAAAACACATTCAAACTGTCGTAGCTAGCTAAATAGATAAGCTGCGTAGCACTCTGCGACTTTAAGTCCAACGTTTGCGCCAGCGTCTCCGCTTGTACTACATTAGATGGTAAGTGAGACTCGAAAAGCTACAACTATGTTCCTCTGTGACATCACCTAAGCGCCTAACTGCTGACTTCAGCGATAACAAAAATGCATCCAAAAACACATCCAAGCTGTTAGAGAGACAACATATGCAGGACATTTTAATGTATTTTAGATTGGAGGTTACCTCTATACTGTCCATTTCAAAAGGTTACTAAAGTACACCAGTTATAATGTGAGGAACTTTGTTCCTGTTGTTCTTTCTTTACTTCTCTATCCCCTTTGACAATCCTCCACCCCTGACCCCCCCCTAAAGTCACTATCTTGTGTGTTTTGAGTTGTATTTTTCCTTCCATGTCCCCCCGTGTTGAGCACACAGTGTCTCAGGTCATGGTCATTCCTGACGCAGAGAGCTCAGCCTGGTCAAACGATCACTCTGCCTAATTCATGACGATGGGTCTCTCGCATGTAACATGGGACTGCAAAACAGTGACACTTTTATGCTTTCTAGTTTGTGTTGAGAAGTGTGTAGAGATAATGTGATGTAAAAAAAATCAAGCTTTTGGGTCTGAGCAACAGAGTGTAATGGCTGGGGTGCATGGAGAGATTTATCACCAGTTTAATTGAGAGTTAATTGCCATTCTAAACTGAGTGGCGTGTGTAAAATCTTAATTTACCAGGAGTTCAGTAGAGTTGCTTAGCACTTCATATTAGACTTTACATCATGTTCAGAAACAACAAAGCTCTGGTTGACATGAAATGCAGACATTATTCATTATGTCTTCCCTCATCTTGTAATATTATAGAAGTGCCACCATGTGGGGAAAAGTTGCACAAGTAATATCCTTACTGGAGGTCTGAATAGTTTCAGATGCTATTTTCAGAAGATCCCACGTCCAAGTACAAGGACTACACAAAATAGAGTCTTAAAGGTTTTTTGTTAATATGATATAGTACTGACTGGATCCTGACTGTTCCTTTAGCCATACGTCATCTAGTTCCAGGCAAAGAAAAGTTAAATTGGTACAAAATAAATGTAACTTTGAAAGATACTAACCTGATTTACCGCAGTGGGACTGCAAGTGCTTTATATAATTTTCGGCTGAACTTTGAATTGCTTTTTTGCGCGGTGTTGGTCCCTAAATAAATACATCATGCAAAGACCATAATATGATGTATATTATGGTCATGCACCTCAATTTTGATTTAAGGCATTCATTCATCTTCTATACAGCTTACGGCACAGGATACTTTGGGCACGAGGCGGGGTACACTCTGGACGGGGTTTCAGTTCATTGCGGGGTGCACGCGCGCACACTAGGCAATTTGAAAATGCCAATTAGCCTAAACTGTGTCTTTTGGACTGTGGGAGGAAACCGGCGTACCAGAAGAAACCCACAAAGCATGGGGAGAACCAAACTCCACAGACACAGAACCGAGGTGTGAATCCTGGAGGCCGAGCCCACAGTGCTAACCATTACGCGTCACCCTGATTTAAGACCAAACTATGCTTTTGAGCTGACTGAGGCCTAGTCGTCATCAAATCCAAATGAAGGTGAAAACAAAATCCTTTACTTCATCTTGACTTGACCTCGTCTCCGTGGCTTCATGACTGCATTGTTCCAGTTACGCTTGTGTTTTTCCCGAGGAATTACAAATTGCGTATATGGAAATAAGACAATTGTGAATTGTATTTTACTAACTCCGAGATGAGACCAAAATCGTATTTAGTGAGATCACATCCTAAAACAGAAACATGTTCAAGTACAAATGAATATAAAAACATCCTGATACTGGACTCGGGTCGTAGACTTTTACTGTCCTGAAATCTGATGCCAATCCAACCTTACAAATATCTAAGTAAATTAAGATCTCTTACCTTTTCTTACAGGGCGATTAAATTGAACAAGGAGGGCCTGAATTAATTTTAGACATGTAATTAGACATGTCTATTAATCTTGTATTTAGCAAAAATGTTGGCTTCGATTCCGTTATCGCTACACCACTTGTGCTATTGGTGAGATTGTGAGTGGATTATAAGGCTGCGTGTAAACTTTGCTGCTGTGTTGTCTTGCAGGATCGAGTTCCTTCGGCACATCCGGGACTTCTTTCAAATTATGTTCAAGATCGAGCAACAGAAAGGAGACGAAGACGAGCAGAAAGGAGGAGAGAAAGTGCTGCTGACCTGCGTAGGTGCCGGTTACACAAACATCAGCAAGTCGCTCAAATAGACACTCCACTCCCACCAGAACTGTCTCAAACTGCATACTTCTCACCTGTCTTTAATTGAAGTACTTTGTTCACGCTCGGGTAGAACAACAACATGTACTGTTAATGCAGAACGGTGTACATGAACTGCTGTTGGAGATGACCTACAAAGTGAGTTTGAACATTTAATGCGGACCATTCGGGACCATTATATCTTGCTGTCTTACACGAAGACAGTGTACAAATGTTTGTGATTTGAGACAGAGTGTCTTATTTAGGTTTATTGTAATTTTTTTTGTAAAGTTTTCTTTCCTTAAAAATGTACAGTCTCAAAGTCCTTTTACAAAACAACAAAAACTGAGTCTGTGTCTGTGTGAATTCATATGTCTCAACACTCACTACACTCAGAGTGGGATAACGGGGAGGAGACAACTGTTCATAGCAGACAGAGAGGTCAAAACACATCATGCCACTCTGTCTTTAATTATTTTCCTATAACTGTATGCTCCGCTGACAAGACGACCTGTGGAAGAAACCTTGAGATGAGCAAGACGCTAAAGCACTGTTCTGGATCAACAGCTGCTGATGGTCCTTGTCCTACTGCAAATATATTTTTTGAATGGAAGATAAATTTCAAATAAAAAAATATATATTTCTTTCTTTAAATCTCATCCAATAATCAAGTCATTTTTTTTTTTAAAGAAATGTCCAAAAAACTTTATAAGGACCCTACCTATATTATTACTTAAAAGTCTTTTCCAAAAGTATGAAAACAGCAAAGCTTGCTTATGTTTCTTCTGAACTAAAAGCTTTGTCTTTTTCTTTTGTGATCAGCCAATAAAGAATTTCTGAGATTTAGGTCCAGATATAAATATGTGGAACTATATGTACATACTGTATGTGTGAGTGTATTTTATGCAAGTTAAAACATGACATGTTTCATGGCAGACCACTCGATTCTTAAGTGAGTAAAAGTATTGGAACAGATATTTACAGTGTAACATTGTTTAGTTGCATATCCTTTATATCACTAACAATAACTGCATCAACCTGGTGACTGACTGACATCAAACAGTTTGCCAAAACTTTTCAGTTTATTCTAATTTTTCTATCCTCCATTCAGTCACATGGGCATCACCTGCCATGCAGGAGGCATGGGTTCAATTCCCACCAAATGCCCCAAGCCAGGATGAAATGAGAGGGTTGTGCCAGGAAGGGCATCCGGTTTAATATCTGTGCCAAGTTGTGTGTGGATCGTATGGTCCGCTCTTGTGCCCCCTCGACAAAAAGATCAGAACCTTGGCCAGATACACAGCCTAGAAAGTTGCACTAATTTTCAATGGACCGCCTTTAGTTTTGATTACAGAACACATTTGCCATATGAGTTCAAATGTTTTGACAACCTTATGCAATATCAGAATGTTTATTTCTGTCATTTTTCTTGGCCCAAGGTCTTATATTGATGATGAGAGTTGAACCAAGGTAAAAAGAATTCTCCAGCCCATCCCAAAGATTTTCATTGGGGTCAAGACTTTCTGGTGGGTAATTCAAGTGTATGTCATTTTCCCAGAACCACTCTTTCACAATTTAAGTCCTGGAATATGACTGTGGCATCAGGGAAGAAAATTAGTATATTTCCATTAACGGGATAACCTGGTCATTCAGTACACTCAGGTAGCCGGCTGACTTCGTTTTATTGCATTAGCTCCGCCCACGTGCAGATCCTGATGCTTGTGTGCTACCATTAACTGCAAATGGTATGGTATGCAGTCAACACCAGTGTTTTATCAGCCGTTACTTCTGCCTGTCGTATGCGCTGGTACAGTCGGTGAGGAACGCTTGTGACTCTCCCACAGTATGACATAAATGTCGATGAGGAGACCGCCTAAAGTTAGATCAGGAGGAACACCTGCTACACCTAACAGAATTTGTTTATAATATACACATTTTCTGTCAGCTGCCAAGGGGTCACCACAGAGCACAATTCAATCCACACAGAACTCGGTAGAGGTTTTACACTGGATGCCCTTCCTGATGCAACCCTCCCATTTTATCCAAGCTTAGGACCGGCACTACATGCAGTGGTTTGGGAGTATGGGGTGTGGTAAAGCACCAACATAGGGCTTAAACCCAGACCATCCCAGATGCCTAAATCAACAACCTAGAGCCTTAGTCGCCTGAGCCACTACTCCCTTGTATATTAAAGTGCCTAAACCTGACCTTTCTCAAGCAGTCTCGAGCATGGTACATTGATCTGTACCTGGGCACAGTATGGAGTGTGTACATTATGAAGTGTATCAGATTTTTAGTTCAAGCATACTGGGATCCAGGCCTAGACCTGAAGTGGCCTTAAAATCAGTGTCAAACTTTAACATCACTGCCATCTTGTGGAAAAGATAGGTCATGACATACCTGCTGTATATATAACCCCAATATTATCATCCCTGCACTGGCTACCTGTTCAGTTTAGAATTAATTACAAAGTAGTATTACTTACATACAAGGCTTTAAATGGTTTAGCTCCCACATA
>JAOVVA010000031.1:4009104-4019308 GCA_028565275.1 Leiocassis micropogon
TCTTTCATTTTTGTGAAGCTGCTTTGAGACAATGACCATTGTTAAAAGCGCTATATAAATAAAATTGAATTGAATATTTATTCCCCTATACAATACTATCGTACTTATTACTAATTTAAGTTTAATAAATACAGCAAGTATTTAGTGAGTATATTTATAGGATTTATAGGAATTTATGTAAGTCATGTAGAATAAATTTTTAGTTTCTACCTCTGGTGCTCCACAGTGTTTTTTTTTCCTGGTGTTTATTTATTTAGCATTATTTTTTTATTATTATTATTATTTTTTTTTTTAAACTACTGCTCATTTTGTTCTCTATGTTTGAACTGTGTGTGTGTGTGGTTTTTCCCAGTAAAAAAAAAAAAGACACTAGTTCCGGTCACGTGGTTTTTACTTGCCGTTCCCTCACGTGACGACGTAAAGTCAGCTGATCTTCACGGGTTTCCATAGCGTCTGCCGTCGACCTTCATTCAGTCCAGCGCCTCATCTTCACCCTGTTCTCCACCTGAACCATGGCGAGCCAGTCTCAGGGCATTCAGCAGCTGTTACAGGCTGAGAAACGCGCCGCGGAGAAAGTCGCCGAAGCCCGGAAACGTGAGTTGGGGTTTTATTTCAGTGTTAAATGACACGGAATCAAATGAACCGATTCAGAGTCAAGTCAAGTGAAGCTATGCTAAGCTAGCGGGCTAGTCGTGAAAACACAAACAGTGTTAAACCGTGCTGCTGTAAAGATTTATTAACACAGATGACACCAAAATTTATGTCAAAGACAGAACAATGAAATTATATGTAAATATGTATCATTTTTAAAAGCTAAATTAAAAAAGGAGTCGTCTGTCGTTTTGATACTGTAGGTGAGCTAATTCTACAGAGAAGAGACAGGGAGCAAATCTCCTTAAAAAAAAGAAATAATCAAATCTTCTTACTTTATAATGTTATCTCATAAGCATATATAATCAAATAACTGAGGGGATGCAAAGGCAGTTAAAAAACTAAAGCAACGGCGTACATACCTACATGTATACAAATAAAGAACATTTTAAATCTAATATTTCAGAAAAGCATTAAAAAATATTTATTAATCCATTATTATTATTAATAGCTAAGCTGATGTTTTACATCTGTGACCCCATTTGTAACAAAATGTTCCTGTAAATAAAAAATAATTAATACTTTTCCATCTTAGTTTTATCCTAAGGGTGTGCAAACTTTTGCACTCACATGCACATGTCCAGTAGGTGTGCAGATTGTAATTATATTAAACGAATAGTAAAAATATGGAGACGTGGATTATTTGTGGTTAAATGTGTACCAGCGCAGTAAAATAAATAAAATGTAGGAATAGTGGTTTTAAAGAAATGGCAGATATATCAGGAATTGTATGTTTAATAATAGTCACTGAAATGGTACTTAAATGTTAAATGTTTCACAGACATGTGATGATTAACGCTTTTTACAGGTTTTAGGTTTTTCCTCTTTTTTTCCCCTTTTTTTTACTCACAATGTTTGATCATGATACAGTCCTTTCTGTTGTAGAATTACATCTTGACTTATTTAATTATTTTTCAGGGTCTTGTCGTATTTTTAAGGCAATGACAAGGTCAGGTCCATTGACTCAATGAGCTCGAGTCACTCACTTCCCTGTTTAATTCTCCCATTTCTGCTTTTACCAGAGGAACATTTGTGCAAGAAGGGATGTTCCAGAATAATTTAATTTCCTGTGTTTTTAGACCGTTATATCATTAAAGCTTGCTTGGATGTTTTGTTCTCAGGGAAAAATCGCCGCTTGAAGCAAGCCAAGGAGGAAGCTCAGGCAGAGATTGAACAGTACCGTCTCCAGAGGGAGAAGGAGTTTAAGACCAAGGAAGCCGCGGTGAGTCAAAACACAAAGAGATCTTTTGTTCCTCTAACAAAAAGTACAGGCACCAATGTTGGTTTAACATCTCAAGCTGATCATTTCCTGGTATGTGAAACGATCTGCCTCATTTTAGGAATTTGGCTCAATTATTTTGCAAAGGCATCTTTTTAGGTTTTAGTTTTTTTCACACAAAAAACAAAGTATTACACACACATCTCGCATCATGTTCAAATTGATCTATGATATTACTTTTGCAATTTCAGAAAGGTAAAATATATATATATATATATATCGGGCTGCATCAAACAAAGAAAACAACTATTTTGATTCAAAGTTACTTTAACTGAGTTAAGAACCCTGCAAGACATTATAAAAAAAACCTGGAAGAATAGTGCTGAATCATCAGTTTGTGTAAGAAATGTGGTTAGGGAGGGGGGGGGAATGAAGGGAGTTCACTTAAACACTTGGGGAAGTTGCATGGTAAAAAAATGAACAGTATAAACCATAGCTATGTTTATTAGTAAAAGTAAGAGCATTTCCGTACACACAAAGTGTGATGAGAACTCAAAGATTTGCAGTAAACCACTTATTAGTGAGATTAATCAGAAAACAATGCTTCATTTTGCTAGATAGCATAAAGATTGGACTCTGGAGTAATGGAAAAAAGGTCATGTGATCTGATGAGGCCAGATTGACCCTATTCCAGAGCGATGGTCCCATCAGGGTAAGAAGGGAAACGCATAAAGTGATGCACACTATGCATAGTGTTCACTGTACGAGCCTCTGGAGGCAGTGTTATGATCTGGGGTTGCTTCAGTTGCTCAGGTCTAGACTCAGCAACGTTATGTGGCAATAAAATAAAGTCAGCTGACAGGTCCCAAGCCCGGATAAAAAATGTGGCGACCCCTTTCCGGGAGCAGCCGAAAGACCAGCAACAACAACAAAATGAAGTCAGCTGACAACCTAAATGTACTGAATGACCAAGATATCACATCTATGGAGTTCTTCTTCCCTGATTGCACTGGAAATATTCCAGGAGGTTGTGAAAGAGTGCTTTTAACAAATGAATTCTTGTTTTAATTTGCCTACTTATTGAATTATGATTTATCTTCTTGTTTATTTATACATATTTATTAACAAACGGTTACTTCTACGTTTCTTGTTTGCTTATTTATTTTGTCCCTTTTTATGATGTTTATATCTTTTTAAATTTTTTTTATTAAAGGCGCTTGGTTCTCACGGCAACTCGGCCGTCGAAGTGGACAAAGAGACCTCGGACAAGATGAGCCGCATCCAGAGCAGTTACCAGCAAAACCGAGAAGCTGTACTGAACAACCTGCTGAAGATGGCGTGCGATATCAAGCCTGAGATTCACGCCAATTACCGCGTTGCCGGATAAACCTCGCACACCTCTCCACCATTTTAACAAAAAACACTGAGGCAAAGATCACCGTTGTAAAACCGTAAAGATGTTTCAGCCATTCATACGTGTTAATTTACTGATAGAACAGATAGTTGTAATGGTGTGTCGTCCGGCTGTTATTTGTTTACCACATTTCAAAAATCCCACCAGGTTTTAGTCGGTCTTCAATTCTCCCAAATGATAAATGTACTATTGGATCTACCTGCTGTAGCTTTAGGTTAATTATATTTATATTTATATTGTTTGATGATAATGGCGGTTTGGCAGTGGTTCAGTGCATGTCTTCGTCAGTGTATAGTTGAACGTGTAGGATCATCAGTTTTCTGTTTGGATGTAATATCAGTACGTACATCTGTCTGTGCATCTATCTATGCTGTGTGTTGTTTATATTAATTGTTAAAAGAGTTTTATTTGATTGCTGGATAACTACAGGACCCTGGATAAAAGGTTTTCGTGCAAGCCTTAACATCACAATTAGATGTTCCTTGAATAATGTGTACATTGTTGTACGATGAACACAAAATAACAAACTGACTGCAAGAGAAAAGTCAACGGCACAGATGTGTTTTCATTTTCCAAATTAAATTCTTCATGCTGCATGAAAAAAGGAGAAATCTTCATAGCCACTACAAGGTTCTGTGGAAAGTTTTTCTCTGTGGAACATTTATGTAAATTTGTTTAGATGAGAAATATGAATCAAGCTCATTTCTTTGTTTTCCTTAATGGCTTCTTTCTCTTGTGTATGTGACATTCCTCTGTGAAAGTACAGTAAATGCTAATAAATGGTTCTGTGTGTTCAGCTGCTTATTTCTATTTCATGCCTCTGAGAAGAACTTTACCTTTTGCTATTTATTCACTAATGTGTTAGCAATAGGGAAAAATTATTAATACGTAATACTTCTTTGTACATTACTCAGTGTATAAAAAGCAATCTATTAACAGTAATACATTTAGTTTCAAGTTCTTTCACGTCACTATGATTCTTTAATCTACTAAATATGCTAAACGTGTTAAACTTTTTAATGGATAAACTTTTCCTGAACAAGATTTCTTTTTGTTTTTTTTTTACCTTTTTTTTTATTACAGAGACAATAGGTACATTAATAAAATATCAAAACAAGATAAATGTAAGCAACATTCAATAACAACACATAAGGTTAAGCCAGAGGGTGGCTTAAATACATTTTGGAATAGAAATTACATTATTTATGTTTCCATGTATAGATTAAACAAACATTGTAAAAATGAAAAACTTAAGTTTTGATAGCTTTTTTTGTTAGAGCTTCGGGAGATGATAGAGATATACAATTGAAATTATTTAATTAAAACAGGAAAGAAGTGTGTAGATTGTAGAAATTTGCCAATGAGAAGAATAAGGTTTAATAAAAACAATTTGTGGTTTCGATTATTAAATAATTAAAAAAAAAAAACACAACTTTTTCATATTTAAAGGGAAAAGTTCTTACAGACTTTTCTTTCGTTCATTCTTATTTTATACCACTTATCCTGTATACAGGGTTACTATGGGCAATTTGGGAAATTTGTCTGGGTAGAAACCCACCAAGAACGAGGAGAACATGCAAACTCCATGTGCAAAGACCTGAGGCAGGAATTGAACCCTGGACCCTGGAGGTTTCAAATGCGTACAGATTTCTTCAGAAATGGCAATAAAAATGATATTGAATTCTTTAGGTGCAACAGCAAGATTCAATTTTAGGTTAAATTCTTCATATTTCAATAAAAAATAAACCACCAACAATATGCTCCTGATAAACCAATTCTGTAAACAAACATTTTTTTTATAAAGAACAAATTGTTCCAAATTATGAGGGGAGAAATTGTGTTTGTAAATATGAGAGAAGCATTTATTTATGAAAGGGCAGAAAGTTTTACAGAGATTTGATCAACATTATAATGTTTTTTTTACAAGGTATCCTAGTGCATCATATATTATACTGTAATGTACGCATGCGCAGTACAGAATCGTCCGGTGTCGTAAAAAACGTACACGTGCAACAGCGGTGCGCAAATACGGCATTAAGGAAGTGATATAGTGATACTATTTCAAAATAAAAACCCTCACTCCCTCACTAACGTGTACGTACCTTCAGTCAAACGTATTTCCCTGTGTAAATCCGCCCTGTGTTTATATATTAGTAAATATTTAAATAAGTACGTTTAAAGGGTTAACATAAAAAATAAAAATTATGTAATTTTTTTTAGCTATTCATGATTTAATTCGAGGGCATTAAATTACCCATAATTGTATGTTCTAAGCAACTTTAAGCAACTCCACATATGTATGTTTGCTTTTTTTTTTTTTTTATTTATTTTATTTATTAAGCCAACTTTAAATTAGTGATTTCATATCAAATTATTGATATCCATGTTTGACAAGAATAGCTTTATTTATTCTAAAGTTATATTTATATGATGATCCTGTGTGCTATTATTTCAAAATGATATAAAATAAGTTTAGGATAGCATTCCCGCTCTACCACTGAAACTATTATATATTCGTAAAAAAAAAAAAAATCCAGGGGTAGAGCGGGAATGCTATCCAAAATATCAGGTACATATTAAATAAATCGCATTACAAGCTGGGCGTATGGTGAGGACTTTTATTTTATACGGAAATGAAGAATATGAGCGTAGATGGCTTCCTGGCATTTTACTGATCGGTAGTCCTGAAACCGGGGGAAGAATCCATGTACAGACCTGGTTGTGTGATATAATTTTTTTTTTTTATCGCGACATACTTAGGGGCATTGCCCGAACACTGGAGTAGGTAAGTATCAGTTAATGTGCCTGATGCTGTTATTTATTTCTTTATTTGGAGAGCTCAATGATTTGACCTTTGAATACGGTTTACGCCCTCTAGTGGGAGTTAATTTTTCTTGAATTTATTCCTCTTCTTCTTAGGTTAATTTAGGGAGTGAAAAGGACAGACATATCATTTGAATGAAAAAGAAAAAAAAACATTTCTGAGTATATTTAATGATTATTTTTATTAGTATTATTATTTTTCCAATTTCTGTCCAGACATCTCCTTTAAACGTTGTTGATGTTATTCTTCTGTATAGTAAATTATTCACTAATTTCACTAAAGTCTTGCACATATAAACTGTTTATCTACTTTTAACAGTTAAACTTTGAACTGTACACGTAGATCCAGTTGCAATTCATGTGTTAATATTAATACGCTCATCTGTGTTTCTATGGCAACATTGCATTGATATGGACTTGTATGGCAGATTCTCTACATAAACATAATACAGGAAGAATAAAATCTAATAATATGTTAAAGACATGTTATATATGGATATATAGTCAAAGATGTTATTTTTTTTGGTAAGAACTAACCCTTATGGAAGTATCCTCGTGTGTCAGTGCTGTTTAATTAAGCACTGTCGCTTGAGAGGGAGTGCCGTTATGATGAATATCGGTATGATCTTCAGTGTGATATTGCACACAGTTCCACAAACACCATTTATCGTCAACAGATTATAATTTGCACACCTGTGATATGTAGTGATGCAGTTAAACATAGTTAAAAGTAGTTAAGCTGTTTTTGTTTTTTGCTTTTAATTCTGGTGTGTTCCTGTCAAAACATGTCAGAAGCACTGTAATTACTGTACACACATTCAACATGTAATGTATTTGCGCTCACGAGTAGTTATAAGGATGGTTCCTACATAATAATCAGGTGTACAAGATGTTTTTAAAACTTTCTTGTCCATTTTTTTTTTTAAGTAGTGAAGATGTTAAAAAATGTAGCCTCATAAACGCGGCGCTTTAACAACGCAAACAGACAAGCATATTTACATGCAGGCACATGAGGCATTTCCATTTTGCATATTTAAACGCTATGTAACCAAAAGTATGTGGACACCTGACCATCACACTCTTCCGTTCTTTCTGCATACCGCATTCTAGATTGATTTTTTTATTACTGTTAAAGTCTTTATTCCATTTATCCAATGAGTGGCGATTAGCCAACGATTATGATTTTTACATTTATTAATGAACACATCACCACACTTTTTTTTTTATCACAGTCTTTAAAGTTAAATTTAATGCTTGTGGGACATCCGTGAGACAAGTTAATTGCTTATGTTACATCAGCACTGAACAGATCTTCCCTCACACACACACACACACAAAAAAAGCAATGCAGCTTGTCATATGACTGCGAAACGAGAATGAATGTACAAAGTATTTCCTGTGGAGAAAAAAAACTCCATGTAGACTTTTACAAAGCACTGACTGTAAGCGTGTTTTCTTCGTTAAACAGTTTAGTTTTAAAATCTGTTTATTATACAACCTGTGATTTACTGTGAGAGCAACTGTTATAGCAAATGAATGTACATTTACTGATTTGAGAATTGTGTGATTATAAGAGAACTTTATATGATTTGATGGAGTTTCTAGTTGTCATTTCTACAGTCAGGCCCATAGATTTTGGAACACAGATCTTGTTTTTGGCTTTTGCCTTCTGTGGATTTAAAATGAAACACTCAAGACTTTCAGCTTTAATTCACAAGGTTGGCATCAACCATTCAGGAATTACAGCCATTTGTATATGGTTTATTATCTCACAAACGTGAGTTCACCCCTGACATTTCAGCAACAACTTTATTATATGTTCTCAAGGGACAATACTGTCTGTATGTTAAGTTATTTTCAGAGGACAGTAAATCTATACTGTTATACAAGCTGGACATTGACGACTCTAAAATATATCTAAGTTTCATTTCTATAGTGCTGTCCTTTGACAAGATATATTAAAATGTTTGCTGAAATTAAAGGGGTGTACTCACTTTTGTCTATATACAGGAATTGTCCAGAAGTCTTAGGCACCACAATATCTTTAGTACATTAAATATTTCCAAACATACCTTCAAAATAATTATCATTACAGAGGAATATTTGCAAAACCCAGGATTCTACATTAGTTTTTTCTTTTGCATCTGAAAACTGTTTACAAACATTTGTACTTAATAATGCAAACATGATAAGCATGTACAGTATAAAAACCTTTGTACTGAAGATAATATGGCACCTAAGACTTGTGCACATTACTGTATATGATGTCCACAATGCTGCCTTTACTTTATATATCTGCTATCACATTTACATAAATGAAAAGTCATCCAGGTTTTAACACATAAAAAACTATCAGGTTGTCACTATCATGTTGTTTAATCCCCCACCAAGCCTTCTCGTGAAATCCTATAAACCCTGACCACTCATGGGGATTACTCTTAAGATGAGGAACAATCTTTCCCTTTATGTTCTCCATTCCTAGTGTGTGAAGAAAATGAATAAATGTTCACAGACTTTTTACTATTTAGAGACTTTAGCTAGTTTAAAAAGCTAGTTGTACATTTTAAATAATGAGTGTTTCTCATACTTGATTAAGAGTTGTGAAACGTCATTTGCGTGATATTGTGAAATTTAGGATTTTAACAGTAGACAGAGTGGTTTGTTTGAGTTCCTGCTCATATTCCAAAACAGCTGCTCTTTGTACCTCATTGTGAACCTTTAAACAGATTCATTTCCCCCCCACACAAAGAATGTTCCCCGGAACCCGGAAGAGAACGAAAGACAAAGGCAGATTAGTTTCACTGTCTAGAACCAATAGTTTTAGGATTGTTATGGCTGATTATGACATGTTCGCAGTTTCACCTAACCTCAGATTGAATAACATTTACTTTCTGAAGAAAGTTCTTGCTACGAGTTTGGCGTTCCCTAAACTGCATGTCAGAAGGAGCCTTTACATTAGGGACCTGTGCACGCATCTGAGTACCCTTTAAACCCTTTAAAGAATTTTCAAAGACTTTTATTATTTTTTTAAAATCAAATGTGAACATTTCACACTGTGCCCCGGTACGAATTGATAAAAAATTTAAGAAATGCTGAGATCATGGTGTTGTGTATTATGGTCGCCCTTGACAATTTCTCCAAAATATCAATAATATGATCATTCTTTGTGTGTATTGGAAGATCAAAAACCAAATAGGTGCACACTGCCACCTACTGTGTCCGAGAGAGTAAATACGCAGGAGATGAGGCAATCTTAGACTGGAAGGGTATGAAGAAATTGTGCCTAGTGTAAAAACGCACTGAATCATCACATGCTTTCCTCCAGTCATGTTATTTATTAATTTTTTTTAGTTAACAAGTGATATATCAAAGTAGGACTTTCCTCCAAGTGTGGAGGACGCTGCTCTTTACAGTGCATGAGCAAGCAATTGGAAAAGATGAGATTGGCTGGCATCACGTGTCTCAGAGGAAAAACGTGATCGCCTTCACCCTCCCTGTCCTAATGATGGGTGGGAAATGACTACAACTTAATTAATGGAGAAAATCTGGAAAATGATAAAAAAATTTTTTTAAAAAGTCTTAACTTAAAGTCTCACTTTCAAGGATGATCTTTTTTTCTTTGTTAAACAATGTAGTTTTTAAATCTGTTTATTGTATTTATAGGGCATAGATTATGTACAGAATTCTCCACACAAGAATGGGCGGTTACTAAAAAAAAACATAAATGTTTTTAAAAGAAATCTGTGAATTACTGTAATGCAGGTTTACTGGTTTGAGAATTCTGTGATATTATAAGAGCTTGGATTTTCAGGTTGTAGTTTTTACTTTATATACCATCAAGCCCATAGATTTTGGAACAAATACACTACCGCTCAAAGGTTTGGGATCACTTGCAAATTGCTTTGTTTTTTGTTTAGTGATTTCTTTTCTACATTCTACAATTCTGCAAAAACAGTATTGTGTCAAGTTGCATTTGCAAAACCCATCAAGCTCCATGATGAAACTGTCTCTCATGAAGATCTTCCCAGGAAAGCAAGACCAAAACTTACCTCTGCTGCAGAGGAGACGTTCATTTAGTGTCACAAGTTACCTCAGAA
>JAOVVA010000031.1:4019408-4030206 GCA_028565275.1 Leiocassis micropogon
CTTCCCAGGAAAGCAAGACCAAAACTTACCTCTGCTGCAGAGGAGACGTTCATTTAGTGTCACAAGTTACCTCAGAAATCACCAATAATAAACAGAACCTCGGATTAGAGGCGGTATGAAGGCTTTACAGAGCATGAGTAGCAGATATACATCTCAATATCGACTGTTCAAAGGAGTTTATTGTGTATTTTGGACGCCATGAGTATTGTTTTACAGTGTAGAAAGACATAAAAATCCGGAACAACCATGGAGTTAGAAACTGATCCCAAACTTAGTGTACAGTTTTTTTTGTGTGTTTTTTTTTTTTTTTTTTTTTTTTAAGAATTGTGAAGATTGAATTTCTTTAGATTGTGGCATAAGGTGTTGCTTTTTGAGAGCTTTTAGCGTGCTTCACTTTATCAGACAGGTTCTGTTCAAATGATTTCTTGATTCAACAGGTCTGGCAGTAGTCAGGTGTGTGTGTGGCAAATTAAATTTAACTCAAACTTTTTTTTTCTTTTCTTTTTTGGAAAGTTAAGTACAGTTTATTAATAATTTAGCAATTCCTTTTTTCACATGAGATCAGGTAGGTTTGGAATTTTTTTTCCCTTAATGAATGAAATCATTATTTGAAGACTGTATTTTTTTTCTATTTTAGAACAATATAAAATGTTCTTCAATGATCTCAATCATTTAAGTGTGACAAATACGCAAGGAAAAAAAAAACTCAGGAGGAGGGGGACAAATACTTTTTCACAGCACTGTAAGCACGAACCAGTCATGAGTATCTGTGAGCTCGTGTATGAAGAAGAGGGTAGATGGCGCTTTTCTGAATGTAAATGGTGGATAAATGTCAGATTAATGAAAATCTGAAAAAAGCAAGGAGTTAAAACTGGACTGGTCGTGGTTGTATAGGAAAAATAATCAGATGCCTCACTCGGCAGAGACGGCTGCAGTTGCTTGTGAACTCTTCATTTAAAAGACAGGCAGAAAAATCCAAACTGTGAAGCATAAATGTAGCCCAAAACAGGCACAGAATCAGGCGATCAGCAAACATAAATAAATCAATCCGTTGGGGGGAGGCACAAAATCACAAAACCAGGAAACTAGAGCAGGATCAAAAACCAGGAAAGCATGCACGATAAACAAAGGCTCGTTGTGATCTAAAGGCTGTGAACGTGACAGTGGATGTGAATGTAGGGAGTTCATGTCAGCCATGTTTGAAGGCCGTGGTGTTCTCTGGGAAGTTGAGTCCGACTCTTACGCTGGCATTGACACTACAAGTGACAGGGTGGTATGTTAAATATTGTCAAGCACAGGAGAAGAATGCAGCATGGCTTGGCAGCGAGAAACTGCAACATAACAGGAACTAGTCGTGAAATGCAGTGATGTAATCATAATAACTCTCCAGTTTATAAGAAAACTATGAGGAGGTAGAGCAGGTGTATTCCAGGTTACACGTCTCCTGTCTGTAATGTTGAACAATAGACCCTAAGAGCAGTTGAACTGGGTCGTGTTATCAAAACAATTACCCCGTCATAAAAAATGTTCTACGCATTTCTTCTCAGAAGTAGAGCTTAGAAATGTGCAAAGGTCAGCAGTATTCTCTAACAGGATGTCAAGAGAAGTGTGACATGCTGTAGTCAGAAATTGCTTGGTAATATATAACAATAGGAGCTTTATGATATGTGAAGTCATGTTTTTGTTGGTTTTCCTTCTGCTAGAATCCTTCTGGAACGTTCTTCTACGGTAGTGTTTCCATGTCAGAATGGATTCCAAGTAGAGGAGACTAAGAACCGTTCATTTGTAAGGTTGAACCCTTTAAAGAACCTGCTAAAAACTTGCAAGACTAGAGTTGATTATTTTCCTATAACTGCAAAGCCCAGAGTGTGTTATTCCAACATGCTTATTTATTAGTCTGGAAAAAAATAAGAGACCACTGCACTTTACTGCAGAAAACCTCTGTCATCAAGAGAAAGATGGAGGGTCACAAACCATCAAGCAAAGCTGAGGTGTTTGCGTTTTTTTTTAAATAACAACAGTTATATTTTGAATTTAGGAATTATCGGCCATTCACCAAAAATGAAACAAAACTGTTCTTCCCACCAATTCATGCACCTGTACAAAACAAAAGAACCATAAGAAACTTATTTTGCAGTGGTTTCTTTTTTCTTTTTTTTCCAGAGCTGTGTATAAAATCATTAATTATTAATTATGGATATGTTTTTCCATTGAAATGTTTTAGCTGCTATAAACAAGCAGTCTGTTATGAGTGGTGTAACCATTCATTCTGGTTATAATGCGATTCTGTTCATGATCCTGGCTTGATTCAGTTTGATTCTCAGAATAATTCCAACAAAATTTTGATTATAAATGTTTTTTTATATAATAGATATAATACATAATTAATAAGTTCTAACTACATATACTACCGGTTCAATATATCTTAAAAATAAACACTTTAAAAAATTTAATTGAATAATCAAGCATATTTGAGGAAATTACTGTATAAAAGACAAAGCTTTGTAGCAACACCGCTGAAAGCAAGTTTACCGGGAAATAGAGCTCCAAAGTCGGCTAAAATGCAGATTAAAAAATAATAATAATTATAGTGTGTTAATTAGTGTGTGTCATCTTAACAGATGCCGGTTTTATTCCCACTCTATATGCACACGTTCATTTCTAGCTTGGATATGTGATTTGATCCCTGTTTAGGCTTGGCGGGTCTGAATATGTACAACATAATAATCTAATCTAATAATCTAGCCTTCTGCAGTAAGTACATGAGTTTAGGATTATAAAATTCTCTTGGCATCAAACTGCTGTGTAATGCATCCGTTTTACGAGGATGAGCGTTTTAGTCCTGGCTATGTAGTGAAAGTGAACTTCTGATTGGCTTAATATCAGCCATTAGCAGCTGGAGGCAGGAGATCACATGACCAGGTTAGTCACGAGGGATTATTTTCAAAAGGTCACCCAACAAGCCATCCACTCCACATCTGTACACACCCAAGTGACAAGTTCCATCTCTCGATCTAAAGTATCACTGATAGCCGACCTCGTCACGTCTTCTAGTGAAAGTTGTACAGGAGAGACTGCAGCGTCAGGGTGAGTCGAATCTCAGAATCTGGCGCTGAGGCAATAGCAGGAGTTTTGGAGCGAGTGTCTCCAGTTTGTCTAGGCTTAGTGCGTACTGCAAAAATATCTATATGATGTATTATAGTGTAAAATATGAATATAATGTTTGTTTTCAGTGAGCAATCAGCAGACTGTTACATAATGCCTGTTACATGACATGTGAAAGTGGGAGTGATTCAGTTCCTTATTTTTTATTTGTTTTAAAAAGTCCATAATTGTGGTGTCATATATTTGTAGGGATGGAAATAAATTTCTAAAAAGAAGAAGAGTGGTGTTCAAATAATAAATATTGATATAAATGTCAAAGACAAATGTTTAGAAGATAAAAATAGTACAAGTAAGTTGATTTCTTTGACTTATTTCTCACATGTTTATGTGATGTAATTGTCCATGAGCAGTGATTATCCCGGTATCTATTTTGTTTATTTTTTGCTTCTGCAAAACATCACATTTATCATTTAATTTTTGTCTGGTAATTATCTAGTATATCTGGGGGTTTTTCCCCTCTTTTTTCACTTTTTTGGGAAATTTATTTTAAAAGATCAGGTCAACTACCGTTTGGACATTTCCTCCTAATTCAATGATCTTTCTTCATTTTTAATAATTTTTATGCTGTGCCGAAGGCAATCTAAAATGTTATTCTTTTTCCGAACAGTCCAAGTTGAGATGCGATTTAAGCTACTGTATGTGAATCATTCAATCACGCAGGCTCTAATTCCAATATGCTGCTGTCAGTCTCTGAGACTCCTAATGACCTCTAAATGAACTCGGTCTTGGTCTTACATTTCTGGCACGGGCTTAATGAGAGCCAGTTTCATCATAGCGTTTTTTGTGACTGCACTTGAAGATACTGTGCAAGAATAAATTCCCACTCCTGGTCCTGGAGGACCCACTTTCTTTGCACATTTAGTGTTTACTCTCAGCTTCTAGAATACCTGAATGAACTAATCAGCCAATGAGCAGAAATTTAAGTGGGTGTGATCGAGCAGGAGCAAGGATTTAAAAGAAAAAGAAAAAAGTAATGATGGTTTGTTGTTTTATTTGACAATTTTGAAAATATTTTTTTATTTTTAAAAACCATTGAATCAGAAGGTGTGTCCAAACATTTGACTGGTACGGTATGTTAATAAAGACTAATTCAATTATCTTTACAAAGAGTAGTTTGCAAGAATTCTGTGAGTTAGTCAGGATATAAATGTTATAAATAGTTTTAGAGAAGTGTTATTGGATATCTTAAGAGTTATGCAGTTATGCAGAATTCCACAGAGCCCAGTTGTGCCAGAGTAATTATATTTAATTTTAAAGAATAGATGGAAGAGAGAAACGACTTTTAAACCTGTTAAACAAAGAATTGAAGAGTAAAATTGCCATTACAGAGAACATATTCGCTAGGGTTATAATACACAAAATACATGTCATTTTTCACTAGAAATAAAGCTCCAAAGTCGACAAAAATGCTTGATTTCTGCAGATTTCTGATACTGGAGGCTCATTTAATAAACCAATACACAAAACACCCTGGTATCCTAACAAAATGTTTTTGTTACAGCAAAAAAACAGCATCGTGCTTTAGGTTACCATTTTGATTTGGTTTAAAGCTTCAACATTAGAAAAGTACAATAACTGAAAATTAACGTTTACATGAACCAATCAGACTTTTAGCAGCATATTAAAAACAAAAGATGTGGATTAAAAACAGAATTAAGCATGAAAAAAAAAGAAAACCTTAAAATGACTTTCTCAAGACATTTGCATTTTAGAAAAGAGACATGCTTTTATTTTTTTGCTTCTTGTTTTGTACTTTAACCAACTTAATTTGTAATCCATCACAATTTGGTTTGGAAAACCAAAAATCTGGCATCCTCAATTTTTTATTGAACATTACAAATACTGACTATATTCTCATATCTGCATCCAGGAACTTTTCAATCATCATGCTGATTTCTTTAACCCGGACTGAATCAGCCAGGAAATGCTTTCATAAACGAAGAGAGAGACAAAGTGTGTGTTAATAGTATTTTCATCTCCGCCGTGTTGTACTGTATTAACATGCTTTCGTGAAGAATGTACTTTATCAGAGGACAGCATATGGCCTTGATGGGACTAAAATATTTCTTACATCTCATGTGACATAAGCTGTACTTTATATAAACTTTAACAGCCCTGTATTGAACTATTCAGTACATTTTGTAATGCAGAACTTATACAGTACATGCTGCAAACCAATACGTTTGTTTACAGATATTGGGTTTAAAGTACAAGCCTAATTCTGTTTCTTTTGAAAACTCAAGACATGTTAATGTGGTTTTCTCAGAAAAGAAGCCTGACAATGGATCTGCATCTCCTCTGTCTCTCTCAGGGCTGTTTTTTTTTCCTCTTATTTCCCCCCCTAGGCTAGTTCTGGCCTATACAAAAGTGTATTACTCTTCCATTAGGGCTTTATTTGCTTTTAAATGGCCACCTATTAGATTAGAGAGAGCAGCGTGTTTGAGTGTGTACCCTGGGGTCGGGGACAGGATGCGACTGGTGTAAAGGTTAAGTGCTTGTTATTTCTCCGTTTCACTTCTCATGGGTGATCTTAGTAGAATTTCTACCAATGGTATCAGAGGTTGGAAAGCATGTCACGGCGCACCTGGATATCAGACACGAGGGCAGGTCGTAGCACCGTGATCTCCTATATCTCTCTTAAACCATAAAAACTGATAACCACAACCCAGTTTTGTGAAACAGGTTCGGATTTTGCTGTATGATTGAACCGGAAACTGTAAACTCCCTCTCTCAGCACTTTTTTTTTCCATCAGGCACTCATGTTATATTGCAAATTATATTCCAAATTAATGTCAATAGTAATTTATAAGTATCTTTTTATTTATTCATTTTTATTCTTTATTCAGGGAGATGGACCACAGTCACCATAACCATGACGTGCTTTCCCAAGCCGTCACTCACTCTCCAGCAGATCACACCACGGGTCATGGATCGGGATCAAACGGACATGACGGACACATGATGATGATGGTCAGTGAATTGCCTACAACATAGTCAGATCCTTAGCCGGTTTGTAAGGATGTAAACATTTACGGTTTACAACCACTTTAATAGGTACACCTGTACCTCTACTCCTTGATGTATTTCTATGCAGTCATACAATCATGTGCATTAAATAAAGCAGATACAGGTAAAGAGGGGAAGGGGGGAATTACATGATTGTAGTGATTTTGATCTTGCCATGGTTTTGGTGCCAGATCTCCATGGATTCTTACACAGAAGCATTTTAGCGCTTTGAACAAAACGCAGATCACATCGAAAAACAATGCATTTTTTAAAATTATTATTTGATTCGCTCATTTAACTCTTAATATAATTCAAGCATAAACCACTAAATCTATAAACAAATCATACGCATAAATGATTGTTCACATAAACTAACACAAGCCTACAAATCTTTAGGCTTGTGTTTTTATTTTATTTTTAAGTACATTATGATTTGTAATTGTTGTTTAAATCTGCTCATTTTACATACTAAAATTTGAAAACCCAATCTTTAAATGACAGGAATAAATATTAGTAAAGTGTATTGAAACAGTCTTTATCTAATCTAATACTGGAGGTCAAGTGTGTGTGAAGGCCAAAATCATTAGTGCTGTTATTACTAGGGATTGGAATCACGAGGGGACAGCTGATACGCTATTATCACGATATCTAGGTGCCTATTTGTATTGCGAAAAAAATTACCTTTTAAATATTACAATAATAAACAAAGCAAATAATTTGTACATTGTGCTGCCTTGCCAATGTGTGAATGGTTTTAAATGTGCTACCTGTAGGATTATAGAGCAACAGCAACATGTTACCACCTCAAATGCAAGAGTCAATGTGGAGATACATAAATCACCTCATAAAAGAATCGCGATGTGTACGTGACTCAATTTTTTCCCCATCTCTAATAATTAGAGACTTGGGGTTAATCATATATTTTTATTTTATACCTAACAATATCGAAGTGCATGTTTTATCTACAAGCATGTCTTCATATAATGAATAAATTCCACGAAGATTTAACTTTCTGTAGAGGTGCAACGGATCACTTCAAAAAACAAACAAACAAACAAACAGTATAAATAAAGCACTTACAGCAAAGAACTTCTGACCGTGGTAAAAAATGAATCAACATTCAAGTGAAATGTTTAAATAAAATCTAATCTAATAAACAAAATATTCAATACTAAATAGTTAAATAAAATTTCAATATGAGGCATGATGGCCATTTATTTATTTTACATTTTTATTTTATATTTCTACTTTGCTTGATGATATGGACATTATTATTTTTCATTAACAACTGTTCAAAGGAAACAGTTACAACCCTTCATTTAAACAGTACTCTATAAAAGAAAATCGTACTTTTAATTATCTTGGGAGTGAAACAAAGTTTGAGTTCTAGTACAGATGTTTATATTGGTATCGGAGCGAGCTGGTTTTCTGCACTGCATTCCCCGGGGAGCATAAATGCGAGCACATCTGAGAGAGTTAGAGTGAGCAAAAACCTAATAGATAAGTGTAAGAGGAAATATAATTTATGTTCATGCAATAAAAACAGAAATGCATCCAGATATACTGTAACACTGTCCAGCGGCAGTAAAATTTTATGTTGCACAATAAAAGTAAAACTTGTGCAAATGCATGGTGAACCACGGGGAAAGATCTGATGGGATCACGGATCAACTGCTGTCCTTTAAACCGTTTCTTCTGTATCATTTTGTTACCAAGTTACAGTTTTAATCCTCCTAAGGTTTAAAAAGATTTACCTCAAACCATTGAAACTTTAAATAGCACACGGAAATCTTCACCATATGAACAGTTTTGTACATTTTAAAGTCTGTTTATTTGCTATAACTCTGTGTTTATGTTGTTAATATTACCATAGCAACAATAAATCACTGCTGGATCAAATGAATGACTTTTGCTGTGGTATAAGCTGTAATAAAATACGAGAAACTACAGGTGGTCTAAAATTCTGGACTTGCAGGTTATCACCCTGTGTTTATATAAAATTCCACAATTAATTATGTTTTTCTCCCTCTCTGTGCAGCAAATGACCTTTTACTTTGGTTACAAGAATGTCGAGCTGCTGTTTGCCGGACTGGTGATCAACACACCTGGAGGTGAGTCTAAAATATTCATTCATTCATCTTCTATACCGCTCACCATGTACAGGGTCACGAGGGGCTTACTCCACTGTACCGCCTGAATCTAAATCTAAATAACTTAACTGTTTAAATGAGAAAATGTATGTAGAAGTCCACCTAAAGGACTTTTATGGGAAATTTCTATTCTAAAGTAGTTCTAAATACTGAATTCATCAACACACTGAGTAAACTTTCAAACTGAGGTTTTCCAGATGCACGATCATCAGTGCTAAAATTAACGATGGCAATCAACAATATATTCAAAGATGCCTTAATTCCGAACTGCTCGTATCCCCCTTTCAGAGATGGTCGGTGCCTGTATAGGCGTGTTCCTACTGGCCTCGTTCTATGAAGGACTGAAGATCGGACGCGAGGTCCTGCTGAGGAGGAACCAAATCAGCGTACGCTACAACTCCATGCCAGTTCCCGGCACCGATGGGACCGTGCTCATGGAGACGCACAAAACAGTAGGGTGAGTTGCTTTTCACAATGCAGAAGGTTAGATATGGAAGAAATCAGTAATCGTTACAGATCATAGTGTATATCATAGTGGGTTGTACTGTTGTAGGAAAATAATCAGGGCTTGATGTTACACTTATACTGCTGTCTTTATTAAACAATGACATCGTTTTATATTTTTGTCCATCGATAAGGTATATTGAAACATCTTTGAAACAAGTTACTTCGTTTACTTCATACTAAAAGAATCACTGACATTGTAGATTTGGGCCAAATGTCATTCTGTTGTAATAAGAGAAACGTTTTCCTTGTTTTCGTTTTTGGCAGACAGCGGATGCTAAGTCTGGCACACCTTGTCCAGACGATACTTCACATCATCCAGGTGGTGATCAGTTACTTCCTCATGCTGGTGTTCATGACCTACAATGGCTACCTGTGCATAGCTGTGGCTTTGGGAGCCGGGGTGGGTTACTTCCTGTTCAGCTGGAAGAAGGCAGTAGTGGTGGACATTACAGAACACTGTCATTAAGCCTCGTGATCAGCCACGTCCCCCGCCCCCGATGTCCTTCTCTACAGTATCTCTACACTATCACACATCAACACATCACACATGGAGAAAAAACAACAAAAAACAAAAACACAAGCATGCCATACAAATGACCTGAGAATTATAGTATCATGATGTCAAATCAGACTCCTCCAGTTGGTGACATTTTGAAGTTTTTCCTCTCTCCACTCTGAATTTTATCCAGTTTCACACATCACTCAGTTTCCATCAATGTGGGCGATTTCAGGATCAACATCCCCAACACCCCCAATCATGTTTTACTTAACTTTATTTTCACACCGTCATTCATCCCTCGCAGGAGCTGTAACACACACAGCCTTAAATTTCTACCTCTTGATTTGTAATATGATCATATTCCCAGGTGTTAAAAGGGATACCCTATAAGCCTTAATGCCGAAATATTTAAGAGGACAGAATAGTACATGGTGAGGATCCTATAGCATTGCTGACTATCAAAAAGAAGAAAAAAAACAATGTTGTTTACTTTCAAATCAATATGGTTTTTTTCCCCTCATAATCACATTAGCAGACATGTTGATCATTGTCAGAATATCAAAACACTCTAATCAGTGACCGGCTCAGACAGAGGGAGAGGAAAAGAGAGTAAGTCATCTGCCTGGCTTTGGCACTCTGTTTACAAAGCTGAAACTGTAATTTACTCCATCTGGAGTGTTTTTTTTTTTTTTTTTTTTTTAAATAAACTGAAAACTATTGATGTAACAGTCTATCTGATGCCAGCATCTCTGTAAAGATTCCATTTTATAATTTTTATCTGAAGTATTCTATTCCTGTCAATTACATAGTATATTGTTATTTTAGTTACTGACATGATTAGCCTCTGTGTAAGGTTTATCTGTTATTTAGATGTAATAAGGTGTAATCTAAATAAATGAAATTAAATTAAAATTGATGTCTGTTTTTCTTCATTTGCTGATGTGTAACGAACCTATCATGGTGCATGTACCCTGGAATATCTGTCTTGTAGACTGGCAGGTCATAAAACACACTTTACAGGCAGTAAATGCTTAGAGACGAAATCAGGGTTTATCAGGACAGTGTTTCTCAACTGCCGATCCTGCACGTCTTCACGTTTATCCAGAACAGCGCATGTGTCAAATGCCAGCAAGGCAAGGTAAACCTTCTAAAGGTCAAGGTGTATTTTACGAGAACTGCTTCTGAGAGGAACACCTGAGAAAGGTTACACAGAATTGTCTTGTCTAACAGGAACATTTCAATTTCATGATGGAACTCGTCCTGACTGTTACACTGACTGAAGACTCTTAATATAAACTTTATAATCTTTTTTTTAAATATATGTATGTATTAGTATTAGACTTTAATTATATAGCTTGTCTGCCTGTTCAGTCCTAAGGAATAGTTTATACTATAGAAATGACAGTGCACAGGGATGTGTCCAATAATGCACTGTTTGTGCAAAAAGGAAAATATCCATTTCAGAAGAACT
>JAOVVA010000031.1:4035716-4062638 GCA_028565275.1 Leiocassis micropogon
AATAATTACGCACACCCCACTTTTCAGTTATTTATTTGTAAAAAATGTTTGGAATCATGTATGATTTTTGTTCCACTTCTCACGTGCACACCACTTTGTATTGGTCTTTCACGTGGAATTCCAATAAAATTGATTCATGTTTGTTGCTGTAATGTGACAAAATGTGAAAAAGTTAAAGGGGGCCGAATACTTTTGCAAGCCACTGTATATAAAGGCCAAACACCAAAGCAGGCCTAACTACACAAAAGCTACACAAGTAACATAAGAGTACCTGCCCAATCAAAGCATCAAGCATTAAAATGTTTTAATGGAGCCTGCAAGTAATCAACAGTGATAATTGATAAAGTTATCACAAACTCAGTTTTAGTTAGCCAACCCAAACGTTCACATTAGAACATAAACCAAAGCTACAAACTCTACCTACCCAACCTGAAACGTGGCCTCACTCAGGATAGCCTCAAAAATAAGAAAGGAGGAATAAAAAAAGATGCTGAAACACTTCCTTATCGAACCAGGGAGCTCAAGCACAGCCTGAAAAGAATCACTCCTTTCCATCTCACTAAACCCAATGTTTCAGCAGATGAAACTCCAGAAATTAAGTAAACTAAGACCAGATCAACAAATATAGGGGTATACAAAACTTAATACATTTATTCATTTGCAGGGTGTGACCATAAGAAGGCACTTTGCTCTCTTAAGTGACAGTTTTAAAGTATACTTAGGTGTGAAGCAGGGTTGCCCTTTAGGCAAATATTTATGAAACAACTTTCATGACACACAAAGCGGATGTAAATCTCAAACTAGTTGTTTTTAATTGAAGGAACACCTTTACATAATAAAGCTGTAGCCTTCTTGTTATTGAAATCAAACTGGTCGCTTAAATACGGTGTGATGCTTTGCGCCGGATAGCCGAGGGAAAAAAGAGCTCAGAGCCAAGAATAACATTCAGCACAAAACCTTTATCGGCCTCCTTCAGCGTCACAAAATTATAATACAAAACATAAAGTAAAAGTAAAGCAAGGGGTAAAAAAAGTGTTTCGGGGGGTGAGCAGCACACCTGAGCTCCTAGTCTGTTCTCTCCTTCTCATGCACACACCTCCGCAGCGCACACACTGGGCGAGGGGCGGCAACCCTTAAAAGGGCAACATACATACGTACATAATGTGGTATACAACATAGTAGTGGCCATTACAATGGCCAGGGGTTTGATCACAGGAATTTGATGGCATTTCGCTTTCAGCTGGTTCTGCATCACTGGCATCTGTTTTGTCTGTCTCTATTGTTCTTGTGAATTTAGTGCGTTTGTTCTCCCTACCAATCAATCAATCATTGCAGTGGTTTCCAGAGTGCTTTTTTCCCTTCCCTGTTGCATTACTTTTATTATTTTTCATTTTCATTCATTCATTTTGTACTCCTTAGCGACTATGATTTCAAATGTAGCGAAGTACAATACTTCAAACAAACATACATAAGTAAATGTACACAAAAAAACTACTCAATTACAGTAACCTGAGTAAATGTAATTCGATACTTTCCACCTTTGCCCTGTTGCTTGTGCAACTTTTCCATCTAATTAAACTAGAATATATGAGTTTCACACACTCTATACTGTTTTTTTTCTCTGTACAGGGTCAGCCCTGGAGCCTATCCCAGGAGACTTAGGGCACAAGGCAGGGTACACCCTGGACTGGGTGCAAATCCATTGCAGGGCACACATTTCATTCACACACTACAGGCAATTTGGTAATGTCTTTGGACTGTGGGAGAAAACCATAGTACCAGGAGGAAACCCACCAAGCATAGGGATAAGATGCAAACTCCAGACCTGAGGCGGGAATCGAACCTGGACAGTGTTGACCTCTAAGCCAATATATGACTTTTTCTTGTTTTTTCTTTTTTTTATTAAATTACCAAAAAAACAAAAAAAACAAGGTTTACGATTATATCTGATTTAGTTGTTTTTCCATATCAATTGTGGTGAGGAACTTTTATTCTTGTGTACTAGAAGCAAACACAAAAGAGCTGGAGATTTGATAACTGAAGTGGAAGTTACATTGGAGAAAGAATTATATACCTACTTTATATCTACTTTACTTTACTTTTATTAAATATAATGTGTGAAATAAGTGTGTATATGAGTGGAAATCTAAAATATTTATAATTTAAACCTTGATTACATAACGTTAATTGGTTCAATCAATGTGGTTTATTTTAATAATTTAAAATATTTTAAAAAGATTACAAAATTGTATTTAATTAAATATTTTAATAATTGAGAATCTATATTATTATTATTATTATTATTATACTGTAAGTTCGCGACGAACCCGCCGCCATTTTTGCGTCGCACAGGAAAATGTTCGTGACGTATTTTCTGTGCGACACAAAAATGGCGGCGGTTTCGTCGTGCGTTTACAGTTAGCTCAGTCAAAGAGTGATTCTAAAATAGAATACAAATTTCCACTTTTATATAGAGAGTTTTGTTGAGAATTTAGTCCATATTCCAGGATCGTCCCTACTTTATTTTAGTGGTAAGTGTGAACTATATGCACCCTCCTTTTTCTAAATAAACACATTGTGTCTACGGAGAGTTTGTTTTGGATGCACGAGCATCTAAAGAAAATGTTTATTATTATTGTATTTATAAATCTTCCAACCTCTTACTTGACCAACATTTCATTAAAAAAGTTATTATTATGATTTTTTCTTTCCTTGACTTTAGTAAAGCAGCTTTGGCATTTGAATCATGTCGGATGAGGACGAAGCCCCTTTGGTGAAAAAAACTCGAATCTTCTATGGAAGTCTTGAAGAGAAAGAAAAGGAGCGTCTTTCCCGTGATGGAGGAATTTCATCTGCCAAAGATGCGATCAAGGCTGCAATTGAAGCTGGAAATATTAACATCTCCAGTGGTCAGTATCCCACTTGAATGTCATAGCAGTGAAAACAGTCTCATTTTGAGCTGCTGATTTCTTTATTGGGATGTAATTAGTTTTCTGGAGTATGCACCAGATATCAGGTTCTTGTATTATGGGGATTATGGAGTTGTAGATGTGTATGATTCATAATGCCTATAACTTGTCCAAGCTGGTCTCACTAAAAAGACTGGTTTGAACTTTTTTTAATTCAACTGGAATTGGTCAGACCTTCAGTTCAATCTGATCCCTCTCACATCAGCCGTAAGATAATCCTTTACCTCATGATCTCTTCCACTAAAGCTTCGTTGATTTTCTTGTCTGCCATACTAAACGATAAGGTCATGATCTTACCAAACCAGTTCAATGCTAAAAACAGCTTGGACCAGTAAAAAGCAGGCTGTGTAAATTTTACTACAAATATGATGTGCTTTCACTAGAGATGTACAAAATAAAATGATGTCTAGTCGACCTACATAGCTTAAAAACTATGCTGTATATCACATATCCTCAAAGCAAAAATATTGCTTTGACTTTTATTGCTTGTTGATGGATATCCTCACAAGTTGGGCTTAATATTCAGTAAACTGCATGTGATTAAGTACTGTTGATTCCTTTTCACATGGGTGGGATGTCTTCATCATTCAGTTCACCCTGTGTACGTGGTCTGATATATTTTTAATTATGGTTAGTTGGGTAAAGTGTGTTAAAACTACTATGACAGAATCAGACAAACTGAAATGATCTAAATAAGATTTTTCTTTGCCAGTTGTTTTTGTAATTTGTTTCTTATCTAATGGCTATCCATGAACATTTCCAGGTGAGTCCCTGGAGCTGGAGGAGCGCGTAAGCGAGCGGCAGGCTGAGGTCCTGGCTGAATTTGAACGCAGAAAACGAGCTCGACAAATCACAGTGTCTACCGATGACACCGAAGTCAAAGCATGTCTCCGTGCCCTCGGAGAACCAATCACGCTGTTCGGCGAGGGCCCTGCTGAAAGACGAGAGAGGTGATGTGGCTTTTTTTACTTCTTTTTTTTTTTCGCCATTCAACTTCAACTAACGCACTTATTATGTTTCATAGGTTGAGGAATATTTTGTCAGTAGTGGGTCCGGATGCTTTAAAGAAATCAAAAAAGGATGAAGAGAAAGCGAAGCGCTCCCAAGAGGACGTATGTACCCTATGGTTTAAAAACCGGTAAAAAAAAACAACAGTTTTTGTCGCTGATATTAAGGAAATCATGGAATTAAAGTGCAGTGCTGTTTCTTATTCAGTCTCAGCAGACGTGGTACCACGAGGGTCCTGAGACGCTGAAGGAGGCACGTATCTGGTTGGCTAAATATTCACTGCCCAGGTAAGAACAGCTCTCTTTCTTATGAAAATTGCAGCTGATCATTGTCATACACACCATTATAATATGTAATAGGATCTAATTCTGTGTTTGTTTGTTTTTTCCTCCCAGAGCTGTGAATAGACTGGATGCTGCTCATGCTCAGAGAGAGATTCCCGAATCTACACGCACCGTACGACAACAAGAGCTTCACAAGTCACTCAGGGTGAGCTGATATCACTGTTCTCAAGAAAAGCAGCACATCATCTTGGATCTCTTTTTTTTTTTTTTTTTCCTCCATTAAATTACATTGTCATTAAATTCTCCACATTTCCCATCAGAACCTGAATAACTTTTGCAGTCAGATCGGAGACGATCGTCCGATCTCCTACTGCCAGTTCAGCCCGAACTCCAAACTGTTAGTCACTGCATCATGGTGAGCTTCCCTTTGTTGTAATTGTTTTAACACCGTAATTGATATCAGTTTCAATTTCATTAATTGTCCTGTGTCTGGATTAGGAGCGGTCTGTGCAAACTCTGGAACGTTCCAGACTGTAGTCTCGTTCGCACATTAAGAGGTAAGTAAGTGGTCCTCTTTTTTTAAATTGCATCAGCAAGCCGATTTATTTATTCATTTATGAATTTATTTATAATGATTGAGTTGAGACATTTCCTGAATATTTGCACATAGGTCACAACACCAACGTTGGAGCAGTCAGCTTCCATCCACAAGCCACACTCACTCTGGACGAGTCAGACGTCAACCTCGCCTCCTGTGCTGCAGATGGATCTGTTAAGCTGTGGAGTCTCGACAGGTGTGTGTGACTTTGTGGGAAAACCGAATCACAATGTGGCTGAATTATGACAAACAGCTATAATAAATATTGAAGCAAAAATTGCCTTTTTTTATTACTATTTTTTATTTTTGTCCACACATAATTCTTTTTTTAAAAAAATTATTATTATCAGTGTGAAACCGAGCAAATCCCATGGAATCTAATAATTTTTTTATTCTGATTTGTCCTCCTCCCTTATATGGTCCTAAATCAGATTCATGTCTAATTATTATTAATTAAATAATTAATTAAAAAAATTTTTGCAATGTCAAATCAGAAATCATGCGACTTTTACTGCAAGCGGGCTACACATTCGTTGTTATTTTATGCTAGGAAAAGCGAACGATTCAAATAGCGGGATGATGCTGTAACTGGTGTTAATTTTGTCAGCTATTTTAAATTTGAGTCTCAGTCCCGTGATAAGTGTCCCTGTTGTTATTTTTTATCATATTTAGTCAATCTTATCCTATTTTTGTTTAGTCAAGTTTTAGTCGACTACAAGTCTGGAAATTTTAGTCTAGTTTTAGCCAGAGGAACCTTTAAGTATTTTAGTCAATGAAAACGTAACATTTTAGCAATCAGATTATTAATTAACCCTACAGTCAATGAAGTCTAGCCAAAATGTTTTTATTAAATAATTATCTTAACATTTAAAATGTATATTTTCATCTGATGTTTTCAGCTATTTTTTATTTTTAATAATCACAACAACTGCTGCATATCCATATTTTTTTAAACTACAAAACAATAGGAGCAGTATGGACAATACAGTGTTTTTAAACTTAAATTACCAAAAAGAGGCTGTAAAACTGGGTGATTTTAATGGTATGCCTTAATGAGTCTCTTTAGGTTTGTGGTATTTTTCCCAGTGATTGTGTTCCCCCACTGTTTCCCCTCCGATATTACTACACATCAGCTTTTTTTCTCCAGTTCAATATAAAGAAAATGGGCCCAAATATCGGCTCTTCCCTTTCGCCCAAGTAATACTGCTGTGATGACGAAGAGTTGAAGATGACTGAGCTTCGTCACTGCCTGTCACACCGTGACCCAGGAAATACTGCTGCTCGCACCATAATGAACGAACACCGTACCGCAGCGGATTGTAAAGAAAATTATATGTTGACGAAAATAAAGACAAATGTTTTATTAGTCTTTATTTTTTTTAAACCACATTTTAGTCTCACCTTTTTCCGTCAACAATGTTGCATGCCGATTTCATCACTGTCACTGTTCATTGATATCTGTCTCGTCATCGTCTCCTCTTACTCACAGGAAAACAGGTCGGAGTATGAATCTGTGTTAGTCAGTAAATCGGATTAGGGCCACTTTTGCCTGCTGCCAATCACAATTTTGTTAACAAATGCTGTTAGAATTCTTCAATAAAGATCTCCCTAAACTTTTTCCTGTGCAGTGATGAGCCTGTCGCAGACATCGAGGGTCACTTCATGAGGGTGGCTCGCGTATCATGGCATCCTTCCGGTCGCTTTCTGGGCACAACCTGGTGAGAAAATCCTGCTTTCTATACCGGTTCTAGATGAACAAAGTCCTATAGTTATTGTTAAACCTGTATCTCTCTTCCAACTCCAGCTATGATAACTCGTGGCGTCTGTGGGATCTGGAGGCCCAGGAGGAGATTCTTCACCAGGAAGGCCACAGTAAAGGCGTACATGACTTGCATTTCCATCCCGATGGCTCCTTAGCAGGAACTGGGTGAGATTTTTAATGGTGTTGATCACAGATGTACTGCTTTATTGGAAAAAACATTCAAGTGCATTAATGATGTTTTAACTGCAAAAAAGGATACTATAGCAAATTAATGATTCTGAATGTGGAAATTGTTATTAAGTACATTTCAAACTTGAAATTCTTCTACTAATTATCATTATTATTATTACTGTTATGATTATTATTATATTTTTCTTTTTCAAATAACCTTACAATGAGAAATATTGCCTTACAGATACTCAGCAATTTTCACTTTTTTCATTTATAATTATTAAACAGGGTGAGTCAAAAATAATCCACACTCTGGCTGTAGAAATGATTCGAATCAACTTTTAGAAAAGACAAATACATAATTTTTCAACATAATCTCCTTGCTTTTCAAAACATTTTGTCCATCTGTCAACAAGCTTCCGTATTCCCTTATTAAACATTTTTTAGTCTGAGCTGTGAGCCATGAATGCACCGCTGTCTTCACTTCTTCATCAGAAGTGAATCTTTGTCCTCGTAGGGCTGCTTTCCGGGGAGCAAACAGGGTGAAAGTCTGATGGAGCAAGTTTAGGACTATAGGAAGGATGCTAACACTTTTAAGACTTTTATGGTTTATGCAGAGTGTCGATAGTGTGGGCAGAAGTGTGCGGATGCGTGTAACGAGCACCGTTGTTGAACCTTTTTCCTGATAATGTTCCAATACTGACCCTTGAGAATCCCAGAAAACTGTAAGCATTGATGAATTTTCCAGCTGATGACTTTTGAACTTTATCTCGTTTGGCGATTGAGGGTGTTTCCATTCATCATTCGTAGTAATGAATCCGTGTCTCGTCTCCAGTAATGATTCTCTTCAAGAAACTTTCAGCTTCCTTAGAGTATTGGTCCAAATTCTATTTGCGCACATCTAAAAAAAATTTCCATGCTACACACAAAATCTTAGACGCTCAAACCACATAAAAACTAATTACTGCATGCTGTGCTTCTTTTATGCAAATCAGAAGTGGGGCATCTATTTTTCGCTCACACCCACAGTTACAAATGAACTGTTGTAACACAATCACACCTGCACAGCAGTGACTGGGGAGACCGTAGTCTTAAATGGAAAGCGCTGGCAATGCGGGAAAAAAGGAGTTTTAATATAACCAGAGAGAGGATAATTTTTTATTCACCCTCGAATATGATTATGTAACGTAATATTATGTATACGTCATGTTTCTCATTCGATTTTCCTGCTACATGTACAGAGCTACTTCAGTTCTGTTTGTGTAAATATCGTGTCAGGCTTGGAAGTAGAATAGCTGTGACTTTGATTTCTCATTTTATTCCTTTAAACGTGGCTCTTTCAGTGGTCTGGATTCATTTGGCCGCGTGTGGGACCTGAGGACCGGTCGCTGTGTCATGTTCCTGGAGGGTCATCTCAAAGAGGTCTACGCAATCAACTTCTCCCCAAATGGGTAAAAAAAACAAAAAACAGATTTCAGTCTTGTCCAGAAATTCTCATTTTGAAACATTTCAGAAAGAATAATTTAATGTGTGTGGTGCAGTTTTCACGTGGCTACTGGGAGCGGTGACCACACATGTAAAGTGTGGGACCTGCGGAGGAGGAGGTGTATCTACACCATCCCTGCTCATCAGAACTTGCTGTCCTCCGTCAAGTTCCAGCGTAAGTGTTTGGAAAGTAGATAGTAGGATATTAGTATCTTCTATGTACTAACTTTGTGTATTTATATCTACTAGAGAGTAAAAGTGTTAATAATTTTTAGTACAGTATGTTCCCAACATACGAACAAGTTCCATTCCGAAAGCTTGTTCGTAAGTCCAATTTGTTCGTAAGTCCAACAAACATTGTCTAGATACAAGGATAGATACAAGGACAATTGGCTATACACATAAAAAAACAACCATGTTCCATGATCTTGTTCTTTAGAATCGAGCTGATGGTTCGAATTTCAAGACGGTGTCTGTGTTCAAAATGTGTTCCTCTGTTCCCTATTTATTACAAAATGTATTATAATTTATTTGGACGCTTCTCTAGTGTCATACATTGTCGAATTTCATTACAAAATGCTAGTGTATGCTTTTACAGGAAAATTATCAATGTCAAGCTGTAAAGTCAGCTTCCTGGAGTGTTATTCCTTTGTTTTCGTAAGACGTTAGAATGCTGCTTGTCTGTGGTATGAGAAACCACGAAAATCTTTGTTCTGAAGAATTTCCTGTGTCTCGTGCCTTACTATGGCAAAGCACTGATGCTGGAGTTTTCTTTAAAATACTGCTAAATAAATGTCTCCACATAGAAACAAACTCTCCATATACATGAGCTGCTGTTATAGACATTTAATTGCTACAAGCAGTCTTGTACCCAGTTCTAGACCAGTGAACAGTTGGTAACCTCAACAAAGTGAACTTCATGTTATAACTAAAACACTAAACTAAAACCAAAACATCTCATGTTATACAATTTCTCTTTTGACAATATAACAGTATGGAAGGGATTTCTATCCGGTGGCACACGTAGAAAATGTAACTCGCAGATGACCTGAATAGATTTTGGATCCTGATTTAAACAGAGTGAGGGTCTAATGTCTTCATTCTTTATTTAGATTTTATGAAGACCTCATTCTTTAAACATCTTTAGCTTCCTATATATTTGTAGTCTATCAATTATAGTATCAAGAAGGATTTATATCTTTACCTCTTTGTTCTCCAGCTACAGACGGCCATTACTTGCTAACGGGTGCTTACGACAACTTGGCTAAAGTGTGGACCCACCCTGGATGGTCTCCTCTGAAGACCCTGGCAGGACATGAAGGCAAAGTGATGGGACTCGATCTGTCTCCGGACGGCCAGCTCATTGCCACCTGCTCGTATGATCGCACCTTTAAACTCTGGGTGGCCGACTGAAGAAGACAAAATGATCTGTTTGTGTTTGCGGACTCAGGAGTGTAGTTTAGGCTGTTCTTGATCACCGTTCACCTGGCAA
The DNA here is from genome assembly GCA_028565275.1 of Leiocassis micropogon. Classification (NCBI taxonomy): domain Eukaryota; kingdom Metazoa; phylum Chordata; class Actinopteri; order Siluriformes; family Bagridae; genus Leiocassis; species Leiocassis micropogon. The sequence goes on from JAOVVA010000031.1 coordinate 4,045,486, forward strand.
ACTCCTGCTTGGGGGAAAAACAGCTTACAGCTCAAGTTTCTGAATCCTTAAATCATTGTTTTCAAAGTCTGAGGTTCAGATTTTTTTTTTTCTTTCTTTCTTTTTTTTTTCATTTCTTTTTTGATCCTTATAACACAGCCTGTGGAATTTTTACTTTGCAAGATATATTCAGGCTTTTATGTACCATCCGTTTTTAATAAAAACATTAATACAGTTGCGTGTCTTTGCCTCATGCTTGTGGAGGTGTTAAGTTTCAGAGCTATTTGATGCCACGCAATGAACTGCTAATTAGACTCTGAGTAAAACATTACCCAAAGCAGTTATGTGGATAATTAAGAGTTCTTAGCTCCCTGAAAGGTTTCTACAGTAAACCACAAGCACAAACAAAAAACAAACTTATTTTCTGGCCCAGTATTCAAAATTAATATTTAAAAAATAATAATTTAAATACATTACCTTTCTCTTTTGCTTCTTTGTACACTTTTCTTTCATCAAACACCTTGAAAAACAATTGTAACATAAAATCCAGTCTGATCTGACTTTTCTTCTTTGACCTCTCTTGACATTACTAAGGTTACACATAAATGTCATTTATCAAGACATTTCAGCCATGAGGAACCCAGGTTCCTTTTGGGATGCCTTGTCATGAATTCGCATACAGTATGTTCTTATGGTTCTAACACCACCAGCAGCAGAACCGGCAGTGTCTACAGCAGGGGCTGGTGTGGAAGCGTGGCTCAGTCAGCGCCATGTTGGGCCAAGCGGATGGAGGCTGATCTGTGATCGGCTGCTTAATAAATGACAGCTTGGTCTCCAGGGGGGCTTTCTGTGGGCTGCTTCGCTGGTTCTCCACCTCAGCTTTGACACCCAAGAACGCAGCCAGGTCCAGGTCCAGGCCGACGGCACCTCCTCGAGGTACAGGAGTGTTCTGACGACACTGAGGACAAGGGATCCACAACTATGTGGGGGGAAGACAAAGTGGATTAAACATGTGATGAATAAATTACCGATTATTACATTAAGCTTGTGGTGGCGATATTATTTCAGCATTCTGGCTCCTATTTAAATCAAGGACAGAGCTTTTATAGACATCATATTACTGCACAATTAGGTATTGAAGTGTTAATACCCCATGTTCTAATGCAGAGAACTAGTACAAAGACAAAACTTAGATGACTTGTGATGAAATTTCCATTGAAGGAAGGCGTAAAAAATGATTAACATTCAGTCACAGTACGGTGATGAGACGAAACCGCAGTAAAACGTTTGAATGGTGTGAACATCCAGCCTGATCCTTGAAGATCAACGGATAACTTGTCAGCAACTTGCAGAAGAGACGCATCCGTCTGTGGGAACTGTACACACAATCATTCACCAACACCACTTTCACATTACAGGAACTCGGCTGGGAGTTAATGACGCATCCCCAGTACAGTACTCCTGACCTCGCTTCAAGCCATTTCCACATGTTTGGGCCATTAAAGGAGTTCCTGGGAGGCTAGCGTGTCAGACAAAACGTTCTACCTTGATGGTATTCAAGCTCTAGTGAAAGACTGGGATAAGTGCATTAGTGTAGCAGGGGCTTATATAGAGAAATAAAAGGAGCTTAAGCAGAAAACATGTAAAGAATATTGAGAGAGTGTAGAGAGAGTGTGTGGAAGATAAAAGCAGACATAGAGATTGAGACACAGAGCGAGAAAAGATCAGGGAAGGAAGCAGTTAGCGTTTTTTTAAGGGAAGGCTGGGTTGGAAAGTTGGCTTTAAATGGCAGAGAAGATGAGGGAGAGTGAGACCTACAGGTGGCGGTAATGCAACTTACTGGATGCCGACCGCCGTTAAACAACAAGGAAGAAGAAGAACCGTGTTTTGTTAATCTGTGCAATCAAAAGTCCCAGTTTGACTTGAACGTCCCTCATAGTTTTGATATGGTCAGAGACAGCATACTCTAGTTGTTTCTTGAGTCTAGTTGTTAGTTTACATTTGGGTGTGACCTTGTAGGAAAGTATTCCACAATTTTTCACATTAGCGTGTTATAGCAATATAGAAAAGTCATACAATACACATGAAATAAAGATAAATATTGCAAATAATTTAATACAATACAATAACATTTAAACAGCCAAAATTTCTATTTTTCCCGTGGCATTATTCCTATTTTCACTATAATTCCAACATTTGTATTTGTTCAAACTTTCATACACTGTTCAATTAATTCCTGGTTAAATTCCAGTTTGTGTTTTCCTCCACTAATGATAACGCTTCTGAACCCATCACCTCTCCAGCTCCAAAGCAGAAAAATGTGTCCTGCCCTTGCAAATGAATCGTCTGGTGCCCACCTGCTCGTTAATGACCGTATCCAGTCGTCTCAGGCAGTCCTGACAGAACGTGTGGCCGCAGTAGAGCTTGCGTGGAAGCCTTTCGACCAGGTTATAGGCGCTGTAACAGATGATGCAGTCAAGCTTCCGACTGTCTCTAGAGGACTGGGCTGCTGCCACCTCATTCTCCTCAGCTGGAGCGTCGGACACGGCGGCTACATCCTCCATCATCCTGCCGAAGGAAAAGTAACTGAAAGCTGAGTCTTCCATTCATGAGCTCTTACTAGGGATAATAAGATCTTTTCTACTTCATGCATCTGAGGACCACCACTTCTCCACACACATAGCAGGATATGAAGTCAGTAATTACAGTCAGTCTTATACAAATTGATTAATATGGTAAGTTTATCTGATAATAGAGCATACAGTCAGTGTAGATATAATAAGTATACCTACAGAGGCCAATGCGAAGATGTTAATCCCTCCAACAAAACTGGAGAAACTTGTACTGAATTTAGAGCCTTCTCTATATAATATATACAGTACTGTGCAAAAGATCCAGATTTTCCTGTCACGGTGGCTTAGTGGTTGGCACTGTCACCTTCTACCTCCAGGGTCTGAGTTCGATTCCTGCGCCAGGTCTGTGTGCTTGGAATTAGCATGTTCTGCCTGTGCTTGGTGGGTTTCCTCTGGGTTCTCCAGTTTTCTCCCACAGTCCAAAGACATGCAGATTAGGCTAATTATCGTTCCCAAATTGCCAAAGTGTGTGAACGAGCGTATGTGCCCTTTGATGGATTGGCACCCTGTCCTGGATGTACCCCGCCTCGTGCCCTAAGTCTCCCGGGAGGGGCTCTAGGCTCTCTACAACCCTGTATATACAGGAAAAAACGATAAAGACAATGGGTTCCAGACTTTCTTGTATTTTTTATGTAGTCTTCAAGACGTTTTTGGCTCTCTTTTTCGCATGTATTTGTCTCTCATTTTCAGTCCAGTCCCTATACCTGATTCCAGTTTCACAGAAATGTTTTTTTGTTTGTTAAGCCACACAGTGATCAATTAAACATTCATGCATAAAGAAATCACCTAACTTAAGGCATGAACCAGTGGGAAGCAGGTAGTACTGGTGATGCTGAATGCTGAGTGGTTGGAACGTGTCTGGTCTGTGTACATGGAGTTTGCATGTTATTCTCGTGCTTTTGGTAGGTTTCCTCCGGGTTCTCCAGTTTCCTTCCACAGTCCAAAAACATGCAGTTTAGGCTACATATTGCCCGTAGCGTGTCCTATCACAGTCGTACGAATGAGAACAAATAGAGTGGCCACCATTGGCCTCAACGGTCCATAGTTGGACTACACAGGTGCAAGGACCTTTGCACAGTACTGTACGTAGTCTTCATCCATGATTTTGCAGCACTTTTTGATTTTGAAGCTACTGTATGGCAGGTGATATGTTTCAACCTGACCACACTCAAATATCATTGTGCTGCTATTACTAGTTATTTAATGTCCCGCAATACTGTAATTTCACCTGTCAATTAATCGGCTGCTGTACTATTCATATGTCTAGTTTTGTTTGTTAGGATTTTTCTACACTACTCAGAATAAATCAAATTTCACTCTACTTGGAAGATGAATTTTTTTTTTCCTAAAGCCTAGTCCAAAATACTGTCAGAAACACAAAAAACTAAAACACTCCAAAACCGAATAAAATCCAAAGAGTTACAAAAGGCTTAATTCGGCATGGAGATACAATTTTTTTTTAAAGTTTTTATTTTTACAATCATAACACTGACCACAAGCCTTAATTTTTCATGCTTATAACTCTAAGTTCTAATTAATTATACAAAGTTTTATAAAATTCAGTTTTGTCATTAATTACTGGTAATTAAATGATTGGTAATTAAAATTGATTTATTAAATTGAGAATTTTTTAAAATAAAAATAATAAAAATCCACTCATAGTTTCAAGAAACCTTGGAAACAATAATTACCATGACCCTACAATTCACCTATTTTACTACTGATGCATTAAAATCATTAAATGATCTTTATAAAATTCACTCAGCACTGGATATTAATATATAACTGTCATAGTGCATAATCATACAGTAGGTACCAGGATCTGCATTATGAATTATAGGGTTACTCTTTGTCAAAGCTCATCATGCAGGGTTTCCTGACATTATCAAACTTACTTAAAAAAATAACAGATTTGGTCTTACCTGTCAGGATGTAAAGACTGTTTGCAGTTCCAGAGCCGATGTCACAGAGCCGTGCATTTCAGCATGGACGCGGGTCTAGTCTCCACTTTCAACCATCTTATCTTGTGTTCCACTTGAGCTCACGTCACATTGTTTTTACAGCTGGATTACAATAATCTGCATGTATACGAATGCTTGCAAACACCCTCACTGAAGTCACTATTTTGCCTGGCTGTGTCTTTGTTGCCTTTTCGAACCACTTTAGTGTCTTTAGCCCAGAGGACAAACTGTGTGCTTCCTCACTCTTGAATATTTAAAGACCACCTGTCATTGTGCACCTTACACACATGAGCGCGTACACACTTACGTACACACAAACACAGATTTGAGTCTTAATGTTCGGGTTGGTTGGAAAGCAGAGTAAGGCTTTATTACTTCTTTTTAACATTTCCATTAGCTGCACGATGGGTATGTGAGGTTAATATTAAACTAGAACAGAAGCAGACCCACTATTCGGCTTGTAATCACTATGATTACGAAGAGACCCAAAAAAACCTGATCCAATATCAGCTGGCAGGAGAGTAACACATGTCTGCTGTCTTATGTATCAGCTTTCTAAAGTAGGTAAAAAGCCAGCTCATGTTACAGCAACGCGCCGGCAAGTACTGTTGTCTCTGTTAGTCGCTCTGCTCTGAGATCAGGTTTAATGCTCACTTAATCCTCTTTAGGAATAAAGCACAAGTGTGGATATCTGACCGGAGATCAGTTTTGTTGGAAAGAAAATGGAAGGCTGAAGGTCTATCACCTTACATCTACCTCAATAGAGGCCCAGAAATATGACCTTCATTTGTTATGGACAGCTGGGCTGTGCTACATTGTGGAGAACCTGTGAATATACCCTACTCCCTACAAAGTCTACATCTTTTACAGTGGGAGCACTATGCAAATTTTTATGCCATAACACGGTTTGACTTCTGCTCTAGCTTGTTTTCTTGTTACTGGACTCAAGCGTCACATCACTGTAGAATAAGACAGTTCTTTAGATCTTGCTCTGGGTTTTTTTTATGGGCTCCTGGATGAAACGTTGTTGTGCTCTTGGAGTAATTTTGGTAGGAAAGGTTCACCATTGTTCCAAGTTTTTCTCTGTTTGCGAATAATGGCTCTCACGTGTTTCGCAGAAGTTCCAAAGCTGGCTTTCAAAATGCAGACTGATATACTTAGTGACTTTGTTTCTCATCTGTTCTTGAATTTGCTTTTTTATTTTTTAGATATTTTACCGTGCTTCACTTTGTCAGAAACATTTTATTTATAAGTGATTTCTTGATTCAACAGGTTTGGCAGTAATCAGGCCTGGGTGTGGCAAGTGATATTCAACTCAGCTTTCCAAACAGTTCATTCATGATTTAGCAGGGCGGGGGGGATTACTTTTTCACATAGGGCCAGGTAGGTTTGGACAGTTTTCCCCCTCTTAATAAGTTAAATAACCATTTAAAACCTACATTTTGTGTTTACTCGGGTTATCTTTGTGTAATATTCCAATTTGTTTGATGATCTCATTCGTTCAAGTGTGACAAATATGCAAAAGATAATCCAAGGAAGGGGGCAAATACTTTTTTTCACAGCACTGTACCTTTACCTGTACTTTATATATATATATATATTCTAAGTGTAATTCTGTGCTGAAACCAAACGTTCCGCCATGTTGGATTAAACCTCCCTGTCCAAAATGGCGGCTGAAATGGTGACGTTTTCAAGGGGCGGGAATGTGGTGCGCGAGCGAGCCGTAAAGCTGGTTATCCGTCGTAGTTCAATATAAAAATATGGGTATGCTGAAAAATACATTAGCAGTTGATTACACTGAATTGCAATATTTATACAACGTCTATTCTTCATTAGAATTTACTAAGGTTTACTCTAATGGTAGTAAAAGACATTTTGAGCCACAAATGTAGCGTTTGTATGATCTGTTCTTGTGGCTCAATACTATTTCCAACCACTAGATGGAAGCAGAGAGGCACTGTAGTCTACAATGGGCCTGTGTTCATGATTAGAACAACAAAAAGTTTTTGTGACATTATTGTTTGTAAAACCTCAAAAATGAAAGTGTAATTTGGCCAAAATTTTAAATTGCATAATAAGTGTTATCAATTTGTCTTCATTTCTCAAATGCATGTTTTGAATCATTATTTTGTTGCAAATATCTCCATTATTTAAAAAAAAAAAAAGCAGGTCCTCTCACCACACAATCTTTCATCATTCTTGTCCTTTTCTTTTCTTTAAATATAATCATACAAATCCACAAACATCACTGGTCTGGAGTGTGTATGTTTGACCTCAGTTTCCAGTCACTAATAGTCACTAATGGCACAAGAACCAATTGCTTGGTGTAAAATGACTTAATGACCGAATAAAAAACCCTTTCCTTTTTAATCCTTGAACCTGCTTATGACGACAAGACAAATAATACAAATATCTATTTATATGAACTGGAACTGGAATGGAGGTCAGCTGGACCTGTTTAAAGTCTTTATACACAGCACAGGTAGAGCAGGTAAATGTTAATTGCTTAGTTGATATGATGCATCATGCACAATGCATTTTGGTTCCTTCCCTTATCTATTCATGTATTGTATTTTCAAGGTGTATAAGCACATCAGTAATATGTAACATGCTCTGATTAGTAACCTGCTCTGGTTTTAAATAGCTTTCCCATTAAGACAACAATCGAATAAATCTGTTCCTTATTTTTATTGACAAGAAAACAAGACAGCACTTCCGGGAATGTACAGTATATCAGTTTCATTTAGGTAAAAGCAGCTCGAATATTTCTTACAAGCTTGGTAGAGGAGTGCAAATGCCCACCGCAGTCAGGAAAAAGCACCACCACACGATTTGTAATTATGATCCCTCCCTCAGCAAGACTCACAGTGACACCTGAGTGTTTCCATGCATCCACACAATAATACATTTTCACTGCTCATTACATTTGCCTTAATTTTCCAGATGCTACTGTTTTTTTGTTCTCATGGGAAACACATCTGTGAAATAAAAATCTGCATTTAAGCACATGCATGTACTTACAATCTCTCTCTCTCTCTCTCTCTCTCACACACACACACACACACACACACACACAGAGTAACCACTGAGCTGTTGCACTTAACCTTTCATTGTCCTTTGCCTGTTTGTTGGTTTGGTCATCGCCATGACTACCTTTTTGCTTTAAAGAGCACCTCCAGCTCTTTCAAGTCTTTCTATCAAAAACACACAGCGTGCATCCGGAACCCTGCATCTGTCCCTGTGCAATACTGTAATAATCAGCAAGAGCCGAGGTAAAGCCAGTACTCCTTTCATCAAAGGTTTTTAACCCCAGCTTACCTCAACAGAAAACCAAGCCAACTGTGTAATGTCACGGAATGCATATTCGCCAAAATGTCTCAATTTAATCATTCTAATTGATATAACATGAGAGTATGCAAGAAGACACATGCTATTTCCAAGGTTTGCACACCCTTAGGATAATCGATCAGAAATGTTAAAACCCTTATTTGGTTGTCTCACTGGGAGAATCCCAGATTTATAGGACTAGTTTATAGGACTATTGTTAAATATATTAATAGTAATCATAATTCAATCATTTTCTGAATGTGAAATAAATATTGTGGAATATAATAATAATGCCATTCCTAATAATTGACTGAAAAAATAATGAAGAATGATTTGCAATGCTGAGAGTGAATCAGGCACATGAGTGTTATTGCCCCTACGTCAAGTACTGCACTTCTCTTTTATACTTCCTCCAGCACTAATATGATTGTTTGGCTGTGAAACAAGATAAACACATTTTCAGACTTTCACAATTTTTTTTACTTCCAACAAAAAAATATTTTTATGTTGTTTTGTTGTTTATTTTTTTTGCAAATCACTTTATCTTTTTCCATCTTTTATAAGTTTTGAAATGACAGGTCTTTTAAAAAAGCATTCATTACAGTGAATGACTGTATATCATAACAAAAGACAATGACCCCATAATGAAGCAATCATATCACTTCTTTTATTCATCTGTGGTGATCAGCATCTGCCACAGATGAACTTTATGGGTCCTGTGGCCTTTTGGAGAAACTAAAAAGGACGTTTATAGATTGTTTCTGCCATTGCAGTTTCCCCCAGCAGTCATGGACTTCTAGAATAGTGTGCTGATCCCAATTAATGTAGTAGTGTTGTACAGCAAATCATCTTTGTTCCAATTTGCTGCCAGTATCACCCCACTAGCCACAAACACAATTACCAATTTTGACAAAATTGTTGGAGGTGGATTTATAGCGTTTTGGTAAATAATACAAAAAAAACCACACTGATATGATCACAACAATTATGACACAATATTTTGACAGTTGAGCTTTTTAAACCCTTTTTACACAAATAAACCATACCCCAAATATTATCTATGTTGCTCCTTTTTTCTTAAAACTGCAAGAAGGGATTTACAGTAAGACCTATGAGATGTTACCCTCCCTGCTTGTTAATTGTCACCTTGATGAAAGCGTGCCCATTGGAATTGGCTGTGACTAAATTAGGGAGAAAATTAGTAATGTAAAAAAAAAAAAAAGAAATAATAAAATACAGCATCTTAATCAAGCAACATTTTTCACCTTTTGATCTGCTTTGAATTACTAACAATAAGTCTATTTTTTTATTTGTTATACAGACAAGTTTGATCACTCCCAGAGAGGAGGTTTGAATACTTTTGCAAGTTAGTGTATCTTCATTTTCTGGAGGAACACTTGTAAGGTGAACTTTGTTATGAAAATATGAATGTTAATTAAAAAAAAAAAGGTAGTGGCCTGTATCCCAATATCTCATTGTCGATTATTACACAGAACATTTAAGTAAATACATTTTGAAAATGTCTTTTGTTTTAAATTGTAATACTTACAGTATGTCTACGATTGAAACTGATCATATTAGGCCACAAATAGATGAAACAGAGTTACTAGCACACTCTTTGATTTCCCACTATTGTTATCTTTGTTTACAGCCCTGGGGATTTTTTACAGGAATGTGTTACAACCAGTATGTGAGCACTGAAGGCATGCTTCACCAGTGGCATGCTGTAAGGTGATGCTGTTGCATCAAAGCCATTCCTCACTTCCCAATTCAACATGCTGGATGTTTAACCTAATTGTTAATTAAAACATCTGTCAAAACAGATGAGTGTTTTAGATATGAGATTGTATTTCATCATACACTGACAAGATTTTTTATGTCAAACCATAATTATGTCAGAGAAAACATTGAACAGTAAATACATAGGACAAAGATGATATGACTGTTATTATGTCTTTCATGCATACATGATTTAAAACAGATCGGAAATATTTTTTCATATTTTTTTTTCTTTAAAATTACATCAATGTAAATTGACAATGTATGTAAATATCACTTACATTTAAGGAAAACGAAAAAAAGGTTTGCATATGTATGGGGATACCAGAAGTTGAAAAAGGATAAAATACTATACCTGAAATGATAATTTTAAAATCAAAACAACAACAATAATAAAATAAATAAATAAATAATAATAATCCTTTTTAAAAAATATATATATATATTATTTCAATGTGTTCATAAACAAAAATGACTTATAATCTTATGGAATGTTACATGATGCAGAGGTAAAAAAAAAAAAAAAAAAGTGTCAAAAACAAATTTTCCTACTTTATTAAAATTTTATGTTAAAAAAAAAAAGACATCTCATATACAGTACATGCTGCATTGTTTTTAAATCACAATCACACACTCAAGAAAGCAACAGAACTCCAAGTGATTATCATCCATTAATATAATTATATTACTGTAATTCTCACAAATATGCTTATACAGTATATATATATTTTTTAATCTTTAAATTGATAAAAACTGAATTTATAAGTATGGATACTATGCAGGATATAGGTTAAAATAAAGGTAGCAAACTGCAGCTGTTGTTCTTGCTGGAGCGGTGTAATTAAAGGTGCACATGTCGTAGCTTATGAGTGATTTAAGGGACACCATTGAAGTTAAAGAGTCACTGATGTACAGGTACATTTAAAGTTTAAGAATGTACACCACGTGTACTTTTGCTGGCAAATTAGGCAGGAAGATTTCAAAAACCTACTCCTAATGGTACCGCAACTGCACTTTTAGCTTGATACATACTGTATGTGTCTGAGAGAGGATTACAGCATTTGTTTCAACTGCAAATAAACATTCCAATGGTGTGGCGTGGAAAAGTCAAATTTTGTAGGTGGAGTAGTTTCAGTGACAACATGACAACATGGGCACTCTCTATCTCTCTCTCTTTCTCAATAGCCTTTCATATGGAATTGTATTCCATTTAATGCTGCAAGGCAGGTAGTTAAACATACACGCTGTTCAAACAGAAATTTGAGATAAGTTCTCCAGCTTGTCGAATCAGAGATGAGAGTCAGATCCCACAGCAAATCTCTTCTAACGTGTACATACGTTGCATAACTCTAACTGTAGTGTTACAAATATCCAAATCCATATTTATATCATGTTTGAGTAATGCTGATTGTTTCCAGAGGCACCTGGTGATACTCAGAGAATAAACGTTGCATTCATGTCATGAGAAATGCACCTGTATCTGGGAAAGGCGGAAGGGACATTCCTGAGCCAACCCCACCCTTCATCAGTCTCTCTCTCTCTCTCTCTCTCACATACACACACACACACAGTTCTGCGGCTCTGCTTGGACACCCAGGGGTGGGGTTACAGACACACGCCTCCAAGCAGAAGGCGATATTCACTTAAACACCGACCTCTACACAACTGGCTCTTCAGGTATGTTACATTAAGCTTAAGGAACAAGAACAGCTCATATTCTGCTCACTGGATCGTGAGGAAATCTGCTCGGGGGATCGGATAACACCTTTAACCCCGTTAGTCGTTCCTCTCTACACACATCGACACATCAGCAGGTCTTAACAGGTACGAACTTTTTGTTCTGATTTGTGTGCTGCTTTAGAGGTCAGTTTATTTTACCAACATGTGTGAATCGATGTCAAGTACAAATGTGCGTAAAGGTTAATTTGATAGTTTTAGTTAAAGAAGTACTTGTATTTACCAGGAACGAATATACTGAGAAGAAAAGGTAAATATTTATTCTGATATGGAACACTGGGACACCTAGCAGTAGATAAGCTTGTAACTGCTACAGTACAGTGCAAATGTTTGCACACTGCATTGTTTTTAAAGAGGAAAGAAAGTTTTATGTGTAAAAAAAAAAAAAAACATTCGACAAATAAAAAAGTTAAAATGCTTTGAAGGTTCTCCAATAAGACGACAGGAGGAAAAAAAAAACAAGAAGCAAGAAGTCAGTTTGATTTGAGTCTCTTTGTATGACACCTGTTAAAGATCGAACTGAGATAAATTAGTCAGTTTAATGAACATTTAAGAAGAATATTCAAACTATCCAAGTAACAAATGTTTAAATCAAGTCACTATATAAAATTTTTTGTTACTTGTGCTAATCTGATGACATGAAATTCCACCATTTTGTACTAACATTTGCACTCAACTTTAAATTCAATGACACACACTAGTAAGGACCGGTAACTACTGTGCGTTTACTATTTTTTTTCCCTCCACAAGGTCTCAAATCACTCAGGATCATCAAAGTTCAGCATCCAACAATCACACATCTCCATGGCTAACTAACGGAAAGATCTTCATTCTGACTAGTGATCGCAGAATTCGAGCGTGCCTTCCGTCACGTGACTTTTTTCGTACATTATAACCCTTATTCTGAAAACCATGAATCTCTCGTTGAACAACCCTTATGGCGATGTCAGCATTCCCAGAGCCAAGCTGCGCTCATATGACGACTCCAACACGATCATCATCAACCCCATGGCGCTGGAGAGCTCGTACAATGGGAGCGTTTCCCATAACCCGTATGGCAGTTTCAAAGTCCCGGGAGGAGACAGCGTGTCCGGCGTGCCTGTCTACGGACAGTCTAAAGACGCCAACCGGAACGGCATCTACACCGTAAAGGAGGACGAGGAGCAAGTGAGCCGCTGCTATGCTTGCTGCTGCCGCTGTCGCAGGAAGAAGTGAGAACATGTGGAGGAAGCCAAAGACTTTGATTTGCATTTGAAAGTATAACAGAGTACAAATTGCCTTCTAAACTGGAGCTGCTAGTTGAACTACTGACAACCAGGAACGTGTATTTTCCCAAGAGCCTATGGAAAAGTGGATATTTGATAAAGACTGCATTATTAAAAGATGGTTTAGGGTTGGAAACAGAGCAGTGTTAACAGTATATTATGTATATTCAAGCGGTCTTAGCATTGAAGTTTTTGCTGGATCTGATGCTTTTGCTGTGTAATGAACAAGTATGATGTCATGTCTAGAATAAGTTATTTTCATCCCCTCTTAGTAAAGTCATTCTGCCTCTTGGATCAATTCCAAAATGCTTGATGACAAGCAGTATTTAAATTCATAGGCTTTGCTACACTATTCATGACAGTGCTTGGGGATCCCTCAGGGCTCGACACTGAGACCACTCGTCTTGATCTTTAAGTTTCTGTGCTTCTTTGTATACTGGCATAGGAGGAAGACCAAGTTTCAGGTGAACCACACCCTGGTAGAGAGCGCATTTTTTCCACAGAGTCCCACCCACATGATGGGATACAGACAAGTGGAGATCCAACAATGCATTTCTTGTTAAGGATAAAGATTGGGAATAGACACTTCCTCACACATAAGGGTTTAAAGTTGTGTACCAAAACTGAGAGCATCCAGTTTTTTTTTTTTTGTTTGAAAACTTTCATATAAAGTAGGTCAGTGTCTGGAATCCTGATGAATATTCAGGACTGAAGATTCTGTTCTAGATAACTAAGTTAAAAATTTAAGCAAATTCATGAAATTGAACATGATATACTTTGTGTAAAAAATATATTTTACTTGAGTCTTATCCCGTCCTTCGAAGCATGCCTTCAGTCAGTGCTGCAATGGATTTGATCATCAGATTTGATGTAAAAGTGTGAAATTCTAAAAGATTCTACTTTCCGTTCAAATTTTTTACCAATGATCTTATTCAAATTTAAATGTAATTAAAAAATTAGGAAAGAAAAACATTTGCACTAGTGCTCTCAAACTTCTAGACCGCCCTGTATGTTAAAGTGAAATTTTATTAAGGTACTGTGACACGGAAGAAGGAAGGCAACTTCTCAGCATTAAGAGGAAATAACCAATAACAGATAGACTAGAACTATATATATGTGAAAGGAACAAAACATTTTTTAAATTCCTATTAATTTGATAATATCTCAGTTCCAACCATGTTTATTGTCAGCACCTAATTACTGTGCTATTAATTAAGTTACTAGCACTGTACAACATTACTACAACATTATTATTTTAAATATACTGTAGCTTGAATGAAGGATTTTCAGAGTAAATGTGCATATAATCTTGGGTAAAGTCCTTATATTTAATTGTTAGTCCATTGCATTGGTGGGCTAGCTATCCCAATTCTCTCTAAAAATGCATTTTTTTTAAATAATACATATTTTATATAGTTAATAATTTGACAATAATATATAATTTTTCAAACTTCCTAAATATCTTTATATCATGCTGTAAATATCATGTTACATTAAAAAATATATTTTTAAAGCCTGCTGATCCACATGTATTAAAGGTACGATTGATGAACCTGGGCCGTTTTTGATTTCCATTCTTTGATGAGCATGGTTGCTGGCTACCTGGTGCTTACACCACAACTACTGTAAGCATTTCGGGTACATACAGTATATAAGTTTAAATGAAGAAACTCGGCTTTAGCATTGCTGACAGAGATAAAATCTGAAGAATAACAAACTGGCAGTGACGGAACTGGTTTGAAACAGATGAGGGAGTGGCTGAGTTTTCTGGAATGAAATGCTGATCATCGTGCATAAATACCAGACTGGCTGGTTTTGATTCTACACTGGCGAACCATGCATGCTTTGTTCCCAACTAAGCATGAGCATTAAAGAAAAAAAGCCATTCTGAATGACTTGCATATCAATCTTTAACCCTTAAAACCCAGAGCATTTTAAACATTTTTAGCATGTTGTGTTTTTTTTTTTTTTTTGCATTACTATGTTTTAACAAATATAAACTGGCTTCAGGATTGCGCAATATAGTGTTTTATATATGATTTGTCTTATGATGTTAATTTCATTTCATTTTAACCTACTTATTATTTTTAATTTTAACTACTAATGGATCTCCAAAAATGTAAATATCATGGAAAGTTTATTTGACTTAATTGACTTAAAAATAATTTTTTGTAAAAAAAAATTGCTTTTACAAAAAATGACTTTAATGTGAAAAGAGGGCTTTAGACCAGTGTGGAACAGTTCATTTCTTTTTTCTCCTTAGCCCAGGCAAGACACTTTTGATGTTGTGTCTGGTTTAGGAGTGGTTTGATAGTAGGAATGCAACAGTTGTTTTTCTTAAAGTCGATTTCCTGAAAATGCCTGTGTGCATGGTGGCTCTTGATACACTAACTCCAGCCTCACTTTACTTCTTGTGAGCTCTCCCAAGGTCTTGAATCAGCTTTGGTTGATAATCTTCTTAAGGCTGCGGTCATCCCTGTTGCTTGTGCACCTTTTACGCCATTAGTTTTCCCTTACAGTCAACTTTCGAAGAATATGCTTCAATACAGCAAACTGAGAACAGCCAGCCCTTTCAGCAATGCCTTTCTGTAGCTTACCCTTCTTGGGTACTATGCTGATGATTTTCTTCTAGACAACTGCTAAGTCAGCGGTCTGTTTTTTATTCTGTATGAATAGTAATTTACGCAAACTCCAAATTAAAATATTCTTACATTTTGATAGTGATTTTTTTTTATTTTCACAAGCTATAAGCCATAATTATCAAAATTAACAAAAAAAACTTTAAATATTTCACTTTATGCAATTAATCTAAAATCTATAAATCTATGAAGTCATATACTGTAGGTAAAGAAATACTGTAGACACTTATGATTACATGTTCTTATGGCTGTTTCCACTTGATTCTATTTCTAGTTTTGTGAACGCATTGCATTCTTGCAATAATTACTTTGTTTCTACAAGACATATCCAAATATACAGTTTGATGTCTAAAGCTTCTCCCTGTCAAAACACACTGCTGGCAGGACTTTCATATAAGGAGACTTCTTTTTTTTTTTTTAATTGGCCATTGATTAATGTTGCATTTATATCATTTAGATCTGTGCCGCTCAAGCGATCTTCAACAGCATTCAAGATTTACTTTTAATCAAATTCAAAACAGTTTCCTAGATTACCCAAAATGTCATGGAGCCAGTCAGATTTCAGTTCTTACACATCTCTCTAGAGATGTGGCAGTGCTTTAGTTCTTAATTCTGTCCAGCTCTTTGGCCTCATCATCTTTCAGATCAGCTTCCAAAGTTTCAACTTTCACGTTAACTAGCCAAGAATTTGCTGGAACTCTGCAATGTCTTTTCTAGTTTCTAGGCCAGATTTCTCACTGATATGACATCATCTCTTGAAAATGGAATGTGAGTAAAGACACCAGTGCCCTTTTGTTTTAAGAGCCAACTGCAAAATGTGATTAAGATCATTGACGATTTTTCTTCTATTATAATACCACTGTGATTGTATGAGCAATTACTACGTACAAGTGACACAAGTGATAGAGTAGGGAAAACACTAAAGTGTGCAGGTCAGGGTGTCCTCCTTAACCAGTTCTACCTTAAATGTTTTAGTATGTATCTCGATTGACTTTTTATGTAGGTATATAATATATATATATATATATATATAATGTCTAGTATCAAGAGCCTCTCAAAGCAACAATCCATTGTACATTACCAGCACTTGCTTGTTTAAAAAACATCTGAACGGTGTTTTACAACTTTTCACATAAATTCCAGTTTCTTTGTTTACTGATAACAGTAGATGATGACATCACAGACACAGCTTTACTGTTTGTAGGACATATTGTATTTGATGGTATCTCAGCATCACTCAGACTTTCTGTAGAAATGTACCAGATTACAGTTCAGACAGAAACAAAACAAAAGAAAAACCCTGAGAAAAAATGAGAACTAAGGGTTAGGGAAAATCCACCTTTTGTTAAGGTGACTCCATCTCATACAAGGTTCATGTGTTAAGTTAGATATATTTATGCTTGAATGATTTGTATGTCACTGTGTGAAAAAAAATAAGTTTTGTTAAATCTCGAACAAATTTTTTTTAAATGAAATTCAAATATTTATTCAGGGAAAAACAAATAATTCATCCAAAAAACAAACAAACAAACATGCCATAGTTATCACACTCCTAAAGACGGTTAGGAGATTAGATTTACCTGGAGCACACGTCACATTATATTGTACATTTTTTAGTTGAGTGTGTAAGAACCATTAAGGCTGTTATCCATGACGTACTACTTACAGTGGTGTTCAAAATAATAGCAGTGTGTTTTAAAAAAGTGAGTAAAGCTCCATATCCATATAATAACTTTTAATTTAAATCACATAAATACATTGGACACCCTGCACGTTCTATTCTGAATCACAACATGAAGAAAAATGTGCTAAATGGATTATTAGTTTAATGTA
>JAOVVA010000031.1:4062738-4089267 GCA_028565275.1 Leiocassis micropogon
ATTAAAAGTTATTATATGGATATGGAGCTTTACTCACTTTTTTCAACACACTGCTATTATTTTGAACACCACTGTAACTACTTAGATGTTTCATAATTCAGGGAAAGGTTATAAAAAAATCTGAAAATGCTCATTTCTACCATTAGCGCAATAATAAAAGAAAAGGTGTAATCATTTGGAAGTGTAACAAACTTGTGTGAAATATGACTTAAGTCTTTTTGCTTCCTAGTACTGTAAGCCTGGGAAAAATCCCTGTGGATCCCTGTTGGTCCAGTACTGAGCAAAAGTCTTAGGGACATGGGAAATAACCTCTGCAGAGCAGGGATGTCTTTAAAATATAAGGTTGTGCATAAAAAAAATCTAGAAGAAGCAGTAAACTGTCATTAATGAAATAAAGTCAATGGTGGGTGTTTGCTCAAAATATAGTCTTGGGTACATTTTGTGCATAAGGATATTAACTGCTTAGTTTTACTGAACATTCTGCTGAACATTCTACAATCCTTCTGAGGACTTTGTCACACCTGCGTCACACACGGAAGCTTTCTTTTTGTTTCTATGTCTGAAAAGTGGTCTTTTTTAAAATAATATACTGCTTTCTTTTCTGGCCTACAGATAATTTCTTCAAAGATTATTATAAATATTATTATTTGTACTGACTTAATAATGAATTCATACAATATACAGTAGATGCATCAAAAAGTTTGGACTACAACAACACAAATTAAGTCAATTCTGCTGTTACCACCACCATGGCAAAAAGATTATTTTGAAGATACAATACCGTGCAAGGCAGCACGGTGGCTTAATGGTTAGCTGTGTGCATGGAGTTTGCATGTTATCTAGGTGAGTTTGCTAGGTGGGTTTCCTCCGGGTATTCCAGTTGCGTCCCACAGTCCAAAGGCATGCGGATTAGGCTAAATGGCATTCCCAAATTGTCTGTAGTGTGTGAGGATATGTGCCCTGCAATGGATTGGCACACCGTGAAGGGAATACCCTGCCTTGTGCCCTAAGGCTCCCTTGTTTTTCTGAAACAAGTTGCAACCTCAGCAAAAAGTCAATTTTCATGTCTGTTCCAACCACTCAGCATCACCCGGATACTAATCACTGGCCTGATCATCTGTCGTCATCTGCACCTATTTCTCATTGGTTCATGTCCTAAATGAAATGCTTTTTTTTATGCTTGAATGATTCATACATGTACGTCACTGCGTAGCATAACAAACAAACAAAAACATTCCCCTGAAACTGGTCAAGTATTTCAGGCTTTCTGTAGAAATGTACAAGATTCCAGTTCAGATAGAAACAAAAAAGTATACATTTATATGCATAATATTTATATAAGAACCATTGCTTATCGCAGCATGTTTCCTAGTAAATATATACAGAGTAACCGCTACAGTTTTGGCACCCCTGATAAACATTAGCTTTTGTTAAAAGTAGCTCCATCTCACATATTGTTCCATCTAAGTGGCTCCATCTTAAACAAGAATCATGCGAAAGTTTAGATTGTTTTCATGCTTCAATGATTCATACGTCACTGTGCGGTTTAACAAACAAAAAACATTTCTCTGAAACTGGTCAGGTACAGGAACTAGACTGAAAACGAGTCCGCAAAAAATAAAGTCCCTCAGGAAGCTCTTTGGAAGCAAAATATGAAGAAATGAGGGATCTCAAAGACTTGTGCACAGTACTGTATAACAGAAGAAAAAGCCTTTTCTGACAGTTATCTGTAAATGCTACCACAACTTTGACTGCAACTGTGTTCTATGGTGTAATGAAGCACTTATTGCTTTTTCCCAATAAAATCTCGAGACGGTTTTGGTGTAAAAAGTAGAACGATCATAAGGAAAAGAATGCTATGCCGGCTGTGAAGTTTGGTGGAGGTTGGAATCCTCGTAAGGGTACATGACATTACAAAAAGGTTAGCTCACCACAGAATCATGGACATCTCAGTCCTGAAGGCCACTAAGAACTAGGTCTAGGATGATCTGGAGAGATTCTGTGAAAAAGGTATGGTCTCAGATATTATGCTCTTATAAAATGTTATAGTGTTTTATTGTAGGGAGGAAAACATTTTTTATTAAGGAGGTTGTAGAAAGTATTAAATGGAGGGGGGGGGGGTCAATAACTGGCACATTCTTTTCATTCATTCATTTCATTTCCCCCTTATTGTCATTATTATTATTATTATTATTTAGAGTAAGATGAAGCTACTTCGCCCAATGAGGTGACAATAATTGTAGAGAGCACTGTAAGTGTTTTAAACCCATGCTGTAATTGAGCACATAAGCTCATGTTAGCAGATTACATGGATAAATCCTGATTTTTATTTTTTTAATTAGAATTGACACGTAACCCAGTAAATGTTATTAAATAAACTTTTTTTTTTTCTTTTTTTTTTTTAATAAGAAACCACTCCAAGCCGGACAAAAACAGACATTACAAATATCTTTTACAAAGTTGCCAAAATGTTTACTAACAACATTTGTTACATTTTTTTAATCTGCAGTGTAATTAAAACCTACGCAGTGTTAGAGTCGAATTATTCAAGTATTTTACATACAAATTGGCATGCAGTACAGTAGTGCAATACTGTGTAAATCTGCCACTCTAACACTGTAATAAACAAGTATTAAACAGATATTAAACACATTCAGCATGTAATAACAACAAACAGATCAAGCCTTGGCAGAAGAGATAACACATCTTGGACCTCATCGATTCAATAACCAATCTTAGTAGAATAAAGGGGATTTGATGTAAAGGCATTCTAGGTTTAGCGTCGTGTTCACACCGGCAGCGAGACCTCACTGTACACTGAAAGGGAATCAGGGATTTTTAACGAAAAGTGACAGCACCAGAAGTGACACTGAAATTCAGATTTTATCATTTTCACATATAATGTAAAGTGACATGTCTAAAAGGCTAGCGCGAATGATGCCTAGTGCATTTAGCCAAGGATTCTTTAGTTTTCCACTTAACCACAAGCGACATGTGTTACTTGGTGCTCGCTAACATAAACAATACGATTAGTTTCAGAAGTGATCCAACAAAAGCAACGTGGTCTTCACTTTTTGTCTTCACAAATTGTCTTCACTTAGCACTGGCGCTTTCTGAAAACATTATGAGAAGAAATGTTTATGAATGAATAGCAAAGCAATTTGCCAACCACACATGTCAGTGATGGACAGCCTCCATTAGTTTTAGTCTAAAAATCGATTCTGAGATGTTTTTGTCTAGCCCTAAAGCTCCTGAGTCTTTTGGGGGAACTCAATCTGCTGCTACAATCTTGAAAACTTTACACATTATCTGCCTAAACTTATTACTTTGTTCCTTATTTTAAGTGGTTTAAAAGAATTTTTTTTTTTTTTTTTACAAGAAGCAACCTCCGGTTCTGAAAAACGAGGGCCAACATGGAAGCACCAAGACATGCAGTTCCTTGAATGTCCACAAGGAGCTGGCTGTAAAAAGTGAGTCAATTCCCATAGACACCCATGTTATAATGGCCAACTTTACAACAGAAATAAGTCTGGCACAAAAAAACGTAATAGCTAGATTTTCCATTCATGACGCGTCAAGCCGCTAGCTGTCTGCTATGCATCACTTTAGCTAATCAGCTAACTGGAATCGTTGTAGTTTAACTTACCAAAAGAAATGTAGGAGTTGATATGGGATGACGTGTAGGATATGGATGACGGAGTTCAATCAAATGCAAAAGTAACATTAGCTTAATAAATCAATGTTAGTCACCTTAGTATTTAAGCTAAGCTAGCTTATCTTGTGGTAACTGAGGTAAGTAAGTACCTATACATATATAGGTAACTAAGAATACACAGCATATCCAGACGCCGTTTTCTCTATACTGTACATACGCCCATTTTTATGGTTGAACCAGCGATTAGGTGAAGTCGGCTCCTGCTAAAATGGTGATATCCAGAGCTCCCATGGTTGAGCTTCAAATCCGCTATTCTGGAAACCTAAGGGTGATGTTACGGAGGGTTTTTGAAACCATAATAACAGGTTCAAAACTAAAGATCAGACCACCCAGACCAGTGCAGAGTGATTTACGCTGCCAGTGTGACCACAGAGTAAAAATCCAAGCTAAACATGTGGCAGTGATGCTATTGGGCTTCTTCAGATCACAAATTCATTAACAAGCAACTCTACAGTTCATGTGACACAAAATACACAGCTTCTGTTTGAAGTATAGATAAAATCTTTCCAATTCTTCCTTTTGTTTATACAAAAGCATGTGTTCACATGGGATTGTACGGGATGTCTTTAGATCATGGACGTTTTTGGCTTTTTGACTTTCACTACAGGAACGTTGAAGGAGATAAAACAGGAATTAATGTGAAAAAACAATCAGTCTTATTTGAGAACATAGTTAGACACTAAAGCACCTTGGATGGATTCATGGAAGAAAAAATTAAGAGAATGTCGTAGATACTTTTCCATGTTGCTACCAGAGCAATTTTCAAAGAATGAATGAAAGTGAATGAATTTTTTTTTATAGAGTACACGTGTTATGTTTAACATCATGGAATATCTGGGGCAAAATTTTGGCAAGAAATTACTAAGAAGCCCCCTAGTGGATAAGTTCAACATTGCATCGTTATTTATCTTGGACTACAAGCGTAGCTATCTTCTAAAAAAAATAATTAAATAAAACGTCAGGTTAATGATAAATTATGAAAAAAAAAATTACTCTGGTCTACGATCCTTGAGGTCTTCATGAATCTGAGAGGTTTGTATCGTTTCATTTCCAGGCCATAGCGCACCTACTGAATGAGACATTCAAGACAATGGCTTGGATCGTTTACATTAATTGGTGTTTTATCTCATTAACTAAAATCCAACAGCAAGTTATTGCTTGGTTTTCCAGGAATAAGGACTTGTTTACTGTGGAGCAAAACTCAAAGCGGCAAAGTGTACGTAGGTCACACGTATAAATCTCTATCAGTGCTACAAACCCCTGAAAAAAAAATCCATCCACCCAAAAAAAAACAACGATGAAAGGCAATACGGCAAAAAAAGAGACACAAATTTTGCAAATAACAAACAAAAAGCATTTAAAGCATAATAAAAAATTCTAGTAAACCATTTTTTCCACACTAACACTTCGGTGGTCTAAGTTTAGCATGTTAGCAGAGAACTTTATATAAAAAAATTAAAATAAAAAAAAGAAGCAACGTTGTTATAAACACTTCTGAAGTAACTGCGACTCTGATCACAATAATGCGGCACCGGCGCTGTGAATCTGTCCACGTCGCCGAGTAAGAAGTGTTCCTTGGTGTGCGCTGAGTGTTAGTCTGTGAAACCCTGCTGACAGTCTGCACGCGTTAGATCGCCGCCCCCATGATCTCATGTCTCCATCATCCCGAGCGGTTCTCCGAAACGGATCTTTTGGCCTGCTGTGAGGTTAAAGTTGAAGTTCTGTGGAGCTTCGAACAGCAGAACGATGGTAGATCCCAGGTTGAACTCGCCCAAGTGCTCACCTTTACGCAGACTCACACCCTCCTGGTTGTTGTTGGACACGTAGCTAAAGTCATTGTACGAGCCTTTACTGTAACGGGGGTTGTTTGTGCGGAGCTCCTGGAGAGGGAAGATTAATGGTTTGGTTAATATCTCCATGTAGAGCAGAACAATATGCATACTGTACAGTACATGTTTACTTACACTTTATTTATTGAAGGACTTGTTTACGTATGTAAATATTTACTTATGTATACATAACGCTTACATTACTAACACACTTATTTAATTACATACAGTACTGTTTACAGTATTATGGGGCCAACCCTAATTTCTTTATATTTTGCTTTGTCAGACTTTCTTGTATTTATAATGTAGTCATGAGGAATGCTGAAGGACTTAAAACCTTTGCACAGTACTGTACTGTTTTACTTACTCAAATTTTACTGATTCACTTGCTTATATTTATTACTACTACACATTATTGTAAAAAACAAAACAAAAAAAATACACAATACACATGATACATACTCAGATTGTCTTCACATCTGTAATTTTTTAGCAAGTTTTAAAAGAACCTTTTTTTGCATTCTTTAAAAAGTTTTCTTTTTTTCCACTCAAAATACAGGTAGTCCCCGACTTACGAACAAGTTCCATTCCGGGAGCACGGTCGTAAGTTAGATTTGTTCTTAAGTCCGACAAAGTGAGTCTTATACACCTTTGATACAAATATACAATGCAAAACATACCAATCCACTTGACCAAATCTCTGTCCCCTTTCCTCACACTGCCATCATGTGGCCAAAAACCATAACCGTGCCTAAGGAAAAGAATCTCACACGTCAAATTTAACAGTGTTGTCCCTGCACCTTTAAATCTTGAGGGGAATCAGGGATTCTATTTCGTCTCAGAGCTGTTTTCCACTGTATTGGACTGTGAACTCTGTTTTATTGAGGACTTTCCGAAATTAGGATTATTCATCAGGACATCTTTACAGGACAGACATTTTCCATCATTGTGCTCCCGGACTGATTCATTGAAACCGGTGTGGCGACTCATTTCTCCCACACACACACACACACACACACACACACACACACACACACACACACACACAATAAACAAGACATTTTATACATTCACTTATACGCTGAATGTATTGTATATAATTGTAAATATTGGTATCCAGTGCACTGCACTGCATTTTCTGCACAATACACGTGAGCTACTTCCACAGTTTGGCCACGTCTACAGATGTTCGTATGTGCGGAAATTCATAACTCAAATGCGTTAAGTCCATAAGTCAGGGACTACCTGTAATCAAATATTTCATACATCATCATCATTATCGATTGAAAAGGCACATGTGAAAAAGTTGTAGGTGTCATGAACAGGAATGAGGTAAATTAATTCCTTCATTATGCCTTTCTCCCCCACAAACTACCCCCAAACCTTGCCCCTGAACTTAAGATATGTTGTTTACTCAAATTACAAATAGACCAGTAGACCTTTTTTTTCAGATTTAACTCAGCTATCTGCCCTTAAGTGCGTTTCTGGCTTGAGCGCTCGTGATATAACGCAGACCTAATAACTTCACTTCCAGGATACTGACAGATTAATATTTTACCCAGCGCATTTAACTCATCACTGTGGACAGGTCAATATTGAAAAACACCAGGGCACTGCCTGCTTAAACAGCAGCATGTCAGCATGTCAGTAATGAGGTTTACATATAACGGGCACAGAAATGACAAGACAGAAAAAGACAACCAGTTATAGGTGTGTGTGTGTGAGAAAGAGAACAGAGCTCTCACCTTGTCAAAGTAAATCTGGATGGATCCAACGTTGGTGGCGCCGACGGCCGTTAGTGAAAAGAAGCCGTGGCACCACTCTCCGCTCAACACCACGCGCTCGTTATGACAGAAGAGCTCTTTAATCCATCGCGCTATGCCCGGGTTCACAGACATCAGAGAACCTGCGAAACACAGTCACCTGTTTATTTTCCTCTGAAAGAGGGATGAGGGACGATTTAGGATTCTGTGGAGAGGCATGTTAATGAGATCCACATACAAAGAACACTGAAACAAAGGGGACAGTATAAAACCTGGAAGAGATTAAGCACTTGTTTATCTTATCTTGACAAATTCTGGATCAGACACAGAAAACAGACATTTACAGCACTGGGCAGACGACCAGACACAGAGTGACTTACATTTGTATCTCATTATAAATCTGAGCAGTAGTCCAACGCCTTAACAACTGCCTACCTCTGCCCCCAATAAACACTGTCTGAGATTCAATTAGCAAGAAGTGTATAACTAATACTAATTTAGTAAAGCAGGGCTTTGATGCTAAAGAGACATGTGTTATCTTAGGGCGTTTTCACATTAGGAACAATTGATTCGCAACATGCTCAGGAACGATTGCTACACATTGCTCTTTGGTCTCCCTTCTCGAGTACGCTTGCATAATTATACCCTCCGATACAGTAGGTGGTAGTATGCGCACAGTCCGATGAGACTAATGATGTTGGATCTAAACAGCGATCAACTTTCATTCACAGGCTTCCACATTTGATTCGCGCCCGAGGTCGCTGCATCACAAACGTAACACAAATGCATCACAATCGTTACACAAATCTAACACAATCGTTGCACACTCAGGAACCGTTCCTGAAGCACTCTGCTGGAAAAGGTGGTCTCGGGAATGGTTCCCGAGTGCAGAACAACTGTGTTCTCACTGATCAAAATGAATCAGACATTGGGCTCAAGTGTTCCCCGGAAACAATCCCGGGGCCCTAATATGAAAGTGCCCTTAATCTTTGTTCCTTATGTTCTATACATTGTGGTTCCAAAATCATGCAAGTTGCACTTTTGCGATAACTGCACATGCATCCAGGTTCATGGATCAAGAAGTACATGCAAATCAACCGTCCCTTCCACTGTTCTCTTCTGGAAAACTGCAACTATAAAGAATTTTCTCTTAAATTTCCGTTCATCAGCAATAAGAACAATTATAATGATGTGTTCCATGTGGATTATAATAATAATAATGGCTCCCAAATATTAAAATATTCTAAAAAACCAATCCAACTAGCAAAGCTGAGATGTGGAAGGATAAAGAAGAACCTAAATAAATCTCACTGAAACCTCGAAGTGAAACCTGAGTAACCTGAGCTTAGGAGAGTCGTGTTGAAGAAACACTACCCGTTGTGCCACTCATAATAAGCAAAGCTTAAACACTACCTGTCGTGCCAACTGTAATAAGCAAAACTTAGGTTGATGAATTCCTTCCTTTCTTCCTTTCCTTACTTCCTTTCCTTACTTTCTTAATCCATTCCATCACTGAGAGTGTGGATTTTTCCAGTTTTTTCCCCAGGATTGCTTTTAATTGTCACAATAAAAAAATCCCAAAAGAGAAAGATAAGATTTATAATCGATCTGTAACACCAGCACCACCTACAGGTCATCCTATGAACTCGTGGCACTGTATTATTGATTGTGTGCTTTTTTTTGGTTGATTTTTGTGCTAACTTTTAATTCTACCAAAGACTAGAATAGTACTGATAGGTTCCCTGCAGTTCCAGATGTATTGGTTGGACAGCAAGTCCACATATCAGGGTTTGGATGTACCACTCAGTTCCTAACCTGCAAAAGTGTGTTACAAGCTCAAATACTATACATAATAACATTATCACATCGAAAAGTATTACCAGGAAAGTGGCGTCTATGTGCAACTCTCCAATCAGTGGGCGAGTGGAAGCAGTGATAATCTCCTGGAGCCAGATACACCACGCAGTGGTACAGTTCATTCCCTTCCTTGGTCACCAGCCCATTCTGGAAGTCGCCAATGTCATCCTCATCTAAACACCGCATACCCAAAAACACATGATGCTTAAAACACTGATGACATAACACCTGTAACACTGTCCTAACCGTAACAACGGACTCACTTTTGTCAATAGCCAAGCTCCTGGTCCATGTGCATGGTCCAAGAAAGGTCTCCAGAGAATACGTGACGCCCTTCACCTGCTCCACCTCACAGTTCTTTACCCGGCCAAAATGAAGGATCTTACCATCAGCTGGGCTGATCTGAGGAGGTACAGCAATTTCAATAATTAATCAGATTTAGATTTTTAATCTGAGTAAACAATACATGAGATGGCAAAACCTGAAGTTATTTTTTTTAATTGTCTAGCTCAAAAATGCTACTCAGAGACATTTAATGACTTAATGATGATTAGATTAAGTGACGTGGTTATACAGGTAGTCCCCGACTTACGGACGAGTTTAGTTCCGGGAGCATGTTTGTAAATCCGATTTGTTCTTAAGTCAGACAAAGTGAGTCTTATACGCCTTTGACATGAATATACAATGTAAAGCATACCAATACACTTAACTAAACCTGTCCCCTTTCCCACACTGCCATCATGTGGCCAAAAACCATAATCGTGCCTAAGGAAACTAAACCTACAGTGATGTGTTGTCTCTGCGCCTTTAAATCACCAGGGGAATCCCGGACGCAATTTTACAAGCTTTACAATTTTACACTGTATTGGACTGTAATCTCTGTTTTGTTGAGGATTTTCCGAAATTAGGATTATTCCCCATCAGGACAGCTTTACAGGGCAGACATTTTTCTACGATCGTGCTTCTGGATTGATGCATTGAAACTGGTGAGGCCGAATCATTTCTCCCGCACACACACGCACACACACTGTTATTTATATACCATGAGAAAAGTAACAATAAAATCAAATCAGGATGGCAATCTTAGTACGTGTTGAAGTGTCTTTTGTGACTAATAACATAATTGGTCATGAGTTCGTTCATGATGTGTTAACTTTTTACTCCATTATTTTGTTCACAAAAGCCAGTACATGCCTTAAAAATCCCTTTTTAAACCTATACTCTCATCCTGGTTACACGCACATCCGCTTACCACGCAGTGCGAGTCGCACACGGGGCGGGCTTGAGGTTTGAGCTTGCGTCTGAAGAACTCGCCCAGGTTCCGGTAATGCTGCAGGTCCTCCACAGCCGCCTCCTTCATGTTCACCCCAAATGTCCATATGTAAAGGCTGTAAATAGGCTTGCGTAACCAGACGGGCAGGTCGACCTGGTTAAGACGGCCCCAAGCCCTGGAGAGCAGCCTCGTGGGTATGGTCTTGTATATGTTAACCTAAGTCAGGACACACTGTTAAGAACCTGTCTGTGGACTGAAGAGTTTTAATGTAATAACAATTTGTATTTAACAATTAGAGCAGGGAAGTCGATTAGTGTTTAACAGTTGCTCAACGTATGTCAAAAGGTGCACTTATGTGTGCATGTTGAGACAGTAGCTGGCTAAAGTGTTTACGATGGTCTAACTGCAGAGGTCATAGCAAAACAAAAGGAAAAAGAGGCTACTTGTCTGTCCCCATATCTATCTATCCATCCATCCACCTGTCTACCTCTCCATCTATCTCCATCAATATAGACATAGATACAGGAAAGCAGACAAAGTGACAGAGATAGATAGTTAGATGATGGACAGACAATATAGATAAATGGATAGAGACAGACAGTGACAGATTTCATGGACACACGAGACAGACGAGTTAGACAAAGTGACAATTAGACAGACAGACTAATAGCAGTAGATGGTGACAGTTACACAGACAGACAAAGATAGATAGATTGAGACAACGACCAAGACAGGGAAGTTAATAGGTCTGGAACTTTTAGCTTTAATGCAAAAAAATCAAAAGCAGTTTGTTAATTGACGTGAGAAAAACAGTCATGGTTCACAAGAGCACAGCAGCAGGACTTTTAAGCAGCTGCGTTTAATCTAATACTCTGATACTACACTGCGCGTGTGTTCTTGCTTACATGCAACTGTTAAAGCAGCAACGTCAAATTCTAAGGCTTAGGTTAAAATGTATTTATTTTTTTAATCCTGGATCCGAGAAATCGTATGAGAGGCTGCGCCTGACTGACTGGGAATTCTTTCAGATACTGAACAATGCTGTGAAAGCTGCCTTGGCACACTGGGGAGGGAGTTGGACAAAGCTTTCCTCAGTTCAGTGAGCCTCAGCAGGATAAGGGGCCTTTTCACTCCAGCCTGTGGAGAGTGAATACGCAAGCAGCCATCTGCAATATATGCTCTTGCCCTCAATGCACCCTTTGAACTGTTCTAAACTATTTTTCTATCTGCGATAGCTGGAATGATGAAATGTTAAGCCAATAAAAGAGAATTTTAATGTTGTCTCTGGATTTTCATACACAGCTCATCACTCATGCACACACACACACACACAAACACATGAAGATATCAGTTGTTTTTGCTTTAAACCCATTTCGCTAGACTTACTCTGCTGGTGGGTCGCCAGCCCACCTTGGCGAGAGGCTTGAGTACAGCGAATGGCAGTATGTAGTGGAGGAAGGAGAGTGGCCATGAGCGCAGTCTGGCAGTGGGCCGGGACATACAGCTCAGCTGTCCAAGGCGCCGCCGCAAAGCCAACTGCGGAAACTGCAACCTGTGTGACATGCATGATGAAGCCAGTGAGGCTCGGTGCACAAACAGTACAGTACTACAGTAACGGAAAGACCTGAGCAGATATGATTAACATAATGTTAATAGTCTAGCAGCAGTTTCAGTCCGAAATCTAAAAAGATTTCTATATAATATGAACCTACTGGTAATATATATACATGTATGTTAATATATAGAGAAAAAACAATAAAGGGCCTAAATCGTAACCTTGAGGAACACCACATTGCATTTTATATGTCCTGAAGTGACTCTGTTAACATAAAAAAAAAAAAAGCAACTTAAGAGTCATCTTTTAAGCAACATCTAAACTTCTCTACATATCATGCGCCTTTAAAATGATACAAAACTGATACATCAGCAATCTGTAGGAAATAGTAGGTCACTGTCCGCAATTTAAAAGCAGATGAAAATAAGTTGCATTATTCCTAGTAGAAAAAACAAGATCCAATGGTCCACATGTGTTTCTAAAACCTCTGGAGAGGTCATTAGTGTTAATGATTTGTCGGACACGCGTGTTTAGTCTATGCTGATATTTAGGCAGCTTGTTTGAATAATGCACAATACATACACACAAAAAAAAAACTAAAATAAAAACCAAAATAAATTTATGGCATTGCAGTTTGTAAGTATAATTTACATACCTAGGCAGATATTTACAAATCTTTTATGATGATGTCAATTATATTTATTTCGGTTTTGTTACTTTCTACAACCTACTGGTGTTTCTACACCAGTCAGACACAATACTAACAGCACTGCCAGGTGACTTGATTATCAAATATATATATTAGTGAACTGGTGACAGGATCATGGGCACCCGAGGCTCATCTCTGCTTATGGGGGCCAGATGGGTAGGTCCAGATAGGTACCAAAACACCCAGTGCACAAAAGCCTGCTGCCTATGGGGCTTAGAAGACAAACAGTTCAAAGTTGTTGATCCAGACTCCAAATTTCCTATATCTCAATCCGATCGAGCACCCATGTAAAGTCCCGGACAACCAGTCCAATCCATGGAGGAACGATCCTGCAACCCACAGCAGCCAATGCATCCGCTGCTAATGTCCCGGTGAGAGAGCCTAGTGCATTTAATTTAGGTTATGCCTATACAGTAGTTAAATGTTATTTAACGTCAGCTTCATTGATCAATATATTTGCAACGCCCATTGAAAGTAAAATAAAATAGAACGCATCCATCGACGGATATTACGCAGTGAAATCTTCACCACCAGAGCCTTGAAAATGGACCAATCGATGCAGCTTTGGAACATTTTTAAACACTTTGACATTGTAAACTGCTAGCGCAACTGCTTGTGACTTCGGCTTTAGTAGTACACACTGGAATATTACACTGAAATGCAGGAAGCTCTAAAAGTACACAAAATATTACACAATAATTTCATCAGAAAGCTGCCATGCATGTCTTGGACAGCGAAAAGGTATAAAAAGTACAGTACAGTGGTTTGTTCGTGAGCAGACTGAGATTGAGGGCAGGTTAACCGAGTAAAACAAGATTACCCTTAGTATGTCAGTGAGCTGTAGATATTTAGAACTGAAAGTGATGAGCGAGCAGTACCGGGGTCGACAGTGAGTGCCGTGCAGAAGCTATCTATAGGTGCTAATACACGGTCTATTCTAATCAGGATGAGACCAGAAGTAATCTGGGGATAAACAGACAGAGAGCCAGAGAGAGAGGGAGACAGAGTGAGAGATTTAGCTTGGACATGGACCATCACTCAGAGAAATCCTCAGTGTTAAATTACCTAATTACAATATCATACATAAAAATATACGAGTATATCCGAAAGTATAATGACGAAACAAAATTGGGCCTAAAGCTTTCCAAGGGTGAAGTGTAAAGATTGTGGAGCAGGAATCAGGAAACTCACTCATACATAATATTAATTATCTGCTTTATCCTGGCTGGTGTCACTATGGTTTAAATGACGCATTTTAGGAAAGTTCACAGTAAAAACCACTGCATTGAAATGCAGTCAAAGCTTTAATTCTAGCATTTCATGGTACATTACACTGCATAATCACTTGTATTTTAAGGTCGAATAGAGGACAGACCGCATCAAGGTTCCTGTCTTTGTGCAACATTAAGAAGATTTATTTTTATGTATACTGAAAATTGCAGGAGATTCTCACTGTCCTGGAAGTTTTCTCCTTGGTAATAATTACTTCTAAAATAAGCGAAATTTAGTTTGTTAAAGGAGATCAACTTCTCCATAATGGTAGTTTTTCGCCACTTGATAAAATGTGACATTGTGAGATCCTACCCCTATCTGGATGTGAAAAGCCACCAGGTTTTCTTCAAGTTTTACTGGAATCAGCAGTTCAAGGGACAGTGTAAGCACAGTCTATTTTAGGCAAAGTTCTGATTATTCCTCTCAAGCATCGTTGCCTCAATATGAGGACCGGAACAAATCATGTAACTGTGTTTATCCTTCACTGCTGATAATACAGAAACTATACTGAACTCCACAGAGACAGCACACTTAAGTATGCTGTATGATATAAGCACCTGGCCTTTCTAGTCAGGCTTGACCGCAACAAATGTTTTTTACCAACCCTCCCGATATGTTTGTTCACACATCACATCTTGTATTACTACACAAAGCTGTCACGACAGCTTCAATGTGCTTGATTGATTTTCCACGTAGTGTTGATCTACTGCTCGCCACGGCTGGGTAAATCTTTCTGAGGATATTGATTTTAAATAGTAGTGTTCTATCCTTGTAACGTGATCTCCATAGAGGCTGTTCGGCACAAAGAGATCCAGATAGTCTAATAGGACAATTTAATTATCACTTGATCGATAAAATTTGGTATTGTCAAGTCAATAAAATGTCAATACTGCATCAAAGGACTGTACATTATTCTTGATATTTACAGCTTGTGTAATAGACGATGCTATTTTATCAGTGAGGGCTTATTTATTTCTATAAATAGTGTACTGTAGCTTTAAAACTGCACTGCAGAGGTTATCAGTAGCCATTTTTAAACCGTACCACTCTTGTTTTTCCCCTGTATTACATAATCATAATACTTCTCTATGCAATCCAGTTATCTTTACGTCTCCTGAAATATTATGTCAAGAATAGATCTGCATGAGTATAGTTATAAAGGTTCAATCTGTTATGCTAGGCTAAAGGATAAAGGCTTTTGTGCACTACCCCCCATCCAGCCTGTCTGGCACAGCTGAGCACACTGGTATGAAAAGCACTGCAGCTTACTTGCTATTCATGCCACAGAATAAAACGCACGCTCAAGCTAGGAGTCCGAAATCAACAGTGAACGGAACAAAGAAACAAAAGACTCGGGGGGGGGGAGAGACACCGTGTCTCTCGACGGTGTCGTTTCTCTGATTTTGTGTGCGCATGACTGAGCATCTCGTTATGAGGAACAGATCACAGCTAAGGCACAGTTTAAAGGCTAATCAAGGCTGCGTTAGCTCACATGCACTGTTCACACAGGCTTCCTGGCAAGATCTTAATAGCATTAGTGTACAATTAGGCTAAATGCAGGAAGGAGAGCGGAGAGGAGTGTATTAGAGTCAAACCACATGCACTCGCTGTCTTTCTCATTCTCTCACGCTCTCCATCACCAGGGACATTATGCCTAATGCATCCCATTAGATATTATCCATTTTTATCTTTGGTCTTTCTTTGTCATCCATTATCTCAAATTCCCACCAGGACCAAAGCCGTATTTCAGTTGCATGCACTCACTCAAACGCACATGCGCACACACTCGCACAAGCCCGTGCTCTATTCCATCATCACCACCACACTCACTCCATCCACCTCCTGTGGTACCTGAAACGGCTCTGATGGCTGATCTGAACCACCCCCGGCGCACCGGGGCCTTTGGCATCAGTGTTTCTATCGCTGCCAGCGGACCCCCCTGCGGCTCCTGCTAAGGAGGAGGAGCCGAGCTGTCGGAGGCGCCGGGCATCAACCCTGACTCTGTGGAGATTGTAGCAAGAGGACGGCCTGTGCAAAGCCCTGCAACATCTCACCATTTCCCTACTGCGCTCCGCCGCTGCTGCTGCTTCAGGTTCGGCTGACACATGATCACGGTAGAGCGATGCGCACCGCACGATGCTTCGGTCCTTCTGCTATCTTTGCTTCTGCCGGTGCTTTTCTCGAGCTCGAAGCCCAGCCCTCTGGGTTGGTCACCGGTTGCTCGGGGTAGCTGCTATTGGCTGGCTGAGCACTAAGGGACGCCTCCTGTGGTGGTACACTCCTGTACTGATGCTGCTGAAAGAATGGTGGTATGGAAATTGGGGGTGGGGTGAGTGTTGTTTTTTTTTCCTTTAGAAAAACACAATACAGTCAAGCATGTGCTTACTAGCCCCTGAACTCTCTCACCCCTGGTCTGCTTCTGAGCCAGGCTACTCTTAATTAAAAATCTCAAGCTAAATTTAAGAAGTCATTTTCTATAGCTGATGCATAATTTAACAATAACAATAAACCTCTAATTTACTGCATAAAGACAATAAAAAGCTTGTCTGTAGTTCTATAGGATATGTAAAATTGAGTGTAAAAGTTTAAATTGTTAAACAGAGGCATTTTTTACTTTGTTATCAATTTATGTGGCTGTAACTGGTCCATACTGTATATAGCGCGTTCTTCAGTTTACTTTTTAGCTTTTATACATGTTTTAACGCAATGTTTTTGACTTTGAAAAGAATCACAGATTAATTTTGGGGCGAAGTTTAATGAACAATATTGGATGACCTGGACGTTAATTAACTGTTAGTTGACTGCTAATTTTGGTCATGTGTGTTGTATTTTTTATTTAATTACTGTATGTTGTAACAGCGAGAGGGTGATGGTAAAGGAAGACAACAACATGGCATTGCCATATACTACACCCTTTATATAATACGGAAGCGGATTAAGAGCATCATAAAAATAAATTGATTTCTGACAATTTTTCTAGGAATGCTGACATTTTTCTTCCCTCAGAATTCTGACATCTTTTCCTCCACCCTTGGTCTGACATTTTTCCCCTCAAATTTCTGATGGAGATTAAAGTCAGAACTCTGAGGGGGGGGGGGAAATGTCAGAACAAGGAAAGAAATTGCCAAGTATGTTTGCACATACAAGGAATTTGTTTTGGACAGAAGCTTCCAGAGATGAAAAAAAAAAAAAAACACATACAACACGAGGCATTTTTTTTTTTTTTACA
Organism: Leiocassis micropogon; assembly: GCA_028565275.1. NCBI lineage: Eukaryota > Metazoa > Chordata > Actinopteri > Siluriformes > Bagridae > Leiocassis > Leiocassis micropogon. The sequence goes on from JAOVVA010000031.1 coordinate 4,079,941, forward strand.
AGAATTGGAATAGGATGTGGGGTATTATCAAATAAATATGGAGAGGAAAAAAAAACCATCAGGACTGAGAAGAAAATCTTAGAATTTCAGAACAAAGAAAAAAAAAAGAAAAAAGGTAGAATGTTATGAAAAAAAGCTGTCAGACTTCTGAGGGAAAAAAAACCGACAGGACTCTGAGAATAAGAAAAAAAACCCACAGAACGCTGAGAATAAGAAAAAAAAAAAAGACAGGACTCTGAGAATAAGAAAAAAAAAACACAGAACGCTGAGAATAAGAAAAAAAAAAGACAGGACTCTGAGAATAAGAAAAAAAACCCACAGAACGCTGAGAATAAAAAAATGTAAAAAAAAAAAAAAACTGAACTCTGAGAATAAGAAAGAAAAAAAACGACAGAACTCTGAGAATAAGAAAAAAATGACAGAACTGGGCAGAAGAAAAAAACAACAGAACTCTGAGAAAAAATAACGTAGAACGTCAAAGCTCTAAGAAAAAAATTCATAAAAAGGTCAGAAAGTATGTTTATGATGGCCCTAATCCTTTCCGTATTGTATTGAGACAAAAACAAATGAGCACAACAGACACAGACTGTGCAACAAGTCACTAATAATCTATATAATAGATTGAAGGCAGTTAATAATAGCTAATATACTAATGTTTATAGCTAATGTTTGTGTATTCCTAGCTAACGGTTAATAATAGCTGATAATACAGCATCTTATTTTGTTCATCATAAAAATTACAAATCACTATTTTCTAAGTGATTATACTGTATTAATTACTGAGTCTTATATAGTTACTAGTATTGTTTAACAGGTAAGACTCATTAAATGGGTTTAAAAACAAAAAAATACATTTAATCTCCAGGGCCAAAATCTACTGTACATCCTATATATAATAAGCCTAATAGTTAAGAAATCACATTATGATCATAAAATCAATTTGAGCTAGGATGTTTGTGGATTAATTACAGGTAATTATGGTCTGTTGGTGTACAAAGATTGAGAAACCCTGATAAACTCTGATAATTAAGAAATATCTATAAGACTCCGAAACAGCGTCTTGTTTCTATGAAATTAATTTTGTCTTAAGGGTGTACCAACATGTGCACTGGACTTTATTCTTATTCTATACTAGTTTCAAAATACTGTATTAGTTAAGAAATTATTCTCATGAAATAGTACACTTGTCCATTTACTCAATAATACATAATGCAAAAAGTCATACACATCATATGACACTAACCATGGCTAGATGCTTCCTTTTTAACGAAAGTAACAGCGGTTTAACTAGACGAGGAACTCGCGTTTCATTTAAGAGCACGACATGACATCTAAGTAAAAACTGCAATTTCTAAAAATATCTTTAACGGATATGTGATATATTAATATCATAACACCTAATATTTAAACCCAAGTATTCAAAATGTCTTTAAAATACATTTATCTTTCTAATAGTAATAGAGACAAGTTGTTTTAAACTTACTTCTTACTGGTGATCCTCCGACATTAGAGAGAGAGAACCGAGTTACGAGAAGTCTGTCCCCCTCTTCCTGTCTTATGTGAGAGGAGGAAACTGACCATGAGACAATGTGACTCATCTGGACTCTGAACAGCTGTAGAAGCCCTTTAACTTGATCTCACAGTGACATCATCTTCCCACATCATCAGCCAGGCCAATGAGTGAAGGGGCTCACTTCCTGTTTAGATGTGGTAATGAAGAGAGACTCGGCTTTTGAGATCAGTGTGGTTTTACGATCGATTTTTTAAAATCTAAATATTTATTTATTTAAATCAGGACGAATGTTTAAAAATGCAAATGTTGGCACCCCCAGTGGAAAGAATGAAAAACACACCTTTACTGGACAATCTGTCTAGTTTCTACAATCTGTCTACATGAAGTGAAAGTTAAAATGTGGGTATATATTCCTCAGTAAGGCAACAATCCAGATTAATAAATGTTAGCTAATCTGCTTGCTTCTGGACAGACCACAACATTGTTACATCACAGCAACAAGCAGTTTTACTCAAAATGACACAACTCCATGCACACGGCGCTGGTATAACATTATTATACTGTACATGTTAGCCAAGTAAGATATTATGGGGGGGGGATTATGCTTTCAACCTCGTAATTATTTTTCTCAAGTCAATTTTGATATTTTCACCAGATAGAAATTAATTTTGAAGCTTTACTACTGTGGTTTATATGTACTACAAATAATACAGTACCTATTACACTGTAGATTAAAAAAAGGAATTTACAAAAGTTATACTTTTCGAAACGAAGCATGAGGGAGCTAAAAATAAAACAGTTAAACAAGCAAAACATTATTACTGTACGACTTAGGGATATAAAAATAAATATGGTGGATATTAAAAACTGAAAAACAGAATGGGGCTAAACCTAAACAGGCTGTATACTGAGAACCATTTCTGAAATTTTGCTCGACTACAAACAAATACAGACGCCGTTCAGTGCGACCGTTACCTAATTATCAGCAGCTCCTGCATCTTTTTTTTAAACAATTAAATCTCCAAGCGTTGTCTTCTTGATTCCTCCTGGCTCACAATACCAAGATCGTGAATGTACAGCTCAAAGTGCATTAGATTAAATTGTTTAGAGGTGAATAAAGCTGCCAGGACAAGCCAATGCACCTTTTTCATGCCACAAGAAGCTTTTTTTCTTCTCGTGGGAAATTTTTTTTTTTTTAGAATAGCTGCTTTATCCACTCACACTCACACATTCCTATACTGTTTATCCTGTATGGGGTCGGGGGGTGGCCTGGGGCCTATCCCAGGGGACTTGGGGCACTAGCGGGGGTATAACCAGGATAGGGTGTCAGTCACGGCACACACAAGAACACACTAATTTAGAAATGCCAGTTAGTCTAATCTGCTTGTCTTTGGATTGCGGGAGGAAACTGGAGTATCCGGAGGGAACGCACCAAGCACGAGGGGAACGTGCAAACTGAAGTGAGACTCGAACACTCAACCATGGAAGTGTAAGGGCACAGTGCTAACCAATATGCCTGTGCCACCTCTACTTTATCCAATAAAATCACTTTCACATAGATGGTACAGACATACAGCAGATGTTGGCAGGCCTGTATTTTCTTATTTACGCCAAAACAGCTGCAGACTGTTGAAAAGCTTTCTTTTATGGGACTTAATAATGAAATAGTTGATTCATTAAAAAAAAAAAAAAAAATAATAATAATAATAATAATAATAATAAAAAAATCACTAAAATCCTTTGAGAATTTTCTATGAATTTTATTTCCCAAGTTAAAATTTCATTCTGAAGCATACACAGCGACAATGCCAGTGTTTTAATGTGACATAGGATGCGTCATCCTGTGCCAGTCCCACAACTCAAACATTGGCACCTCATTGGTTCTGAACCATCTCATTGGTTCTGAACTGTCCACTGTGACTCGGGTCAACAGCAGGTCACAGAGTGTGACGGTCAACAAAGCCATGCTGGAGGTACGACGTCTGTGTAATTAATCCAAAATAAAACAGATAAGGCATGACATCCAAGTCTGATAAGAGATAAAAAAAAAAATTAAAGAAAAAACACCGGACGGCTTTCAACAAACAAATACCAGCCAATCAGCTCAGCACCATATCACTCCACTCTCATCTCATTACTGCAACACCAGCTTGGCTCACCACCAATGGAACACGAGATTGTTTAACCCTTTCACATGATATGACTTCCATATCCAAAGGAGCACTACAGTAATTGCCTTAAATGTCACAGAAATATTTGGGTTACCAAGACATTTTTGAAGTTCTAAATGGGGCACCGAGGCAAAATTATATCCTGTGACCTTATGACTTTGTATGCCAACATGATCTAGATTATGGAAAATAATATACAATTCATTGAAAATACACAGTGCTTAAATAAATGACTGAAACAAGCAAGATAAAAACTGTATTTTATTAAAAAACAAATTTTATTCCTTAAAATAAAACAATCAACATCCTACAGCATTTATGGACATTATTGGCATTTATGGACATTATGGATACTTATGGACATTGCACAGCTGCACAGTCATGCATATTTGCATACTCCCCGGACATTTCTATTCAATTCTATTTCATTTCCTGCAACTTCTATATTTTCTATATTTCTACATGAAAATTGTTTCTATAATTGTACAGTTAAGTTTTTCTTATATTTTATTTTTTATTTTATTCCATATTTATCTCTTATTGATAATCTTTCAAAAAAAAAAAAAAAAGGGTCACGTATAAGCATTTCAGTGCATATCGTACTGTGCATGGCTGCATGTGACAAATAAAATTTGAATTTAAAGCAGATTGCTGCCATGAGATTACATCACTTGAAACCAGGGTGCGAGATTCACAACATGGCATTTAGTACATGTTTAAAGTGCTAGTAGTGTGTTATGGCAGGCTGAGCGCACACCACCCAGGCAAACGAATTCTACCCACGCTGCACATGCTGATGTTATACTCAGAGAAATCTCTGAAAAGGACCGGATTGTGATGTAATACTTTTCGCACACGCTTTTATATAATGCATGAAATAAGTACAGTGATCCGGGGTCACTGTAGGGTATGGGGGTGAAGTGTGACGGTAGTGTCAGCGGTTGGTGATTTTACATGCCGATATCCAAATTTCAATTACTCTTTTTATTATTATTTATTTATCTAATTATTTATTTATTTGGATTTCTTCCCAATTTCCTCCCTATTTTAGTCGTAGGCCATCTGCACCCATCATCAGGGCACTCGGATGATAAGGGAAGCTTTACCTCGGCGCCACTCGGGTGCCCTGGTACCTGTGATTAATAGGGCATTGTGGTAACTGGTCAAGGCATGGTGGCAGAATCATTTCACCCTGCTTTAATGGACATTTTACGGCTGTTTATAGATGCAAATTCACCTACAAACTACTTCAATGTTTTATGCCCCAGTATCCTTATTATTTTATTCATATTAAGATTGAGCAGGATAATAAATGATTAATAACTCACAAGAAGTCTTCTTGTGTAAGACGACGTCACCGTAAGTGGGCCAAAGGTGAACATGTTGAAATTCCAGCCACAAGGACACTATAATCGATCAAAGCGACCATTACTACACCAGCCAAACTTACCCGATACACTATCACTTTGTGAACCAATACACTACTTATATCTGATTAAACGTCACATATTACAAAGCACTTGTTATGAAACTATATTTATTTGTCACACAATAATGATAGAGGGCCAATGATGTAAGATTAATGATAAATGACATGACGTGTTACAGAAAAAAAAAAAAAAATTAAGACGACGGACTGAATGGACTTTGGATAGAAGTCACATATTTAAAAAGTCAGTGAAATCAGAAGCTGTAGGATTAGGATCACCAGGCCATAATGACCTTATTCCAAGGTCAGAAAGCCCGAAATAACTGTTTATTTACAGTGCGCCCTGGACAACACTATAACCGACTGAACAGACAGGAACAACTGGCTAAATCAGCACCTGTTTTAAAGAACGAACCCTATTTTATCAGGAACATTTATAATATTTTCCGTTGTGCGTGTACAATTAAGCAATATCACGGGAGAGGGAAACCTGTTGTGCTGGATATAAGCATGGCTGTGATGCGACTGTAGGCTTGGAAGCAATTATTAAATACACAAAAGGTTGTTTAAGATGACATAACGTTATCAGGATGCGTGTTTTTTTTCTTTTTTCGCTGTAAGTGTTTTTGTGATTGTGTATTTTGGCGGGCAGCTGCTCTCTCCCCTTTACTACGCACCATGCCAACCTACTTTCACCTGTACTGGCGACTGTAGTTTAGTTAGTTTTAGTTAGTGTAATTAATGCTCATTAGAACGACTGTCACATGGACTGATGCATATAGTTTTACACCCAGTGCTGTTACTGTCCATTATCACCACTCTTGGACCGCCTCTCGTCCAAATCAGGTTACTCGGAACTAAGCACTGTATAATTAAATGTAGTTCTGAGACTCATCAAATCAACATCTACAAACTGTCCAGTAATATAATAGACATTGTGACAACATTTAAATGTGGCTCAGTGGTAGGTTTCTTGCCCATCCTGCGTAAGGCCTGGGTTCGATTCCCAACCAGTGCCCAAATCCCCAGCCACTGAATGCAGTACTGGTCCCAAGCCTCGATAAAATGGGAGAGTTGCGTCAGCAAGGGCATCCGGCGTAAAACCTGTGCCAAGTTGTTGTGCAGACCAGATGGTCCGCTGTGGCGACCCCTGGCCGGGAGCCGCCGAAAGACTAACAACAACGACGTAGTGAAATCTGCCTCACCCCCCCCTATTGTAAAGTTTTAATACCTCGAAAATGTTAAAAAAAAATTATTATATTTTACTACAGTACTCCTAAATTCTTAAATCTGATTAGTCTGTAAAATATCATTAAGTTTCTAAATAACAGTTTCAAAGACGAAATCACATGTGGGGCTGATGAAATTCAAAGAGTTCTCAAAAGTGAAATTCAAAATTCATGAAGAGGCATATGGAAAGAAAAATGAAACAGAAAAAATTCTGATTTAATCAGTATTTAAGTACATTGTTTATATAGTTTGTAGAGGACCGAGTCGGGCACGTCACATCCATAACGTGGAAATCTCACATTCATAACACCAGTCTCCTAAATCATTTATTTCAAACATTTTCAAGTCTATACTTTTCGTATTCATTCAAGTCTCTCAGGGTACAAGAGTGTACTGCTTTAAAATTCATACTGTAGGAAACCTGGACTCCCTCATAAATGTTTGCCTGTTTAATGTCAAATGCTGTATATTCTCAGGATGTAAACGATTCTATACATTTTCAGAATTCATAAATTTTTAGCTGATTTATTTAATAGAAGAGATTATAATAAAAGTTATGCCAATTAATTTACTGGGGCTAAGCTCGTCCATTCTCTGAGGCTTTTTGTTCACCCTTGAGTCCAAATGTCATGTCCATAACACTAGCCTTGTCCAATAACAACAATTAAACACAGTATGGCACACAAGTCTATAATGAATGGGTTAAAAAAAAAATAAAAATCCCTTTCAGTTTTAATGGGTGGATTGATGGGTGGATGCTTTATTGAAATTCCAGACATTCAGTAGCAATAAGGACAGTTACACAAAGACTTTTAGATTTATAGATGTACTGTATGTGATTGTCCACTATAGAGCCTAAAGGCCCAAGTTACTAGTGCAGTGCTAAACTACAAGATTATATGTAAAAGCATATGTCACAAGCATTATTTTAAAAAAACAACTGAGTAATCATAAAATAAGTGAAATGCAGTTGTATTCATGACACAGTGACAACAGTGCAAATAGTAATAAATGTGCACAGAACAGCAAGGAAGTGACAAGAGACTAGGTCTAAGCGTATCAGTATGATGAGTAATCCTGAGAGTAAGTGAGAGCAGACCATGAAGCTAAAAGATTAGAAAAGTATGCAGGCAGCACCACAATATACGTAGCAGAAGAGCCTACAAACCCATGCCCCGGTAGAGAGATGCTGAAAGACAAAAAAATTCTGGAGAGTATCTTTTGCAAAATGCTGTGACATATGAGGAACAAAACTGTTTGTGTTGTACTGTTAAAGGGAAATATCACATCACATTGTTGATTAATTGAATATTTTTACATTTATAATAGAGAGGAAGCGGTTAATTCACCCAGTGACCAGATTTGGCTGGTTTTGAGCTTGACTGGCCATGAGCGGTGATCAGCCTCATATTCTGACCGATTCTGTACCGAGCGTAGAAGCTTCCGAGTGGCGCAACAGAAACGCATTTTTATGGTGTTACATCATGAAAAATTGCGAGTGCCAAAATCCTCCGATCTGCATTTTTTTTTCAAAACTCTGTGACGAATTGGTCTCAAACCCACTCATTACACAGGCTTACACCAGTTTCACAAGCCCACAGGTGCTGATCAGTCGAGAATCGCAGCCACTCAAGCCGCGCTCACTGTCGAGTTGAGTTTTGATTTGAGTTGACTGTTTTTTAAAGGTTTAATAACAAAATTCGAGGGGGAAATGGAATATCGAAACGAATATCGATATTTATAAAATCATGAATCGCAATATTAATCGAATCGGCAACTGGATAACGTGATATCGTATCGGGAGCTGACCGGCGATTGCCACCCCTTACACACACACACACACACACACACACACACACACACACACACACACACACACACACACAGTGTGTGAATATCTCCATTTATCATCAGCAAAGAGAGCATATTTAAGCTTTTGACCAGGTACCGTGTCCCATACGTCATCTGGACACAAGGCTATAGGAAGTATTACCATATAAGGAAGTGTGGTGATGAGGTTGTATTATGACCACAGAGGCATGGGAAAGTTCACATAATATCTGAAGACTTTATACTGGAAAGGATCTGCCATCAATATAAACAAACTGGATGCCAAATAAAAAATTTTTTTAAAAAAGCCCAGGCCAAGACAAATTCCCATTCAGAAATACATATATTGCATATAGAGTATACACATCTCCATGAACACTCACACATTCATACACACACACACACACACAGAACTGTGCACGGTATCCAGAGACACTAGTGAAAATGTTACGTGAAATCTCCTCAGTGCTACTCAACTATACTGCACACACTGTCAGTGGACAAGGCTGTAGCCATAAGGCTGCGTATCAGGACATTGAGAACAAGCCACGTTCCCGGGTTTAGACCCGACGAGCCCAAAAGCGCAGCAGAAAAATACACGGAAGCCTCCCTACCTGTAGCTCGTTGGCGAGACGTGGAGGAACCTCGATGCCATGCTTCTCCAGCTCCCGGTCTTTATAGTGTTCATACTGTTTGTAGCCGTAGTAACCGCTTCCACTGGCGATCAGGAGGGGAAGTGTGCGCACCCGGGCTTGAAGACCTGGAGAACCTGAATTCAACATAGAGTGTAAATGATTTCTGTGGTCTAATAGTATCATTACTTGTCACATTGTACAAGATGATCCTAATGAAAAATCTTGGCTGAACGTAATGCTTGTCCATCACATTACTATTGCTCATCCTCCAACCATTGATCTGCGAATAAAGCAAATGACCAAACTCTCTCTATATATATATATTTTTTTTAATTTATTTATTTATTTTTTTTATTCTGTATGCTAAAATCATTTGCTTGTTGACTGGACAGTTACAGCTAATGTGATCAGGGAGACAGGTAGAAGGGTACTCAGGAAAGGGAAAAGTGGACAAGGAGACTTGGTGGTGGAACGAGGAAGTCCAGGAGTGTATACAGGGAAAGAGGTTAGCTAAGAAGA
>JAOVVA010000031.1:4095934-4106402 GCA_028565275.1 Leiocassis micropogon
GAATAAAAAACATGAAGATAGTAATAGGGTAGCACTCATAGCATATTTTCCTAGTAAAGCACAGCCCCAAGTGTTTTAATTCATACCAAGCAGGGAGTGTGGTGGGCTCCATACAGTCTTAAATAAAATAAATAAATAAATAAATAAATAAATAACCAATCCATACTAACTTGATTACTCACCTGTGATCATTATCCAGACCTGCAGGGCTGGTATAATCAGACAATGGCTGAAGAGGAGAAAACATGGTCTGAGCTATAATCTGGTTCTTCACAGTATTGACCAAAGATGATGAGGATGTAAAGGAAAAAGAGGGGTGGATGTGAGGTAACAACATTCTGAAAGAAGCCGGAGAGGACAGGGCCAACACTGGATTCAGGCCTGCCCCAGAGAAGCTCCCTTTTCCTGCAAGAGACATGGGGTAGTGTGCGGGAGTCTGAAAAGGTTGTGCCGTATTTAGCAGATGAAGGGATGGAAGTGGATGAGGGGAAAGCTCTCCACTCTGCTTTGAATAAAGTGGGTCAACATGGTTTTCATGCCTCACTACATTAGGCTCCCAGGTATCCATTTTAAGGAGTAGACTGGTATTAGAGAAGAAATTGTCATTTCGATGGTGGTGGTGTTTAAGTTTAGATGCCATTCTGTGACATCTCATAAGAGGTAGGAAACTCTTGACAGAGGGTCTACTCTTAGGAATCAAGTGGAAGGCCATGTCGTCCAAGCGATTTAGAAGGTTGTTTATACTGTGGTTGGATTGTGTTTCAGGATGAAGCTGTCTTGACAGCCTGTTCTTGGGACCTGATACTTCTGAGCCAGTCCAGGGCAAAAGAAATCCCATAGTCGAAAGGCAAGCCTTGTAAGAGTCCATAGGTAGTACAATTTGGGTGACTAATTTACGATCTGGATATGGGTAAGATTTTATTCTTACACAAGCCAATGTTCCATTTCTTGTGGACCGGGAACCTATAACCTTTAACTGGCTTCCCTTTCTCTTACCACATTGATTTGTTCTCACATCATCAACTAGACTGGAAGCGTCTCCTAAAGATACATCCTTACTAAAGCCTGGCAGGATCTCGGACAGGGACGGAATCCTGATGAATGTCGGAAAAGAAACAGTTCCAGAAAAAAATGGCCACTCATGTTTTTTGACTAATGTTCCAGAACTTTTTGTGGACAGAGTTGTGATTAAGGGAGCAAGACAAGTTTCTATTTTGTCAGCAGCCCCAGACTGGCTGAGTAAGAGTGACCCGTTTGCCATCAAGTCTGGTTGGGGGTGTATCAACAGCACAGACTTTTCTTTTGCATGATTTTTAATATCTAAACTCATACTACTAAGATCATGATTCTCACATAAGATTTTCTCATCTGAATCTTTAAAAACTTCACTCTTGAAAGAAGGCACCTCAAATTGTGCTGATTCATGTAAACACTGATCAATCGAGTGATACTCAATGCCTACATCCAAGCCCTCACAAGACAGGGTACTTGGATCACAAGCAGGCTCCTTTTGGCTGTCTTTTTTGTCTGATTTACTGAGTAAAGCATCCTGTTCCGTGTTCAAGTTCTTAAAAGACGAAAGCTGCAAGTAGTTCTCAGCTCCAAAAGCAGTTTTCACTTGTCCGGCTGCGTCTCCATTAATGTCCAAAGGGTCCAGGATCTCTGTGTTATGATTACAATTAAAGTTATGTGCAGAAAAATTAATCGCAGTCCCTGAATTAATGCCTGTTTGGCACACACTGTCCATACTTTCTTGACTAACTGATCCCTGAGAGGATTTCTTGGACATCTTGTCATCCTCCTTGTCCACAAATGAGTAGGTTTCTGTAAGAATGCAACAGTGAAACGTGTCAACGGATGCGCATGGTGATATTTCAGTATTTTCTGATTAAATATGAGAAAAAAGTTGTTTAACCATGACCAATAAGGTGTTTTAAACTGATCTATACTTCATAAAGAGATGGTAAATCAATATTGGAATTTGTGCCATCTATTCACACAGGTTAAACATTCTATGGTCTAAGAACACTATGGAAAAGTCAAGACTGCTCATGTTTATTTTGGGTATTTGCTATATTACAGCCATAATACACTTGGTTGTGTTTGACTCAATGACTCGATGAAATATAATACATGAGGGTTTTTTTTTTCGTTTATTTTTTTTTTTTTTACAACAGAACACATGTACATAATATAATAATTAAAATGCAAAAACTTAATCATTAAATTCAGTCCTTAGGGTTTGGAGTACTGGGTTTGTTCTCGGCTGCTTTTCAAAATAATCATGGGAGACTGATAAGAGCCATGAAGAGGAAGTAAATATTATACAGTATTGGCGCTGCTATGCAACGATCACAAAACGAGATTTGGTGATAAACGGACAAAGAGCCTATATGAAGATCAAACTGTTGGTCCACTGTAAGATACAGTACTGTGTAAAAGTTTTAGGTAGGTGTGAAGAAATGTTGTTAACTTAGAATGTTAAAAAAAAAAATTATAATAAAAAAATTCACATATGTAGGTTGAAATACAATTAACTGAAACAACTGTGCCTTAAAACTAGGTAAAGAACAGCCAAACTCTGCTACTAAGGTGAGGTTTAATGTCACAGGTGATACCCCATGGCACAGCAAGGTCTCTCCCAGGCCACCATTTCAAAGCAGACTGGGGTTTCAAGATGTGCTCTTCGAGCTATTTTGAGAAGCAGAAAAAAAACACGCACACGGACCATGGATGCAGCGGTCGGCCAAGGAAACTTAATGCGGCAGATCAAAAACATATCACGCTTACGTCCCATTGACATCGAAAGATGTCTAGCAGTCCCCTCAGCAAAGAACTGGTGGAAACTGGTGAGATCCAGGCATCTAAAGAAAAATCTGACCAGAAGTGGACTTGATGGAAGAACTGCCGCGCAAAAGCCATACCTCTGATGTGGAAACAAAGCTAAGCGACTCAACTATGCATGAAAACATTGGAACTGGGGTGCAGAAAAATGCAGGAGGCAGTTTTTTTCTCTGTGGTACAATAATGAGTGTCTGAAGGCAACAGTGAAGCATGGTGGAGGTTCCTTGCATGTCTGGGGCTGCATTTCGGCAAATGTAGTTGGCGATTTGGTCGGGATTAATGCTGAGAAATACGAGCAGATCCTTATCCATCATGCAATGCCATCAGAAAGGTGCCTGGTTGGCCCCAAATTTATTCTGCAGCAGGACAACGACCCCAAAAATACAGACGCTGTTTGTAAGAACTATTTTCAGCAGAGGGAATAACGAAGGGTCCTGGGCCCCAAAAATGAGGTTGAGAGCCCCGATCTTAACCTTATTGAGTCTGTCTGGGATTGCATGAGGAGACAGAAGGATTTGAGACAGCCTACATCCACAGAAGATGTAGAAAGAAAGAAAAACATGCCAAGTGTACCTAGAAGAACTGATGGCAATTCTGGTTTTCTCCCTTTTAGTTAAACGATAAAAATAAACTCTTAACACTTGAAAGGATTCTTAATTCACACCATTTTTCACACCTGCCCAAAACTTCTGCACAGTATTGTAGATCAATCACAGAAAGGGGGAGCTATCAGGAAAATCTAAAACTGCCTTTTCACAAAATATTTATACCATAAGTGTTAGCAGGCGAAGTCCTCAGAGCGGTTAGTGTGCTTGAACAGCCAGCAGTGATGTTTTCTCCCAGGAGGCTCACATCACCATGAAGCAGGGCCAGTCTTTTTCCATGTGCAATACCCTGGACATGGAGCTGCTCGATCTTTCGCTCGACCGCCTCAAGCCGTTGGGTCAGGGCACCGAGTGTGCCGGTCAGCAATTGCTTCATTTCGTTTTGATGAGCCACAAGAAAGCGCTCCAAAGAACCCAGTTGCTTCCCTTTTGGTGGTTTCCGTTCTGTGGTTTTGAACATGTCCGCTAAAACATTGAAGGGGAAATAAACAACAGTAGATTTCTTTTTAATTGATGATGACGGCTGTGTTTTTCATCATGATGTTTATGGCTTTAACACACCAGGAGACTGAGGACCACTCCACTGTGGTAACCATAGTAACAGCAATGCTAAGCACAGGTAGTACTTCTATCATCTACTGTGGTTATTTTAAACTCGGAGGCTAAATACCAAATAGAAAATAACACATAAGGAGTGCTGCTGTAATAAATAATCAACAACAATGCTCTGGTCTGACGCTCATTCCACCCCAGATTCAGCACAAAGTATATTATTCCTTTCGTGACGCAGCAATCTGCAAATGCTAACATTGTTTTATTCATTAACAAGCGTCAGATCGTACTTCTTACCCAACACATTTAACAAAATGCAACACCCATGAAACTACTAAGTATCTCCTCATTTGCCACTTTTTACTTTCTCTTTTCAAATTAATATGACAAAAAAATTCCAAAGCTTTTATAATGACTAAAATGCATTAGACTGCAACCTCAAAACTGTTTGTGCAGGCATCTATCTGTCTTCTGCAATCCTGGGATGGTTTTTCAGGGTTAGGCCCTCTATTGCTTTGTTTGCCATCTTGCCTCTTAATGAATGACGAGTCACAATCTACATGATAGTAAAATGTGTGTACATGAATAAAGATGCATTCAAAATGTAAAAATTATCAGCAAGATGAAAGCTGCGAGCTTAATTCATAGAAATAACACACTATTTTGTAACTGCTGAAATATTTGCTAAAAATTTTTTTAAAAAAACGGACATGCATTACCTCCATCTGTTCCATCTTTGAAATTAGCACTACTTCCCACATCACCATTCCTCTCTGACGTACTCTGCTTCAGCTGTTTATCAGTTTCAAATTTTGATGTCTGAGGTTCCTGAACAGCACATATCATTTTATCTTCTTTTCCAACCTCTGCTTTCGCAGCTCCTCTGTAGGCCATCACTAACAGGTCTTGATAGAGTGCAGATTGCGGGCAGGGGCCGGATGCGACGGCCTGCCGAGGTTTGTTAGTGTCGGCCAGAGGATTGGATAACATCTTCAAGGATGTTACTGATGGACCAGGAACACTGGGGTGAAGAAAAAATTATAGATTCAAATACATCATAGAGCTGTGATTTTGTCGTCCTTTCGGCTATTCTCAAAAATGAGGTCACCACAGTAAAGAATTTGAGCTTCGCATTTGATTTGTCACAGGTTTAACGCTAGATGCCCTGTTGCAAGTGCTTGGATTTTTACTCATAAACTTCTGATCAATAGCCTTGAGCCTTAACCACTGAACCGTCGTCCCTCCTTCCGAACTGCATCAACCGCACTTCTCCCCATTTGAGTTCCTGATATTTACTGTATCTCAATAGACAAAAACACAAAATACAAATCTGAAAAATACAAATTAAATGTAATTGACTGCCCAATAAGCACTGGGGCCTCGCACCTCCAGGGTTGAGGGTATGATTCCTGCCTCCAATTTGTGTGAGTAGAGTTTGGATGATCTCATTATGCTTGGTCGGGTTGCAGATTAGGTTAATTGGCATTTCTAAATTGCCCGTACTGTCTATGCATGTGCCCTGCCTTGTGCCCCAAGTCTTCTGGGATAGGTTCCAGGCCTCCCGCGACCCTATGCAGGACAAAGCGGTATAGAAGATGCTTGAATGAATGAATGAATGAATGAATGACCGCCTCATAGTAACATTCAAGCAGGTTTATATCGTTATTGCTATTTTACTCAAAAATAAAATATCAAAATCTTGTTGTTTGATGGGAAAACTGAAAAGATTTTGCCTTAGACCAGGGAGATTGAAATTTTCCTTAACCTTACAATAAAAGACTCAGATGCTATTTCTGATTGGCATGGTCGTGTACCAGGCCTCTAGTGTTTCATCCTGAGCATTCCCGAGTTATTGTTTGCTTGGAGTTGCCCATGAGGGTTTCTTTCGGGTTCTCCGTCTTCCTCAGAGCTCCCCAAAAACATGCCTGGATATGGATTATGTTCAATTTCTCCTATATATACACATCAGTGTGTGTGTGCATTGTTATAGAATAACTCCTTAAGGAGGATGAATGAATAAATAAACAAACAAATGATTTAAGAAATGTATAAGTCCATGCATTACTCTTGTCAAACATTTTGGTTATTCAATGCAAACAAACAAATAAACAAATATTAATAAAGCATTCAGTGCTTTATGGTGCCAGGCAGTGCGTGTTCGGCCTTCTAGTGAGTTCTATCAATTCTGTCGTGCATTTCAACACAGTCCTAGATTAATATCTTATTCATCATTATATTGAAAATAAAATGCAGAAGCTTTTTCAGCAGTAGGTTGAAAACAAACAACAACAAAAAAAAGAGCAGTTCGCACAGGATGACTTGGCTTCCCAAATAAAAGTCAACAATAAATAGAAGAGGCTTAATTTACAAAATATCTTCAACATACCTTAATTATGAGCCAATCATCAAGCCTCAGTGCCTCAGTACTAACCCTGGTATGAAAGTACTTCTTTTAAATTCGCTTATCACTTCTCGGTCCATCTCTGCGTCCTGCTCGATGAAAAGACATCGCAACAGCAGTTTCCGGCGGCGTCACACGACCTGGTGGGGGCTGGTGCAGGAGCAACGGCGCTTTCTAAAAGTCGTTTTTTTTTTTTTCTTCAATTAAAAATACTATTCTAATGTCAAGACTCGTTTCTCGCGTGTCTTAAAATAACATACAACTTTAACAAGCCACTGCACGAATAAGAAATAGGAGTCCAAAATTGCGAACGTTACTTCCGGTTCTCTCGTAAGCTCGCGTCCGATTGGTTGATGTCAAACGCGAGCCGCAGCTCATTGGTTGGTTTCAGACGCGAGGTCGCAGCTCATTGGTTGTTCAATGTTTTACTCCTTCGGCTGAACCACTTTACTGTTCTCGGTTTGTTTTAAACGTGTCTGACACATACAGTGCTGTGAAAAAGTATTTGTCCTCATGGTTTTTTTTTGCACATTTGTCAGACTTAAATGATTAATATTACACAAAGCTAAAAACAGAATGCAGTTTTTAAATGATGATTTCATTTATTAAGAGGAAAAAAGCTGTGCAAACTTACCTGGCCCTATGTGAAAAAGTAATTGCCCCCTAAACCTAATAATTGCCCCTAACCTGTGCCACCCTTGGCAGCAACAACTGCAATCAAGCGTTTGTGATAACTGCCAATGAGTCTTTCACATCGCTGTGGAGGAATTTCGGCCCACTCTTCCATGAAGAAATGTTTTAATTTAATTTCGTTGTCCTGCTGTGTAACCCAAGTGCCCTTGAGCTTGAGGTCACTAACTGTTGGCCGGACATTTTCCTTCTGGTAGAGCAATCGTAGAATTCATTGTTCCATCAATTATGGCAAGTAATCCAGTCCTAAAGCTAAAAAGCAACCCCAGACCATCACACTACCACCACCGTGTCTGACAGTTGGTATGATCTTTTTTTTTAATGAAATGCTGTGTTTGTTTTACACCAGCTATAACAGGACAGACACCTTTCACAATGAACCGACTCTAGATGAAATCATGTAAAAGGTAGGATGATTTCGGGTAACGGGGAACACTATTTGGTAAAAACCCCAGGAGACTGGTGGTAACCCTGTTTACCTACCCCAGAAATTTTTTTATTTATTTATTTTTAAACTTGTCAACATTTCTATTTTGAAAATAACTAACTAACTAACTAACTAAATAAATAAATATATAAATATATAAATATAAAATTTCATAAGTCACACACATTCAAACAGAACATGATACCCTCTCTCACTTTGTTCAGTTATTATGGGACAGCTTGTTTGGTGAGGTGGGACAGTCAAGACAGGCTGCGTTACTGAATAATAATTTTCGGTATTTTGTTTTCTTTCGAGCAGACACAGATTGTGTAGCGGCCTCACTGGGGCCTCACAGCTCCAGGATTGTGGGTTCAATTTATACAGGCACAGTCATATAGTGGTCAGCACTGTGGTCTTGCACTTACAGGGTTAAGGGTTCGAATCAGACTATGGGTCTGTAAGCTTGAAATAGTTTTCCTCCCACATTCCAAAGACATGCAGATTAGCCGAATTATCATTTCCAAATTGTCTGTAGTGTGTGTGCATGCTTGTACCATATGATAGATTTGCACCTTGTCCAGTATGTACCCTGCCTTGTGTCCTGAGTCCCCCTGGAATAGGCTCCAGGCCTCCTGTGACTCTGTATAAGCAGTATAAAATGAGTAAGTGTCATCTTTCACTGGTAATGATGTAATATTTAAAAGTAAGTTGTACTTTTACCCTAATTAGAATAATAAAATAATAATAATAATAATGATAATAATAATAATAATAATAAGTATACTAAAGCTTCAATCATATTTTGGAAATATCTAATTTTATTCATATTTATGATCTATCAATCCTGTGACCAGGATCATTTGAGGTTTATTAAATAATGAACTGCAGTATAATGCTGTGATATACCTCAATGTAATACTAGTCATTCTGACTGTATGTTATGACATGGATTCCTGTAATTACATTTTGGAAAATTGTTGTCAGTTTTATTGTAATTAAATATAAGAAAATGCAGCATAAATCAACGTCCCACATTACATAATCAATAGTGTTCCACTATACCAAGCTGATTCAGGTATTGTGAGACAAAGCATCAAAAATGTTGATTTATAAAAACAAATACTTTCCTCCAAATAATGTTACTTGTTTTAATCAGCAGATAAAACACTTTATGATGCTACAGGTTTTAAACTAATTTAAAATTTCAGGAAGCCATTATCATTGAAAAGCAGTTTGTTCAAGGGAGGAATAAGTCTGAATATTTGAAAGAAATAGTTGGAGTATTTCATAAAAAAAAAAAACTCATAATATTTTAAAAAGAACGTTTTAGGAAAATTGCTAAAATTATATATTGACGAATGTATAATTGAAAAAGATCTGATTTTATTTTACAATATTTTAAACATTAGATAGTTAGTAGTAAAATAGTAAAAAATTATATATAAAATAATTATATATATATATATATATATATATATATATGGAAAAGAAAAATGTGATATTTTTTAAAGAAAAAAATAAATACTTTTTTGGAAAGTATTTCAAGAAATATTTGTTTTAGTGATACTATAGATGTATAAAATATAATAATAAAAAAGCTAAATATTTTAATTAAAAAGTTGTAACTTTTTTTATTAAAATAAGTTGTATGATCTGATAATATATGAAAAAGTTGTAATATTTCGAGAAAAATCGGAGAAAAAGGCATATCACAGCTGAAATAAAATAAAGAAATGATGTCTTGTGTCCCATACCTCCGTGGTGTAACAGAGAGAATGCAGGGGGCAGGAAGGTTAATGTGAGAGAGCAGGTGACCTGGACAGGTGCTGTTCGGCGGTGTGTTTGTCCTCGAGCTCCCTCTGGTGGACAAACAGCAACGAGGAAGCGCAGATCCGAGAAACTGGACTACGACGACTCGGACTTCGTGCCTTTTCTTCCACTGTACATTCTTCCCTGCTTATTTATTCCAGCCGAGCAGCAGGAAGTGTACAAGATGGTAAGTGCAGCTCATTTAGGCAATTTATTGTAGAGTTTATTTATCAGCGGGGTGTTTGGGGTGGATTTCGCGTGAGATTAATATACGGCACTTTGACCTAGAGCGCGGGTTAGAAGGGGGACAACAGGACAACAGGACATCGGGACAACAGGACAATAAGATCATTAACTCTTACTTTCTGATTTAAAGCTGTTATATAGTTTCTATATAAGCTATAGTTGATAGTTTATCATCTACACTTACAGAAATGACTGACAGCACAGTAATAATTATTTTTAATTAGGGAGTAATTATCTCAGTTATAACCTAAAGGTTTATCATATAGGGTGCGCGAGACTGGCTACCTCTCGCGCACTGCATAGCCTGGGTTGTGACATCATCCACAAAAGTCCACTATACTCCTGTAGTACAGAAAAAAGTAGTACTGAACTATTAACATGCACCCAGACCCTGTGACTAGGTTGGCACTCTGATCTTTTCCTTCTTGGTTGTTTTTATTAATAATCATAATCATGCACAAAGATTCAAACTAACACTAATAACTGATCCTAACTGTACTATAAAGCATTTTTGTATTTTTTTTATTTTCATTTCTTTTACCTGTTTTGTTTTTATTAATTTGTTTCTTTTTGTGTCACCCATCATTTATTCCTATTAAATTAAATTTAATTTAATTATGTAAATGAAAAAAGAAATAGGAACAAATGTTTTCATGCAACAGGCTGCAAAGTGCCTAAAAATAAGGTATATCATGCCTTAGGATAGTTGTTTTTTATGTTGCTTAACAAGGAAATTCATTCCTTAAGAGAAGAGACAAAAACTTGCCAAAAGTGAGAGGCAAAAAAGTCATTCCGGAGGCCTGGAGAACTATTCATCAAGACTATATTAAAAATATAAGAAAGTCTGACTGTGTGGAAGCAAAATATGAATAAGTGATGGTGTTCAAGATTTTT
>JAOVVA010000031.1:4111741-4124163 GCA_028565275.1 Leiocassis micropogon
TATGCACACACACAACAATGAAGTTATTTTCCTATAATAGCGTGTCAACCAAGTATATATATATATATTACACAGTATGGTGAAGATACATAGATACCGATCAGCCATGGTATTAAAACCATCAACATACATACAGTAGGTTTTGGGTTTTGGTCCCCTTGGGCAGGGATGCTCATGATCCTTTAGCAATTTATTGGTATAAAATAGATGATCAGCGTTAATGTATTAACGTTTTGGCTGATCGGGGTATAGACACACGCAGGTATGGTGGTATGTAAGTTTGCTGAGGTCTCGCTAACGAAATGCCAACAACTGCTATTTTGTTCAACACTCAGTACAAAAATAGTTGAATCTGAAAATACACAAGGAGATAACTTATAGAAAAGTGTTTCATCTTGTTACGTCACAATATCACTATCATATCGTCATATCGCCCAGCCCTAGCTTGGCACAGTTCAATATTGCATTATTGCAGTGTCAGAAATGGCAAATAAATGCATTATATACAGATGTGTAAAAGTTAGTACCCCCCCCCCCTTTTTAATTCTGTGTGTTTTTCTGTTAAAAAAAAATTATCTGTTTATAACAAGTCTTAGTTTTAGGCAAATACAACCTCAGATGAACAACAACATATAATATTTTTTTACCGTGCTATTGTTTATTTAACAAAAATGAAGTCGAGAAAGAAAAAGAAAAAAAGCATATGGGCAATACTAATTACCCCCTTACTGCTAAGTTGTTGCAAGACGCGGCCATTCATCAGGCCTTGATTAATTGATCATCTGTAGGTGAGCAGACCCCTATAAATGCAGACGTTTTGGTCTGGCATTCAGGTGTGTGTTAACACAATGGCAAGAGGAAAAGACATAAGTAATGGTCTTGTGGGAAGTGGTTATAAAACCATTTCCAAACAATTTGGAGTTCAACGTTCTGCAGTGAGAAAGATTATTCACAAGTGGAAAGCATTCCAGACAGTATCCAGTCTTCCCAGGAGCGGACGCCCCAGCACATTCACCCCAAGGTCAGACTGTACAATGTTCAGAGAAATAAAATACCAAAGCGCGACATCTCAGACCCTACAGGCCTCACTGATTATGTTAAATGTTAACGTTATGAGAGCACAATTAGAAGAAGACTGAACAAATATGTTTTTTGGAAGGGTTGCCTCATTGAAATGCTGTTGCAGGACGTTAACAGAGCTGTGCATAAGCGGATGCATAAAAATCTAAAGCAATGTTGTAAAGAAAAATGGGTCAAAATTCCTCCACTATGATGTGAAAGACTGCTAAAATCATATGGGAAATGATTACTTATTAGTTATTGCTCCTAAAGGTGAATCTACTGTAGGTTATTAAATCATGAGGGTACTTAGTATTGCCCATATGATTTTTTTTTTTGGCTTCATTTTTGTTAAATAAATAATAGCACGGTGAAAAAAAAAGTTATACATTGTGGTTCATCTGAGACTGTATTTGCCTCATACTAAAAGTCGCTACAATAAAAAAAAAGAATTAAAAGAAGAGGTACTAACTTTTGCACGTGACTGTACACGTGTGAATATATACAGTACACAACATTCTACGATATGGTGTCATCATGAACATCGTTAATAATAATCATTCGCTTCCATCACCAGGACTAAATACTAAAATACTGTACAGATTCAGGACATGTTTGATGTTGCTTCACATTAGCAGGTCTGTTATTTCTTAAACAATAAAATACATGTAGGTTGATGTGACGTGATTGATTGTAACTTCTTTCAAACAAGGAAGATTATAAGGGCAAGATGAAAAAAAAAAACAGAAAGTGTGATAAAAAAAATATAATGCATTCATTTACAAGCGCTAAACAGTTTTTCTACTGAACATTTTTTTTAAATTCAAACTATACGACCAGAAATTCATCGTGGACCGTCTTGGATGACTGTCTTTACCATGTCTTAGCACCAGGTAGTTAAATCCGGTTATTGTTAACAAATTAACATGAACATATCTTATAAGCTAGGTTAGTTAAAAAAAGAAAAATGTAAAGACACACAAATAGTGTTTATTAAAAAATCTAATGTATTTTAATGAGCACTAGTAATGCTTGGTGGTGTAAAAGCAATAGGACTAAGCAGCATGTAAACTGTACGGCTGGACGTCTAAACTGTCGTTTTAATCCGAAGTCGTGTTCGTTCGGGAGGAATTCTAAAAAAAGGCAACGCTGAGCTGGAGAACGCAGATGTTAAATAAAATTGATTTCTATAACAGTTTGTGTGATAACGTTCCACGAGCTTTGGCTAATAATAAGATTAATCTCTCATTATCATGGTTAATTTGTACGTCATCATCACCACTCCAGGATCTCTGGCTGTCCCATGGGTGTTGTGTATCACTACTCATTTTACAATTATTGACACTGGATTAAAAATTGAATATTATAAAAGATCTGACGTATTAGGAATCTTTTTTTTTTTTCTGAGCTAATACTAGAGGGCGATGAAGTTTGATTACTTGACTGATCTGAGAAATCTGTGGTCCCTTACAAATTTTTTTGTTACATTTTGTTAATCTTTGAAATTTTAAACTTTGACGCAGATGTTATGAATGTGGATTAAATTATAATTACATGTTTAGTCTAATAACCTGCTTCTTCTTCTTCGACCTACGGTATTATTACACTATATTACACAACTAACGCTGACTAAACTTTTCTCTTTCAGTATTTTGGCATCGCCGCCAGATTTAATATATATTTTTAGGGTACGAATGCTGTTTATTATTCATAACTTTCCAAGCACATTTCACTCATACGGACTCTAAACTCGATCTATTGCTCTCTTCCAGCACCATCAGTAGGATTGCAAGCCGTGATTTACCTGAGCCCTAACCTCCTGTCCGTTCACTATAACATGGCCACGCTCTCCGGGGTGCAGTTGAGGTGTGTGGAGGTGCTGCTTCCTCCGGGTGACTTGATGCTGCGAGCACCACAGCCCATGGGCACGCTCTTCCCCATGCCTCCCATGATGACCGCTGCGCCCGAGCTGTCGTGCGGCCGGCCGTTGATGAGGGCGGCCATCATGGTGTCGCTGCTGACGCTGCCGAACTCGTAGGTGAAGGTTCCGTAATAAACCAGGACGAGGACGGTGAAGATCCACTCGCAGATGGCGGCGGCGTGCTGCAACACGAAGCTCTCGTGAATGAAGAAGATGCCACCTTGGTTAGGACGGGGAGTTAAATAGGAACAACTCAAGAAAATGATGGAACGTCATTACGACAAAACATTAGTTACGTTTTCAAATGTTGTATAAGTCCACAGTTGTGTGAAAAAGTTTGCACACCCCTAAGCAGTAAAGTTTTTAACAAAGTGTACAACTTATATCAACAATAAACAAATACTATTTAAATCGTAACATTTTCCTCCAGTTTGGTTTGGATTTTAAAATTATTTAAAATAATTTTCTTCATTTCTTTGGTTATGGCTTGTATATACAGTCCTAGGCACTATTTTATCTTTAGAACACATTTTGTTATATATGTTTATCACGTTTATCATGTTATATATGTCAAGAATAAAACCATTCAATATTTTAAACTATGAACTTAATAAATAAATAAATTGATAAATAAATAAAATTACAGAAGAATATTTGCATGCCGTTAAGAAAGCAACATATTACAAGTTGGACCAGTTTTCACATGGAAACAAACAAGCAAAAACAAGAAAAGCTCCTGAGTTTTGCATGGAAGTAAAAGTGACAAAGTTACCAGAACTCTCCAGCACACTCAGTAAAACCTAACAGCTGTTTTACTTATAAAACTGCATAAAACCTGTATCTAACACTACTGTACTGTATATTATTTTCAAGCAAAGATTTTTCACACCAAATATCAAAATTAGTGTGTTTATTTTATAACTCATTAGTGCTCTTTATAGAATTTTCTTTTATGTAGAAATGTTTTCAAAATCATCTTTTCCTATGGCATTTTTTTTGTATGTTCTGTGAGTAAAACAGCTGGTAGGTTTTACTGAGCGTTCTGGAGAATATACCTTGAATATGAGTTCTTATGGTAACTTTGTCACACATGCTCCTTTCTACTTTCATGGAAAACCCAGGAGCCTACATAGACATGGCCAAAATTGTTGGCACACCTGAAACTTTTCCAGAAAATCAAGTATTTCTCACAGAAAAGTATTGTATTAGCACATGTTTTGTGAAAAAAAAAAGGGAGGGAAAAAAAGCTAATTTGACATAATGTCACACAAAACTCCAAAAATGGGCTGGACAAAATTATTGCCACCCTCAACTTAATACTTGGTTGCACACCATTTGGAAAAAATAAGTGAAATCAGTCGCTTCCTATAACCATCAATAAGCTTCTTACACCTCTCACCCGGAAGTTTGGACCACTCTTCCTTTGCAAACTGCTCTGGTCCCTCATATTGGAAGGGCGCCTTTTCCCAACCGCAATTTTAAGATCTCTCCACAGGTGTTCAGTGGGATTTAGATCTGGACTCATTGCTGGCCACTTCAGAACTCTCCAGCGCTTTGTTGCCATCCATTTCTGGGTGCTTTTTGAAGTATGTTTGGGGTCATTGTCCTGCTGGAAGACCCAAGATCTCGGACGCAAACCCAGCTTTCTGACACTGGGCCCTACAGTGCGACCCAAAATCCTTTGGTAATCCTCAGATTTCATGATGCCTTGCACACAGTCAAGGCACCCAGTGCCAGAGGCAGCAAAACAACCCCAAAACATCTTTGAACCTCCACCATATTCGACTGTAGGTACTGCGTTCTTTTCTTTGTATTCCGTTTTCCGTAAACAGTAGAATGATGTCCTTTACCAAAAAGCTCTATCTTGGTCTCGTCTGTCCACAAGACATTTTCCCAGAAGGATTTTGGCTTACTAAAGAACATTTTGGCAAACTTTAGTCTTGCTTTTTTGTTGTCTCTGTGTCAGCAGTGCTCCTGCTCCAGGTCCTCCTGGGTCTCCTGCCATAGCGTTTCATTTCATTTAAATGTCGACGGATAGTTCACGCTGACACTGATGCTCCCTGAGCCTGCAGGACAGCTTGAATTTCTTTGGAACTTGTTTGGGGCTGCTTATCCACCATCCAGACTATCCTGCATTGCAACCTTACATCAATTTTTCTCTTCTGTCCACGCCCAGGGAGATTAGCTACAGTGCCATGGGTTGCAAACTGTTGGCAAATCTAGATCTCTGGAGATGGACTTGTAACCTTGAGATTGTTGATATTTTTATTTCCACAGTTTTGATTCCCAAGTCCTCACACAGTTCTCTTTTCCTCTTTCAGTTGTCCATGCTTAGTGTGGCACACACAGACACACAATGCAAAGACAAGTGAACTTCTGCTTTTAGGTGTGATTTCTATATTGCCCACACCTGTTACTTGCCCCAGGTGAGTTTAAAGGAGCATCACATGCTTGAAACAATCTTAATTTTCCACAATTTTGAAAGGGTGCCAATAATTTTGTCCAGACCATTTTTGGAGTTTTGTGTGACATTATGTCAAATTTTTGTTCCAATACACACAAAGGGAATAAACATGTGTATAGCAAAACATGTGCAAAACATGCATGTGTTAATGCAATACTTTTCTGTGAGAAATACTTGATTTTCTGATTTAGTTTTTTTTTTTTAAATCTATAAATTCACATATTTAACTAAAACAAATAAGCGATTTAAACTTCTGTTTCTTTCAAACGAACCGGATTTTCATGCTACTTGTATGAACGCTCTTGTAAACAATTTAGTAAACAAGAAATCCTTGATATCCAGAACGATACACGAGTAAGGATACTGAGGATGAGAGAGACCAGTGCCCCTGCTGACAGAGCCACACGGACATGGGCCATCCAAAAGTCCAGCGCGGTCTCGGCGATCCGGTACGTGAGCACGCACTGCAGACACACAAATATCAGACCTGCAGGAAACACCACACCCGCTCCTACGTAGTGCAGCGTCTTCGCGTGGTCGACCTGGACGAGAAACCGATCATGAATTGAACTGAAGTCACCTCAATGATCGATACAGTTGATACAACTCTGTCTCGTCTCACCTGGAAGTTGCCCACCATGACGAGTCCCAGAGCGTTAACGCAACCAGAGACCAGCGCGCTCGTGTTGACCCAGCAGTGGTGGCTGAGCTCGATCACATGAGCATAACGCAACATGCAAATCATCACCACTGCATAGAGAGAGAGAGAACTTTAAACAGATAGGTACTGTATGGTTAAAAAACCTAATGAGACGGTTTGAGTCACCACCAGGAGTCGAATCACTTTTGCACTTCTTAAATGTCATTTTAAAGGTTTTTCTTTCCTTTTTTTGTATCAATATAGCTCTGCATCAGATATTGCAAACAGACTAATTTTAAAATGAACAAAAACTACGCAAATGGTTGTGCAAAAGTGATCTGACTCTGAATCAATTCGACTGTGGAACACGATATGAAGCATTTTGGTAGATGCAAGCTGCTAAAGAGATTCATGGGACACAAACTGAGCTGAAAGAGAGCTGATAGAGAAGTGCATAAATGCAACATGGTCTGGAGATCTGGAACAACAAACAAAAAGGAGGGGAAAAACTAAAGATATTTAACAGCATACGTTCACATTTAGGTATTTGGCAGATGCCCTTATCTAGAGTGACTTACATTTTTATCTCATTATATATCTGAGCAGTTGAGGGTTAAGGGCCCAACAGGGACAACTTTTTGGTCAGGGGATTTGAACCTGGGACCTTCCGAACCGTAGTCAAATGTGTAATGGTTCAATTAGTGGTTAGCACTGTGGCCTCACACCTCTGAGGTTCGAGTTCGACCACCCAGGGTCTGAGTGCATGGAGTTTGCATGTTCTCTCCATGCTTGGTGGGTTTCCTCCGGGTTCTCTGATTTTCTCCCACAGTTAAAAGACATGTAGATTAGGCTAATTGGCGTTCCCAAACTGATCATAGTGTGTAAATGAGCCCTGCGATGGATTGGCCCCCTGTTCAGAGTGTACCTCACCTCATGCCCTAAGTCTCCTGAGATCCTTATCCTTTTGAACCAAAAGTATCAATTTAGATTTTGACTCAAGTAGAAAAACCATCCTTACACTAAGAAGCACGCATGCAAATGCGACACCGCGGTGCGCCGTTCCCAGCCTGTCATATTCACTGATAAAGCATACTCAGGCACAAGCAATAGAAGATTATTTACCCATAAAGGCGCCGACGTTGCCTATGAGACTGAAGAGACAGCTCTCCGGTGGGTAGCAGCCGCATTTACTGCAAAGGAAAAAAAATAATCACAAAAAGCACTCTCAGAAATCAAGATTCGATCATGTGTCGTGGAAAGGATCTTTGCACAAGAATCCAGCTGTGGGAGGAGAACAAACCTGATAAGAGGGATGTCCTGTGGAGTACAGCAGGTCTTGGGGAAGCCCCGTTTCGCTGTTTCCTCATTACAAGTCACATTGTATGTCCTGTGAATCATGTAGCAGTGTGTTAGATAGTGAGATAGACACCAGGAGCCGATGTTCGAAAAAACATGTAGGCGGGACGGCCTGGAAAAACCCATCAGATGTCACAGTGGCTGAATTCTTTCAAACAGCCATCAAAGACTTGTGCAGCGGATTTTATGTACTTCTGAAACTTTCCTCGGGTTTCCTCGGTAAGTACAATGTCTAAAACCCCATTCACACGGTCGGTTCATTTTGAGATGTGCGACGTGTGAGACACCACCAGGAGGTTGAAACAACAGTAAACAGTTAGCCGTTGATATCATGTACAGTACGTTAAATTAGATCATTGACATCTCATAGAGTAGGTCAGACCACTTGATAGCATAAACAGAGTATGTCAGACCACCAAGATCTTATATAAATTAGATCAGACCACTAATACCTTACATATAATAAATCAAGCAACTGATATTTTATATAAAGAAGATTAGACCACTGATACCATAAATAGAGTAGATCAGACCACTGATAACATAATATCTGTGGTCTGATGTTCTCTATATACGATGTCAGTGGTCTGATCCACTCTGTTTATGATATTAATGGTCTAATCTACTCTCTCAACAGTGTGAATCACTAGATCAGACCACTGATATCTAAAATAAAATAGATCAGACCACTGATATAAATAGAGTAGGTCAGGCCACTTGATATCATAAACAGAGTAGATCAGACCACCAAGATGTCATAAATAGAGTAGGTCAGACCACTGATATAAATGGAGTAGGTCAGACCACTTCATATCATAAACAGAGTAGATCAGACCACCAAGATGTCATAAATAGAGTAGATCAGACCACTGATATCATAAATGGAGTAGATCAGACCACTGATAACGTAATATCTGTGGTCTGATCTACTCTATTTATGATATCAGTGGTCTAATCTACTCTCTCAACAGTGCTAAACACTAGATCAGACCACTGATAACACAAGTAGAGTAGGTCAGACGACCTATATCATAAAGAGAGTAGATCAGACCAAAAATTTAATAAATAGAGTAGATCAGACCACTGATATCAAAAATAGAGTAGATCAGACCACTGATATCAAAAATAGAGTAGATTTGACAACTGATATAAATAGAGTAGGTCAGACCACTTGATATCATAAACAGATAAGATCAGACCACCAAGATCTTATATAGATTAAATCAGACCACTTATACCTTACATAGAATAGATCAAACAACTGATATTTTATATAGAGTAGATCAGACCACTGATATCATAAATGGAGTAGATAAGACCATTAATAACATACATTACACTAGATCAGACCACTGATAACATAAATAGAGTAGGTCAGATGACCTATATCGTAAAGAGAGTAGTTCAGACCAAAGATGTTATAAATAGAGTAGATCAGACCACTGATATATTATATAGAGTAGGTTAGACCACTTTATGATATCAAGTGGTCCGACCACTTAATAGATCTTATATAGATTAGATCAGATCACTAATACCTTACATAGAATAGATATTTTATATAGAGTAGATATACAGTATTATATAGATTAGATCAGACCACTGATACCTTACGTCAGTTATATCAGACAACTGATATCTTATATAGAGTAGATCAGACCACTGTTAATTTAAATAAAGTAAAGGTAACATTTCCCTGACAAATCACACCTTCTGTGTTATGACTGGTTACAAGAATTAAGCTTTGTCTGTTATTGGTTAGGTCAAATCATAAATAGAGTAGATCAGACCACTGATATCTTAGTCAATTCGACCACTGATATCTACTATGAAGTAAAAATAATTTTTTTCTGAAAAATCACACCTCCTGTGTTATGACTGGTTTGGCTTTGACTGTGATTGTATAAGTAGGTTGTCAGAGCTCTGATATATGACCCAATCCTAGAGTGAAAAGGTGGGACATACAGTGAAGGCAGTGCAGTTTGGTTAAGAAATGAAAGTGAACTGAGACGACCGTGAGCTCTGAGCAGAGCGCTGCATTTGGTGAGAGTGTTGTAAATGTGCACGGATAGCACCTTAACACTCAGTTCACCCACCCTTGTGGTTTTGAAAGCAATAGTATGTGCGGTATTTCTGACACGTGGTAAACATCATACTAGATGCTGACGGTGTTGTGTTAAAGCACCAAATTAAAAATTTTTTTGGTTTGAACTACAAAACATATAGAGGGGTCTTATTTTCGCCTTTACAGTGTGATATTGGTGTGTGATTAGACCGGCTGATTTTAGTTCTTTTCTGAAAGGAGTGGAACTCAATGTGGTCGTCTGCTGTAGGCCATACACCTTATGGTTCGATGTTTTATGCATGCTGAGATGCTTTTCTCCTCAACATGGTTGCAAAGAGTTACGATATCCTCACTCTCTGGCCATTCCCATCAGCGATTTCGGAAACACTCAAACCAGCGTGTCTGGCACTAACATTCCTCCATCCATCCATCCATCTTGGAACCTCTGTATTCCAACTAGGACCTGTGGAGGCCAATGGTGAGCATTGAATTTGACTGGACCTCCAGTCTTTGGACTGTGGGAGGAAACCGGAGTACTCAAAGGGAAACCCACCAATCATGGGAAAAGCATGCAAACCCCATAAACAGGGACCCAACGCGGTAATCGAAGCCAGGAACTGGTGGTGCAAGGCGACAGTGCTAACCACTAAGCCACCATGCTGCCTACCAACATTCATGCCACAGAGATTACGCTTTTCATGATTTTGATGTTAGCCCTTGACCTCATGCTGTCAAATGATTGGTTGATTAGATAACCGCGCGTACATCTATTCCTGTGTAACAGGTGTACAGTTGTTCTCGATAACATACGCTATGTGAGTGAGTGTGTGTAGTAGATTGATTATAGTAGACTTCAGCATGCAAGGGGGGTTTTCCAGGCTGCCACACATATAATTGCCGACTTACCAGTTTTCGACTGGACACACATGGTGGTTCATCACTGCCATGGCGTACCTGGGAAACATAACAACTTGCTTAGATTTTTATCTTCTCATCTTTGTGTAACTGTGTATGGGAAAATGTAAATAAAATAACAACATATAACAAGGTCTTAAACAAAACTGTTTTCAAATGTTTGTCCTTGAAATAATGCTGTTACAGGAGCGGGACAATAATGATACAGTATTATATCCGCATGTGATTCTGACAAACCATGACATGGGTAAAACAGGTACTTTTTGTGAAACGAACATTGTTGTGTTGATCTGTGGTTTCTGCGTGGAAATTAATCTGTACATCTGTTTTGGCGTTCAAAGGAGCACAGTTAAGAGTTTAAACTCCCTTTATTTCTCTAGATAATCACCTGCTACACTAATACACTCATCCCAGTCTTGCACTAGTGCTTGGATACCATCAAGCTAGAAGGTTTTCTCAGTATTGTAACTTAGAACTAGGTGTGTAACAATCACATTATTTGTCTTGACCCATCAGTTTAAAAGGCAATAATTGAAATGTATCACATAACAGGCAAATTCTGTGATTAATAATTCACAATATTTAACCAGACTTGTAAATATGCTAGTAAGAGCAGTTTTTTATTATAACTTGTTTGTACTGGAGTCTGGAAGCCTGTGGTTTACACCCCAGTAATCTAATAACCTAATAATCACAGAGATTAGCCTATTATGCTCAAAATATCACCGGGGTCTTGCTCATTAAAGATCTAAATCTACATCATGATTTCTGTTAATCTGCTTAAGTCTTTTGCATTTTGTCCGCGAGGGTGTGTTTACTTTTAAACTCAACTGTACATTACAAGGCACATCAGGATCCCATTTTTTAACCGTATCATACACGCCCTAGATGACAGGTATTTGTGGTTTTTAAAGAACGTTACACACACTTACACTATCCATATCCCTGTGATGGAGAAGGCCGACAGGCTGACTGGCAGAACGATCCAGGCCGTCATGAGGCAGTCTGTGAGCAGCCCTTATCCAAAGCATGAGGGGCTCCCGGATGAGGGCTACGGTGACGGGGGGAGAAATGCGGTCAGGTGAAGCCATGCAGTGCAGGGAATATGAGAGGAGTGTCGTGGGGTGGGGTGGGGAATCCACAGCACAGGGCCTTCAGCTACATCTGGCACACTTCTGTTAAGAAAAAATAGAGAGAGGTGAATCAGGTCAGGTGAATCCCGAGTCCATCACAGGTCACCACACACACATACAAGGGGTGTATCAAAAAGTTTCAAAATTAGCTCTGTTTACAAGCTCTTGTTTTGCCGCATGTCCTCCCTTAGACACCTGGCAGTAGAATTCGCCAGTAACGGCCTGTCCCCCAGGGACGAATTCTCGATCCGTTGAGCATGAGCATGCTTTTTTTTTTGGTGGTGGAGATGATGGGCTCTTCTACTGTGAGGATTGTTGCTTCATCACAGGGTCGTACCCATACACCCAAGTTACCGGTAATGATCCTCAACATGAAGGACAGGAGTTGAAGGACTCCGCTGAGTTCTCGGCAGACTTTTGACGTGATGTTCCTTCTGCTCCTGGGGAGCAGCCTGGGGACAAACTTGGCAGTGACACAGCGCATGTCTAAATCACACTTGAGGATTGTCTGGACTGTTCAGTATGACACACCGACAACGGCAGAAATGTTGTGGATTGTTCTCATGCACAAGTTGCCGAACACTCATAACACCTTGAACGACTGGTCACAGCATCGCCATAAACTTCCCGAATCATGTCAAACGTCTCAATGGCAGATCTGTCCAGCTTCACGCAGAATTTCACGTTCAGTCTTTGTTCTAACTTGCTGTCCATGACGAAATAGCATTTGTGGTAACACACGTGGTCAGAAACGCACCAGTTGCACAGCTCCCGATGTACAGTACACAGGATAACAAAGCAAATAAGCAATGTTTTATTGACAGTTTACAGTTAGCAGTCTAACTACAGTATAGCAGCGTTACCTACAG
>JAOVVA010000031.1:4124263-4137421 GCA_028565275.1 Leiocassis micropogon
CATTTAAGTGTGACAAACATGCAAAAGAATAAGAAATCAGGAAGGGGGCAAATAGTTTTTCACACCACTGTACATAGCATTAAAAAAAAGAGACCCTTCTTGATCTCCCAAAGCGTAGCGCATTCACTTTGGGCAGGGTGCCTGGCTTAACTGCAGTATGAGAATGTAGAGCAATAGTCTCGAAGTAAAATGTCTCAGCGCTCAAGCAGAGCTAGAGGAAAGAGATACAGAAACAGGGCGATATATGCGAGCCTCGGCATCGTTACCACACCAACTAATGCAGATAGGTCGCCAACATTTCAGATTAAGGCTGAACAGAGCCACTTTACTTTCACATGACATTGTGAACAGTCAGTCGTAAAGTTCAGATTTATAAAACAAACCGGATCTGCCTGCAGTCTTGGGCTTTGCTCAAGAGTTAGCAGGTGGATTAATGTAACTAGAATCCCAAGGATTTTACACCTGTCATGTTAGGAAAGATTAAAGGGTAACCGACTGTATGTATCCCATCCGAACGCATCGCTAACCCTCGAGAGCTTATCTTTAGTGCGTTCTGTTGTAAACTGCTCCGTGGTGAAAGCACTGATGTGACTAATACATGCACAGAGTTCCAGTCAGTGTAACCGTGCACTCGAGCATCGGAAACCAAAAATAGCTTGGGTTATATCACAAGTGTAATATTGAAAAAAAACTCCCCATGATAACAGATCTGGTATCTCAGGAATTTAGCCGTTTCACTCACGTCTTGCTGTTAGTGACTTTAAATTGCGATCTTATCAGTTTTTTTTTTTAATCTTTTTTTTTTTTTATCCACTTTCCTCACTTTTACATCTGAAATTCTGAAGAAAACACGCTTGCTTAGACTTGTTTGGGATTTAGTCAGGTTCTTATTTTGTGGAGAGGGAACTTCTAGCACTTGACTCGCTTATCTCACTGTTTCATGGTTTTTGACGAGTGATTTTTTTTTTTCTCCTCCAGTTTAACACATGTGGTTGCATTGCCGTTTTACTCAGCAAGCCTGATTGAAACCGTCCAGGTCAGTGTCATGTTTACATCTAGATTTACTAAGTGATAAGCATAAACACACACATGCATGAAAATTAGCAGTAGCTTAGAAGAAATAATTGAATTTGCATAAACAATGATGAGCTTAATTTATATATATTTTAGTATTTGAGTCTTTTTTGAATTTTTGAATTGCAAGAAAATACAATTGCATTCGTATCTCTTTTAGACTTGACCAATCAAAATGCATTTATATGATATGATTTCTGATATCAGTGATGACAAAAATCACTGTTTTTGGTACAGCTTACTAAACTAAATCCTCAAGCTCCGCCCATTTGTTACAAACGTGTTTGAAATACACTGACTGGACCGTTTATTAGGAACACCTACTCATTAATGGCATTGTCTAAGCAGACAGTCGTATCTCACCCGTGCAATGCATCCAACCATGCAGATACGGGCCAGCAGCATTGGGTAATGTTCACATCAATCAATAGAATAGAGAAAACCTTTTACTGTTGACCTCTTGGGATTTTTTTACACGCACCACTTTCTAGTGTTTACTCAATAAGGTGCAGTGTAGAAAACAACATCCAGTAAGTGGCATCTCTGCAGACAGACACGCCTAGGTCGAAAAACAGGCAATAAATGGAATGATAATTCTATCAGACAGAAAACTTACAGAAAGTCAGATAAATCGCTCTGTGCAGTTGTGGTGAGAATCCACAACATGTCAAACCTCAAGGCGGGTGGGCTACAGCGACAGACAGAAAACTACGATGTCATGGTCCGAGCTCGTACGCCACCAAATACAAGTCGAGCGGTACAGGATCACCTAAACTGCATGGGTGAAGACTTGAAAAATGTAGCCTGGTCTGATGATTGGTCCAATGTATGGTAAGGTCGGACTTGGCACCAACAGCTTGAATCCATGGACCTGTCATGAGTCAACAGTCCAGACTGGTGGTGGTGGTGGTGTAATGGTGTGGGGAAGGTTAATTCCAATGAATCATCGCTTGAATGTCACAGTCTGGTTGAGAATTGTCCACAGTGGTCACAATGTTCCAATAGTGACCTTCAGCATGACAATATACCATGTCACAAATTAAAAATTATCTCTAACTGGATTCATGAACATGACAGCAAGTTCTTGAGTTCAGTGAGTTCATTAGTGTCCTTTCCAGTTCCCACAAAAGTGCAGTCAACTCTTGTGGGATGCTCTTCAAGAACTGAGGTTGTTTCAAGAGCAAACCGTGGTTCTGATCTGACACTATAGTGTTCCTAATGACGTGCACAGCGAGTGTATATTTATTTATTTGTCAATCATAACACTCACTAGAGAGGAAATCGCATTTATAAGGAAAAAAAGTTTTATCCAATTAATATTTGTCCTAATTAAAAATCAGAAGTTTCAGTTCTTGTTTGACAGACTTTCATGAAACACATATTTGTATAAATATTTATGGGGTCTAAAGGAGAAATGCCCTGAAACGTTGATAACTTGGATTGATTTTTTAAGATTTTACAAACAAGCTTTACTTTGTTAAACATATTTCTCTTCTGAGGGCATGAACAATAATACAAACAGTATGGTTTCATTCTAACAATATCAAAAGGCTTTTCTGGATTTATTATGTATGAAAATTTTAAATATATTTTATGTATGAAAAATTTTACTATTTTAAAATAGAACCTATTTAACACCTATTTAAAATAGAAATAAAAACGAAAAATAGTTTTCATTCTATGCACAAATTTGACAGGCCTGTTTTTTGTATTTTATTTAGCTTTATTTGATTATGAGTTTATTTTGTGTAATTGAACCAAATGTTTTTCCGAATTCTTTATACAGAGCGAGATTATTCGTGACAACCCGGGCATCCTGGACTGTGTCAAGGAGGGCGTTGGGCGTATTTTGGGTCTGGGCGTGCCCCACAGTAAACGGCTCCTTCCCCTGTGGACGCTGGTCTTCCCCACAGTCCTCCACGGTGTCCTACATT
This sequence comes from Leiocassis micropogon, assembly GCA_028565275.1. Lineage (NCBI taxonomy): Eukaryota > Metazoa > Chordata > Actinopteri > Siluriformes > Bagridae > Leiocassis > Leiocassis micropogon. The sequence goes on from JAOVVA010000031.1 coordinate 4,127,272, forward strand.
ACATCATAAGCTCCAGTGTGCAGAAGCTGGTGTTGTACGTGCTGCGTCGCCGCGGTGCCGCCAACACGTCGCCCAAGCGCTCCGATTTCGGAACGGAGACGGTCCAGAACATGCTGGACGCCTATTTCCCGGAGCTGATCGCTAGCTTCGTGGCCAACCTGTGCGCTGACGTGGTCCTGTTTCCTCTGGAGACCGTCCTGCACCGGTTGCACGTTCAGGGAACACGCACCATCATCGATAATACCGACCTGGGCTTCGAGGTGCTTCCCATTAACTCGCAGTACGAGGGGATGAGGGACTGCATAAACGCAATACGGCGCGAGGAGGGTCCGCTGGGCTTCTACAAGGGCTTTGGGACCATCGTGATCCAGTACTCGCTACATGCGACGGTTCTGCAGATCACCAAGATGATTTACTCAACACTGCTGCAAAACGCCTGAGGCGAACATATCGAATACGGCGCTCACGGGTCCTTGGAACTCTTTATTTCGTCAGACTGTAAAGATCTGTGTTATGATTTCAGGAAGCACTTGCATGAAACTTCGATGTATCCGCAAGAGTAATGTCAGGCTGCCTTGTTTTTGTTTCGTTTCTATAAAGAGAAATTGTTGGCCACACCCCTTTGCACTGTAATCATAACACTATTACTATTATTAACAAGTCCGGCTTCTGATTGCATAGGCTGATCAGCTAGTTTGTCTATAGTGATGGTATAAAAGAGAAAATGTGATGGCATTGTTAATCCTAAACCTGCTCACACTCCCTCAGTAACCCTGTGCTCACACTATTACATGGAGACACCGTCATACTGTAGGTGACAGCGTGAGATTAAAACTTTCAAGTTTTATTTCTGTCGTTTATCCTAAGCTTATCCTTATTAACTGCATATGGAGGCCTTACGGGGGGGGACTTTTTAGTTTGTGTCGCTTATAACATTCTCTTCGAAAAACTACAAACGAATCAAGTCTCTCACTAGTGTGAGCATTTAAAATAAAAAATTTACCTTGACATGTCCTCACCAGATTGGTTCAGGCATCCTAAACCATTTTCAACTTAGTGTATGATGGAGGGGAAAACCTCAGCAGTGGCAGGGCTTTATGATTCTTTGTTCTGTTCACCTTAAAACAACCCTTAGATAACAACCGAATGACTAAATGAACTTGATTTAGCAAAAGCTACACAAAGTTTCCCCGGTGCTTCTAACTCAAGACCTAAGACACAGATAAGAGATCGGTGTTCAGCTCGTTTTTGCCCTTAGGGTAAAAGTGAAAAAATGAGTGGACTCGGTGGTAAAGGTTGCAACTAAGGGAGAGTCCCAAGGAGATCAATACCATTGTTCTCATCAGGTCCTCTTTTTGGAATTCCAACCTAGAACCTTTTTAAAAAGCTATAAGGTATTAAAAAAAATGTTCAGACCCTCAATGATTGTGAATACAAGTGTTCTTGTAGGATTGTGTGCTTATATTGTGTGAGAAAGCTGCCTCCAGAATGAGGATTTCATCTTAAAAGGTTGAAGCTCGTTTGTTCTACTAAATCACCACAGCTTTCTTTCTCTGTCTCTGTGTGTGTGTGTGGATATCTTTCTCATTTTTCTTCGTTCTTACTTAACATGATTTCTTTCCCTGTCGTGCGCTTGCTGCTTTTTCTGCACAACCCGGATTTCTACAGTCTCGCCTTCAGTAGAAGCGCTTTCTCTTTTTCAAACACGCAATTAGAAAGTTTCCCTTTAACCTCTTCAGGACCAGTGTCTTGCTATTTGTTTTACACGAACACAATTGTAAAGTGTTATTGAGTCATTTGCACCCTGGTGAATATTTGTAATGATGTATACATTAGAGGAAATGTTTCCAATCTGCTTTCTGCAAGGGTGTACAGTATAAGCGCGCCGTATCGCATTCGCACTGATTTATAGTTATCGTGTCAAATGTCGCCTGCAGCACTTTGTCTGGAAGGAAATGTATTGTTTTAAGCTGCACTTAACAGAAAAAATAATATATACAATATTGGGTACTGTGATTGAAAATAAATGTGTGGAATCATTTGTGTGTATATTATTATTATTGTTAATTTTTTTAAATGAGTAATATTCGAAATCATTTAAAAAAATATTGGGGAAATCAGGACTTGTAATGAAATTTCTGGTGAATGAAGGAGTAAAAGCACACTAGTACGGTAAAACGTAAATGGCGCAAGCGTTTTAATGAAGGTCGGCGATCCCGGCCCAAGACGTTCCTGTGAACATTTATTCAGCAACTGGAACGCCTGATCCTTGTCCAACAGATTTGGTCCAAGCCCACATTATTTACAGTTACTGAGGAGTCTATTAAGAATAACTTTGAATTTAATAGGTCAGTCAATATTGACAATACTGTAATATGTAGTATACAGTATTACATTTTAAATAAACTAATAAGTGACATAAACACACACACAAATCCTCCTGACTGTGCTTCTTCGACCCAGAGGGATCCTGATTCCAGAAGGACTGCTTTAAATCTTTATCCTTGAAGAAACAAAATGGGGGAAAAAATAGTCATAAGGTGCTAATCGGTAGAAACGGTGTCATGAAATTCCAATGAAAACTCTCAAAGGGGGTCGGTGGAATTTATTTTACAGTTAATTAGTTACAGTAACCAGTTTAGAGACTCAGTTTCCTCAAGAGGAATCAGCTTTACAATGCTACAATACAACCAACGTACGTTCAGGTATACAGTATGTTACACAACAAGAATGTCAAAATTTAATATTATTTTTTCTACTTGTAAACACATACAAAAAATTCTTTTGACTTTATCTTAATTTGATTGCTTGTCTTAATGAATTATGTGCAGTAAAGGAGGTCCCAAAAGTCTCTAAACAGGGGAAATTAACATTCATGACAGTTCCTGAATAAGCCATGAGAATGATTTGAATACATTCTTTTTATTTTTCAAAGGTATTTGTAAAGGTTATCTAAAAACAATATACATGCAAAACCAGTCAGAAGTTTGGACACAAGTTTAGATTTATTTTCTACATACCAGAACAATACAGATTTTTAAAAATGTATCTAAACTATGAAATAACACATATGGTATTATGTAATTGAGTATGTATTTTTCAGACATGAATGCCAGCTGTTCTGGAATAGCGGAATAGTTCCTGCAAGAACAATATTGTCAAATGTACAGTATTTGCGAAACCTATCAAGTGCCATGATGAAACCGGCTCTCATGAAGACTATCAAACTTACCTCTGCTTAATTTAGAGTTATCAGCCTCAAAAACCACCAATTAACAGTTATGAGAGAAAAAACTGTCTTTATTTCTCTGTATAATCCCTTGCTACACTACAGCTTTTATTATGTTTTTTACACAAAAACACATAGAATTGAAAGAGAGGTTGCTAACTTTTGCACATGACCATATAATCCCCTGCTACACTAATGCCCTTTCCCCTGAGTTTCACTAGTGACTGGATACCATCAAGGTAGAAAGTTTTCTCAGTACAGTACACCGGAGCCATGATCAAATATTTATAATATAATTTATATTTATAATACTTGCACTGTTCAGATGTTTAACCGCGGCTAAGAGTCTCATCACCATACTATGCTTGAAGTCTTCTGTAAATGTCAAAAGATTTTATGAGTTCATTCACCAGAAATTTAATCTCATGTCCTGGTATGACCTGACAGCTTAACAAAAAAACAAAAAAAAAGAATCCAGTACATTTAACATTTACTAATTCGTTTGAATGAAGAAGCAAATATCTCAGACATGCTGTTATGGGACAATAAACAATAATGCATTGGTGTGAATCCATTGTTTCCCATAACATATTTATTTTATATTTATAACATATTTATTCATTTTAATAATTTTTTTTTATTAAAAAGAATTAAAATCCATCCTCAATTACATTTACATGAAAACAAATAGTCTTTTAAAAAAGCACCCTTTGTCATGTTTTTATAAAAGACCCATGTCCTGGAAGCCCTTCAAGTAACAGCTTGAGCACTGACACTGGAGACTCCTTCCATATACAGTATGTCACTCAATTATGTCCCCCCCTTAATTCCTTGTATTAGCTGTTACTGTAGAAGTGATGTTATATTAGAACAAGTGAATTAATATTACCCATTCACTAACCCCATGGTGTTTTATACATTTTATCCATAAACACATTGAGTGTTCTATAAATACACAGTATATACGTATATATATAAACCAGTAACAATGTGTACCAGTAAACCCTGCAGGACAGCTCATGATAAACAATAATACTGAAGAATACGCTGAGGTGAGATTAGAGAAAGTCTCTGTGATGTGGTGAAACCTCTAGCGACTTATCCATTCCATCATTTTTATGAGTCATGTCTGCTATGTGACACCTACAATCAAAATTTAGCGTCCATCGCTGTTCGAATAATTCTGTGAATTTGCCATGGAACGCTTATAGTCCAGTCAACTGCATCAGAACATGTGGGGTTTTCAGATTTTGACTCATCAAATATAGCAAGTCAGAGATGTGTAAGCACTTCTCCAATGCCACAAAAAAAAGGGGGAAAAATAACAAAGATAACAAGGCTGATAAAAAATTGGAGCACTTAATTTAAACCGGGTTCGTCGTATAAAAGAACCTCAGGCAGTCGAACCTCAGTCAAGTCAAGGTGAAGGGATGCTCAAGATGCAGAAGAGCAGGCTCGCTGGTAAGAGATGAATGAACCCTTGTTCAGACGGTGAAGGTTTGTCTGTTTTGGTGCTTGGAGCTGGAATGAACTTGTGAAATTCTTTTCTTCTCTTCACAGTGGTTTGCCTCATTTTTGTAGTCCTGACTTTAAAATCAGGCATGAGCAAAGCAGTGAACTCCTGTCATTTGAAATTGCACGAGTATGCCCATAATCTAATTAGTCCTGAAGTGAATGTGAGTTCTTAACAGTTGTTGAAATTATTCTGTGTATGAGATTTTTATGTGTAAATATTATCTGTTAAGTTAAATATTAAATGATTTCTAGAATCTGACATTTTCCCATGTTGTAGTGAAGAAACTGTAATAAAGTGTAAAAACTTTCAACTGCTGTTGATTATACAGTGTAAAGTAACTGGTGTTATTTGATTTATTTATTTATTTTTAGTTTCCCTCGGTGAATTGTGAGAAAATAAAAGATCATAAGGTAAGCCTCATTATGTATTTTAAACTATTCCGCTCTGATGCTGAATATAAAAGTTATTTCAATGTCTCTACTAACTATTAATCAAGTTTGAAAGTCTAAAAGATTGTGTTCTCAGTTGGTTTTTATCTCCTTTTCAGATGGCAAATAGTACTAGATGCATTTTTAAATGGAGGAAAGTACTCTACACACAGCCTGTGGAATCTCAGGAGTTACAACAATTAGAAAATATAACGAAGCTCATAGATATCAGTATGGTAAGGCCATATCCATTTATTCCTTGTGGTTTACTTGAGTTGGTGGTTTAAAGACAAGCATTACAAAAACGTTTTAACTTCATTCTGTTTCATTTTATACCAGATAAACGTCTGTCCTAACCAGCAACGCCACCAAACCTCTGTCTGCAGCCCAGAAGATTGTGTGCGCAGGTTCATGAGATGTTGGTGCAAATATCTAGAAACGAACCCGTAATTTATATGCCTGTTTTTTTGTTTTTTTGTTTACTGCCAATGATCTCGGATTAGAGTTTTTGACTCACTCTGCTCTCAAGGACGACTCGGTTGATGGAAGAAGGAGTTTTGTTGTTGAGTTGTTGTTGTTGTGTTAATGCAGTGAAAACACTAAACTGTGTAGCACTGTAGTTTGCTGTGATTAGGGATGACTAATTAAAGCCTTTATTTATTTAGACAATCTATGCAAACATGAACTTTATCATTTCTTGTTTTTTAATTTAACAGATTTCTTTCCTTGCTTTAATTTGTATTTATTTTTAATGTTTTTTAACAGTGTTATTTTGTTATTTTTTTTAAATAAAGTTACATATTTACATACAATACAAAACATAGTTACATACAATAACAAGAAATTATACACTGTAGTTCTTTCAACAAATACTTTATTTACTAAAATAAAAAAATTTGAAATAAACATTTTAACTAAAATCACTTTTTTAGCCAAAAAAAATCTTTTTTTTTTTTTTTTTTAAACTTTTTTTTAAATTTAGTTCATGGTTTTTATTTTTATTTATCTATTTAGTTATTTATTTATTTATTTTAAAAATGTGTTCATTTTCTTTAAGAAATACACTTTAATATAAAATTTGTAAGAAATGTCGTTCTTACACCAAATACCTTATCAAGTAAAATTTTAAAAAGTCTGAAATAAAACTTTTTAACTAAAATCACTTATTTTGAGTTACATATTGTTTTTTTATTTACAGATTTCTTTCATTATTTAAATTTTTGTGTATTGTTTTTTAATTGTGTTGATATTATTTTTACGTGATAAACGTTGATATAAAATGTGCACTGTTATATAAACGACAAAAGAAAAAAGTATCGAATTTTAAAATAAATCAATTTTTTTGACTAAAATCTTTTTTTATTTTACAAATGTCTTTCATTGTATTTCACTGCATTTCATTTTTTTTTATTATTTGTTGTATTGGGGTTTGATGTTTTTAAGAAATAAACTTTATACACAAAACACTTAAATGAATTATTTACATTTTATTATGCAGTAGGAACTGACTGCGTGGTGCTGAAGCGCGACCCGGAACTTTTTGAGTGTAACACCGCATATCAACACCACTCACTCGTTCACGCAGTGAGAGCAGTGGAGTGTTTAAAACATGTTTTAAGTCTACGCGTTATAGGTCACATTCTACAAGTCCCGGGTTAGACGCAGACCTCCACGATGTCCGCGGTGGGAAAAAAGGGAAGCGCGATATTCTCTGGATTTAGAGCGCTCGGGCTTTACTCCAGCCACCTTCCGCACGTGCTCCGTTTCCATAAGAAACACCGGGAGTTTTACGTGGTGACGGCGGTCGGTCAGTGTTTCCACACCTACAATGTGAGTCAACAAGAACAGCTCAGTCGTCAATGTTACAATATTGTGTTTGGATCTTAATGCTAAAATCTAAATGTTGGTCTGAACCATATTTAAATATGCAGTTGGTTTAAACCCGAACCTTAACATTCAACTTTGTTTAAAACTGTAGCTTATCATCCTAAATAGAAAAAAGTGTAATAGAATGTATAATGTATGAGTAATGTATATGTTCGGTTTTAATTTACGCGTAAATTTACATTCGGGAGCTTTAAAATGCTGTCGTTTTGATCACGTGACCGGTTTCTGCACGGAACGTTTAAGCTGTGAGCGCGCGCGCTGTATCTATAGATACAGCGCACGCGCGGACACTGAAGGGAACTATTTATTAATAATGTACTGTTATTTTATTATTGATAATATTTAATATATCAAATCTTGTGTGGACTTTGAAAATAATTCTGGACTTACTTACAAAACTGATAGTCACTGTCAGTCATTTTAATTAAAATTATTATTATTGTTATTGTTATTATTATTATTATTATTATTATTATTATATGTTTTTAACAGAAGAGCAAATGCCTCTAGAAATAAGGTAGACTCAAATGAAGGAAATGGCAAAAGCTTAAATGAGGAACCCAAAAAAAACCTCAGATAGGATATGATTAGCATCACCACCACCATCATCATCATCATAAGATACAAATCCATGCAGTGGGGGAGGTAAAGAAAAAAAAAAGCCACTTTTTTGTTGTTTATAGTTATGATGTAAAAAAATTCAGTTAAGTCCTTTTCAGTTCCAGGACATGGGAGAAATGAGGACAAACACAAGGGGGTAAATAATTTTGCAAAGAACTATATGTGTTAGAGATGTGGTGTGGGGGGCGATTCAGCAATGTATCACATTTATTTTGTAAGGCAATTCATGTATTGCCCCACTGACTGAAATAAAATAAATTTTAATGTACAGTGGAACCTCAGCATACGAATCTAATCTGTTCCTTAAGGCGAAAATTCGTATTGCGATATGAATCTTATAAGAAATAATATAAATGCAGATTATCCCTTCCAGCCACCCAAAAATATTACCAATATTAAAAAAAGGAAATCAAGAAAAATCACATAGCTTGCAAACTCATACCGAAGTCAACGCTGGTATGGTGGGTTGACTCTTTTGAATTTGCTTTTGTTGACTGAAATAAATGCGAAAAAATTTGCTTTGAAAAGTTTGGCTTTTTACTGATGCAAACAAGTTTTGAGCAGCTCGTGGACGTACGTGCAACTTACCTGGCGTTCGATTCATTAGTTTGGTTGTACGCCGAAAGTGCTCCGTACACCGAAAACGCTCTGTACACTGATGTTAATTTCTTGCAAAATTTCATTTTTTAATGCGAAAATTTGTAAGGGAGGCCATCCTTATACCGAGGTACCTTTGTATACATGTTTGCATTTGAGACGGTAAAATGTTGCCCTTCCTCTATAATCCTACAGGTGGTGCACTCTAAACTTTTAACACATTGAATGAAGTGAAAAATTTTGCTTTTGTCTGGAATCTGATCCTGTCCCTAACCTTTTTGCAGGTTAAGAAACTTGGGATTGTCGCTGTCAGTAAGTAGTGCAAAAATATTTTCGGTACAATCTTACGTTACGTTTATTTCAACATTCTTTTTTTTTATTTTTTATTTAAGTGTTTTGCTTTGTTATCCAGGTAATGCGCTTCCTGAAGACATCGCCTATCTCGCCGCTGACCGGATGCTCGTCTACGCTGCACACGGCAAAGGCGTTTCAGCTTTTGCAAAGAACACTGAGGTAAAATTTCTACTGCACATTAGTTAGTAGTTAATACCACCTGTAGACATGGAGTTACCCAGTCAGCCAATCCTGTCTCAGTACGGCAGTGCATACAATTATACACATACACCTTAAGTGCTTCATATCAAACCTCAGAATCAGGGGAAAAACACTGATCTCAATCGGAGATGATTTTGAAAAACGAAAGTCACAGAATGGTATGGGGGGGGAAAAAAACCCAGATCTGTAGGAGAAAATGCTTCTTGATGAGAAAGATCCAGAAGAATGTACAGATAAGTTCGAGTTTTTTTTTCCTCGGAAGGCTAGAGTAACTTAAAAAAAGGAAAAAAACACATCTCAGAACGAGATCTCAGTTTGTGACAAGTAATAAAATGTAAGAAATAAAACATTTTTAAGATTCCTAATTGATTCCTACCTTAAAAATAACAAAAAATGACATGTATGCATGGATGTATCATAATCTGTGTGTTTCAGGTCGTTCACACTTACGAAGGCCACCAAGCTGATGTCCATCTACTGCTTCCATTTGGAGACCATTTGATATCCGTGGACAAGGACAATGCCGTCATTATTTGGGACGTCGAGTCAGAAGGTCCTTATAAAACGTTTTGACGTTACAGCAAGTTTGAAATTCACCTTAATTCCACTGATGTCACAGTGTTCATTTGGATTTTTTCTTTTTCTTTTTTTACCCTGATCTATGTTGTTCTTCTTTTTTTTCTTTTTTTTTTTTTTAGAAGTGTACTTGGAGATCTCGTTTGACAAGTCCACTTTTGAAGTCCGGGCCGTTATGCACCCGAGCACTTACCTGAATAAGATCTTGTTTGGGAGCAGTCAGGGGACTCTTCAGTTATGGAACGTCAAATCAAAGTATGATGATTTAAAGCAACCTAACACCTTGTTAACCTTTCAGCATAATGTCCATCATTAAAAAAAATCTATAAAGAAGTAGGCGGCATGGCGATGTAGCCGTTCGCACCGTGGCCTTGCGCTTCCAAGGTCGAGGGTTTGTTTCCAAAATCGCCCAGTGTGTGCTAGTGTGTGTGCTTGTGCACTGTGATGGATTGGCAACTCGTCCAGGGTGTACCCCGCCTCGTGCCTCGAATGTCCCCAGGGATGCACTCCAGGCCTCCCGCCAAGGCCAAGCTGTACAGGATAAGCGTTATAGAGAACAAGTGAATATATAGAGGTAGGATTTAAACACAGTGTGGTGTGTGCTGGTGTTGTAAGAAAATAAATGATTGCGATAAAAACAAAGCCTATATGTTACCTTAATTAGTATACAGTGGCTTGCAAAAGTATTTGGCCCCCTTGAACTTTTCCACATTTTGTCACATTACAGCCACAAACATGAAT
>JAOVVA010000031.1:4137521-4152033 GCA_028565275.1 Leiocassis micropogon
CATGTTTGTGGCTGTAATGTGACAAAATGTGGAAAAGTTCAAGGGGGCCGAATACTTTTGCAAGCCACTGTATGTATAGTTGTATAGATTATATAATCTCCTAATAGCAACAAGCAGATTAATATAAACCGTGTAGATGATGCTAATGTTACAGGAAAGGAATCGACATTCTGACCAATCAGATTCCAGAATTGGTTTCGAGCTGCGGTTAAAATTATTCTCCAAGTTCTAGGTGGTTAAAGGGTTAAAAATGGTTGTTAGTTGTATTGAGAGAGAGTGATATTTTTTTTCCATCCTGGTGTTGCGTGTGTACATTTGGGCAACGTTCACATTACCAACCTGAAGTGACTCAAACTCAGATTTTTATTTATTTTTTTTACTTTAATGTGACACAGATCTGATTACTTTATGCTGTCTGGATGCACACGTCTGATGATTTCAGAGCAGATTTGAGTCATTTTCATATGTGGTCTCCGATATGCGATTTCTTGCCTCTGCGTATGCAGAGGGGGATTTCATTTTAACAATGGAGGACGGCGGAGAAACCAGTGATTTAGTAGACGTTTGAGTCTGTCCAAGCAAAACCTAGAGGAACAGAGCATTGAGAGAGTTTTTCAGTGCCTGTGTAATTTCTGCACAGAGTTCGAGAGGATTTCACTGCGCAGAGACGTATTGGTGTGGGTTGGCGGACAGTCACGTCCACGTTAGCGACAGATAATAGTCACTTGTAATTATGAACGTGAACCGTCCTGACATGCAAATCCGATTTGTCCGGAAAAATCATAATTGTGCAACATGGCTTGTTATGTGAACGTCACCTTGACAGACCTGCGTCTTTGTTCTCAGCAAACTTCTGTTCACGTTTCCTGGTTGGGGATCGGCGGTGACCGTTCTTCAGCAGGTCAGTGAGATTTTTTTTTTAAAAGAGTCAAAACTTTATTTCTGTTTTTTTTTTTGAAGGAATAAATGTTTAATCCAGTTTTCTCAATGGCTTTTGTACTAGACTCCAGCAGTGGACGTGGTTGGTGTGGGCTTGGCATCAGGACAGATCGTCATCCACAACATCAAATTTGACGAAACTCTGATGAAGTTTCAGCAAGATTGGGGTCCGATCACCGCCTTGTCCTTCAGAACAGGTCATTTTGCCATTGCTTTGTATCATATACAAGTAATTAAGAACAAAAGCAGGGGGATGTGCTATTATGGGGAAGTAATCAATGACTGTACTAAGAATCACAGTTATGGCTCTGAGGTATGTTTTTAATAGATTTTTTTAAATAACGACATGTCGTAAAGTTTTCCTTTTCCTTTTTTTTTCTTAATGTATCCCAATTTGGCAACAATTAATCTTTTTTATTGACTAAAGAACAAAACATCATGCACTTTTTCTTTTTTATTTCTTGTCGCACTGAGGATTGCACGCAAAGCAAAGTTTGTTCATGTTTCTTATTTCTACATTATTTATATTTATACATCCTTTCTTAACTAAACATCTTAGCAAATCAACGATTACACACTTTTTTTGAATAAGTTTACGTGGCACGTCTGTTCATGTCATTCAGCTATTGCTATAGAAACAACATATTACAAAAAGTGTATTTCTCCTGCGACTGACTAATTAGAATTGAGAACTCAAGACGCTTGTTTTATTTTTTATATGGTGTATTAATGCTAATAATATTCCACATTTATTTTATCCATGTAGATGGACATTCAGTGATGGCTGCTGGGAGTCCTGTCGGACACATCGGATTATGGGATTTGGAAGAGAAGAAGCTGATTGGTCAGATGAGAGACGCACACACCACGGCCATAGCTGGTCTCACCTTCCTGCATGGAGAACCCTTGCTCCTCACTAACGGAGCTGATAACGCCATCCGGGTTCGTCAGTTTTTTTGTCCCCCCCCCAACCCCCCCGTCTCCTCATTCCTGATCACCAAGGAAATTTCTACTCACTTCTACTGTGGTCAATGGAATTACCGTACCTTTATCAATCAGTTTTTTTCTTTTGTAGGTGTGGATTTTCGATGTTGCCGGAGGTGAGGGACGTCTGCTGAGATTTAGAATGGGTCACAGTGCCCCGCCCACCAAGATCAAACACTATGACCAGACTGGACAAAACATCCTCAGTGCCAGTATGTTTGTTTTTTTTTTGTTTTGTTTTTTGCCCTTATGTGTTTAAGTATTTTTGAAAAAAACAAAAGAAATCTAATTTTATTATGTGTATTACAAGATAACATGATTTATACGTTTTTGTTATTTTCAGGCCAAGATGGCTCACTGCAGTCTTTTTCTACTGTTCATGAAAGGTTCAACAAGAGTCTGGGACATGGTAGGACTTTTGTTTCTTTTTCCACAACCTTTTGCAGTCTTAAAAGCGTATTATGTAATAAGTACTGAGTCACTACAGTGAAGCTACATCGAAGTCACGACTCGATACCATCTTCCGGGAGTTATATGTAGGCCTAGATTCTGACTGTAGAAACTAGAATTAAATGTAATATTTGCCCTGATGAAGACAAATACTGTTCGTCAGCACAGTACCTGGTATTTCCAGGTCTCACTTCCAGTAAGTCCCCGAGTTACGAACGGACCGCGGATCTACGAACATTCGTAGATGCGAACAAATTGTGGAAGTAGATTACGTGTATTGTATAAAATATATATATATATATATATATACACACATTTATACATATTTTTTATACATTCATGTATACATTCATGGAGCGAGTGACAAAGTTACCAAAAGAACTCTTATTCTTCAGCATGCTCAGTAAAACCTAACGGCTGTTTTTTTTTATTAAACTGCACAAAATTGTGTCTAAAACTCTTGATTAAACAATGAGTTTTCACTCTAAATATTGACTGTTTATTTTATTACTCTTTATTTTTTATTTATAGGTTTTTTTTTTGCAGAAATGTTTTCGAAAGCATCTTTTGCTTATGCCATATTTTTGTATGTGCCCAAGACATTTACACAATACTATAAGTAAAACAGTTGTTAGGTTTTACTGAGGTTGCTGAAGAATGAGTTCTTCTGGTAACTTTGTCACACTCGCTTCTTTCTGTTTTTTATGCAAATTCCAGGAGCGTACATTAGGTTTTTTGTTTCCATCTGAAAACTGGCCTGTCTTGTACTAATACATTTTTTCTTCACAGCCATGCCATATATTCTCCTTTAATGTTATTTATTTATAAAGTTTTAAGTTATATATGGAAATACTGAATGATTCTGTACATAATTATGCAGATATAATGAACATGTATAACAAAATTGGTACAGCATATAATATGGTGCCTAAGACTTTTGCACAGTACTGTATGTCCAGGCATATCATTTATCTCCTAACCGGACACCAAATCAGAAAGATCTTCTAGAGTTCCTCAATTTGATTGCTTTACTATAGGTTGATATAAGAGTCATTCAAGTCAAACCAGGACTTTTGATCACACAGAATAATATAACACAGTTAAAAGAGTAAAATGCACTAACGCACTTATCCCATGGTTTGCACCATTCAAATATTTTACTGCAGCTAAGAGTCTCATCACAGTACCGTGCTTGAAGTGTGGAAACGTCACCCGGTTTTACGCCTTCATTCATGAGTCCTGGTGTGATGTGAACGCCCCCTTGTCTTTTAGGGTCAGATTATAAAGCGGTCACCTTTGTAAAATTGGAGATGTAGTGCACAGTCAGCACTTTAAAGCGAGTATAACTAGTTAACATACACTAACAGTTGCTTTGCACGTTTAACTGTTAGCAAGATAACAAACACCAAAATCATGTAAGATCGCTAGACTACATTAAAGTAGTGATATAATAATATAGTGTTGCAAACTTTACTTATTTGACTTGATGTAATTTTGGAAAACATTGCCTGTTTCTTCTCTTCTTATTGGTGGTCTTCATAGTTACTTAAAGGAAGTAAAAAAAAAACTCATTCCTTCCAGCCATTTCTGTGACTTGCATAATCCTTCGGTCTATTGTTTTCTAGTGAGCACCTCGTCCCACCCCTAGTGCCCTCCCAGCCAAATATCCACCATAACCTCTGTCATAATTTAAATCTGCTTATCAGTAATCAGCAGGGCTTTCCTCAGTATTCAGACTGGGAACTCTCACCATGACTTCACTACATCTGCTGCTGCGTCAGTGGTTTCATTTTAGATTTTGGCCGGAGTGTCCCTTTAAACTGTAAATACTGTATGTTTGTGGTTTTCTATTAATCACATGCCATTTATAGGTCTGTTTAATGTTGTGGAATGTCCGCAGAACACGTCAGTTCCTGTTCTGTTTTCTGGTGTAAGCATATATAAACAGTAAACAGGTCCCCTCATCAGCCTTTTTTTTTTCTCTCTCTCTCTTGTCTGTCTTATGAAATTTAATATTAGCTCATCTTTTCAGAAGGAGAAGCTGAACTGTGCTAACTCATGAAAAATTTCCCATCGCTGATAACTTCAATGTTATCATTGTTTGTTTTAAATCCATTTATTATTCTTTAATGTGTAGTTTTTTTTAGGTCATGCAAGTCTTCGTGTGACATGTTATTATGGAAACAAAAAGTCCATTAATAAAAGTCCGTTACATGGACATGACACAGTCAAAACATGACTGTTTTTGAATGTGGTTTTGGCAGGGAGCTGCTCTCTCATCAGTACTGCGGACCGTACAGACCTACTTCCACCCATTTAGTGTAATTAATTATTGTAGAACGTCTCAGATGTGGTGTGATCGATATTTTTACACGTCCCAGTGCTGTTATGCATGTTAACACCACTCGTGGAATGCCTCTCATCCGATCTGATTACTCAGTCAGAACTAAAAAAAGATTTATCCAAAACTGAAACAATACACTACTAAGTATTTTATTTTATTTATTATTTTTCTTTTTTTTTTAGGTTTTCTATACAATTGTTTGCTCGTGCGCCGTCAGCCCCCACATGAATAGTATAAATTGGTAACAACTACAATTACATTCTTCCACCTGAAAAAAAGAACAAAAGCAGTCCGAGCTTTTAAATTTTTAATAATTAATGCATTATATAGATTTGCAGGTTGATGTGCAAACATTCTTTAGTTATTCGAGGAATTCATGAATACGTTCGACAAAATCATGTTTTAAAAGAATTGAGTTTGCTTTGAGTGAATGGTGTTTCCATTTAGTTTTTTTTTTTTTTGTTTTGGATCGAGAATCCCTTTTACTCCGTAGTAATTTCACATATAATACAGATGCAACACATGAAAATTCTGGATTCTGCAATTTACCCTGTTCATTGCATTTTTTGATCATTAATCTCATCCAGGGTCTTTTACCAAGAAGAAAGCCAAAAAGAAAGGGGTGACATACGACACCGCGAAACTTCCACCCATCACCACTTTTGCCTCAGGTATGCATCTCCCTCCTTTTTTTTTACTGCTTTTTTTTTCTTTCTTTCTCTATTGGTCGTATGTAACTAAATTCTTTTGACCTTTTTTTGGTCTTTGTATCACATACGTAAGCAGAGCATAACTTTTATTCTTTTTTTTTTAAGTGACGGTATGTTTACTTAGAAGAGAAAACCTCTCACCCATCATTGTGGTTAGATTGTTTAAGATTACTGCGTTACTGTAAACGTTCGATACTTATCTTATTACACTTATTATGAAGCACATTCATAAAGTTTTGCTGAGTTTTATCGAGCCTTTTGGTAAGGGTGTTAAGCATAACTTGTCAAGATAAGATAATGGAATTTTATGGGAATGGACGTAGCTTTAAGTTAAAGTATCACGTTTGCTACGTTTAACTGTAATTGAGAAATAGAATGTTAAAGATGAAGGATTTTAACCGATGAAATTGTATGAAATTTTCCGACTCGTTATCTTGAACTGCGATTTTGTTTTAAAGCAAGTACAGAGTTTTGCCTGAAAAGCTCAGTCTCTTTGTGCATGTTGGCTGCTGGAATCATCCCACCTGGTATTAGCAAAGAAAAAAAAAATTTGGAAATCCTGGAGAGATTGACAGAAAGATTTAATTGTAGGGCTTCTTTGAGATTTTCGTAGGTGTTCTGTGCCTCTTTTTAATAGATTTAAGAGTCCACAAATGTACCAACTTCCTACAATTAGCTTCAACCTCAAAACTTCCCAAACATTTTCAACTCAAGAGTACCTCAAAAATTGCCATGGTTCTTCTAAGAACCACTTACTGTCATTCTGCAAACGTGTACTGCATGTTAACCCTGATCAGAGGGTTGCGTATTACCCACTACTGACTGGTGAGGTAGGTAATTTACCACTTTAACCAGCGCTGTTTCGGTACAGTGATGAGGCTTAAAGAATAGTCAGGTAATGAATAAGCCCACAAGAAAACCATGGTAATTTTTAATAGCTCTTGTCTTCTTTAGTTAGGGGGGATACTTTTCTCGTTAATGTAAATGCAGTCATAATATACACTATAAATCTAATACAGGACTTTAATAGATTCTGCAGCTGAAAGGTTTATGACACCAGCCCTATTGGATGATAGACGGGTTCCCAACCAATGCAGTACTAACTAACCATTTCCATTAGAAATGTAGTGTGCATAAATGAAGACGTATTTCTTTTTGAGCCATCTGGATTTAAATGTTACTAAGAAGAATGTTCATAAGAAGGTATCCAAAGCATAGACTTTTAGAAAAAGTAAAAAAAAAAAAATGTTGCCTTTCATGTAGCCCATGACCAACAAAATGTAGCAAGTCTTCCCAAATTGTGTGAAGTTTGAGAGAACTAGAAGTAGTTCTTGACAAGTCTTGAAAATTCATAGCAAAACATACGGTTCGGTAGCGTAGGTTCTCCGTAGGTATCTTTGTGGAAAATTTGTGGTTTGTGATAGTTTGGCATCAGTTTTGACGGAGTTGAAAGTAGTTTATGAGAACATTAATGTTTCATGGCTAACAAGACATTTGTTGGATTACTAAGACATAATATTGCAGAGTCGACAAAGAAATGGCAAGAATTTCGATTTGGCGTGCTTGCAAACGGTTCATAATGTGGAGAAGGCTTCTTACTTCAAGCCACTAGTATTCCCAGAGAAGGTTTGTCAGAATTAAGGAGGAAGAAGATACCTAGCATCTACTGTGGTTAAGCTATTTATACAGAGAAGATCAGTGGGCCTAAATCTGAGCTGTGGGACACCAAACTTTACTTTAGTATCCATAGAGAAATCACCATTTACATCTGCAGAATGATTAGAGCAAAGTAAGACCTTAGCCAGGAGGGAGCTGGTCCTTTAACTGGTCCAACATTTTCTAATCTCTCAAGGAGAACAGTGTGATCAGTAAGTGTCAAAAGCTGCGTACAAGCAAGGAGACATAACCCTGCTCAGAGTGTTGTGTATTGACTGGCGAAGTAGGTAATTTACCACTTTAACCAGCGTTGTTTCAGTGATGAGGCTTAATGAATAGTGATGTAATAAATAAGCCTGTAAGAGAACCATGAAAAAAAATTAATTAACAATTTGTGTTCAGTAGTTGGGGAAGATGTTTTTCTCGTTAATGTAAATGCAGTCATATAATGCACATTGTAAATCTAGCGCAGGACTTTAATAGATTCTGCAGTTGAAAGGTTCATGCAATGTTTATGAATGTGTCCTTTCAAATATTCAGTGTAGTATTTAATCATGTCCAAGATATTCACTTGCATGTCGGTTCTGCGTGTATAGAAACGGCACGTCAGGGCGACTGGGACGGCATTGTGGCCTGCCACCAGGGTTTTGTCCTGACCACGACTTGGAATTATCGGAAAGGCTCTATGGGCGCCCACAGGCTGGAACCGGATCATTTCAACAAGAATCGGGCTCTCAACGTCCACGCCACGGTGTGTGTGTGTGTTTCTTACAAGATTGATCGTTCAACATTAAATATGACGTAATGTCTCAGTTTTAAAATCTTGCCCCAACAGGCTGTAGATATCACTTCTTGCGGGAACTTTGCTGTGATTGGGTTGTCTTCAGGACACATAGACGCCTATAACATGCAGTCAGGACTTCACAGAGGACGGTACGGCCAAGATCCAGGTCAGCTCACAAGACTGGGACATGTCACTCCCTGCTGCCTTACTAAATTACTTTTACGGTTTCAGAAGGCTCATTTTTGATGTATTTGCAGCACACTCAGGGCCGGTCCGAGGCGTCTCCGTGGACGCGCTGAACCAGGTGATGGTAAGCGCCGGAGCCGATCGTCTGCTGAAGGTGTGGAAGTTCAAATCGAAAGAACTGTTGAACACACACAGCCTGCAAGCGGCGCCGGCTTCAACACTCTTGCACAGAGACAGGTGAGAGCGGACTGTTGAGGTGGAAGTCTGAACTTTAAAAAGTGGGACCTTTTGCTGAAATATATATAGTTTGTCAGTTTTAGGTGGATGTGTTATTCAAGCATCTTTCATTTGCCCCAAAAATACGGAAGCATTTTTTGTTTTTGTAAGAAGCAGCTGTTGTTTTTTTTTTTTTTTTTTTTTCGCCCACATGTTTCTGTAATGTATAAATGATGATTTTCCTCAGTGGGATGCTGGCCATTGCTCTCGATGACTTCACGATCAGTATCTTCGACGTGGAGATGAAGCGGATTGTGCGTCACTTCTCTGGCCAGCGTGGGCAGATTAATGATATGGTGAGGTTTTGTTTTTTCCTCTCTCTCTCTCTCTCTGTTCCGAAAGGTTGCGCAATTTGTGAACTTATTGAGGTTCAACATGCGTTCGTTCTTGGTTTGATCATCATCATAATTTTTCCACATTTTATTCATGTTAAACCTGAGCAGACTTTCAGCCCAGATGGACGATGGTTGATAACAGCCTCCATGGACTGTACCATTAGGACGTGGGACCTTCCATCCGGCAGGTGAGACTTTTTTCTCAGACAGACAATGACGTCGTCTCGAGAGTAAACTCATCTGAAAGAGGGGAAGGCCAAGCGTTTACTCGGTTTCGCTTTCTGAATGATTTACTCTGCCTGATTGTGTACGATGACCTTTTTGTCGAGTCATCCAGCTCGCTTCTTAATGAACGCAGCCTAGTGAAACCGTCTCTAGAGATAATGTTTATCTTGTTCAGCTTCGAATAGCGAGGCTTTAAGCATGATGGGTTATCTTTGTGCCTGTGGCCTTGTGGTAAACACGTTTTCTCCCTCGCTTTCTCTCTCTCTCTTACTCTCACTTACTGTGTTACGGATGCAGTCTGGTCGACTGTTTCCTGGTAGACACGGCAGCCGTGAGCGTCAGCTTCTCTCCTACAGGGAATGTCCTAGCCTCTGCCCACGTGGACAGTCTGGGGATTTATCTCTGGTAAGAAATCTCGCTGTAGCTGTTTTATTGGATCAACAATAACAGTAGTAGTTCTCTTACTTACTTCTACAGCTTCTTTACTACTTCTACTTCATTCTCTACTTTTTCTCTTTCTTCTACTTCTGCTGCTACTACCACTACTACTTGTTCTTCTTCTTCTACTTCCTTTTACCCTTCTAATATTACTTATCTTCCTAGTGCTTCTGCTTTTTTTTCTTCTTCTTTTATGACTGCACTCATACTCAAGCTGAATGTTCTTGTTTCCCTGTGTAAGTGATTGAAATGAAAATCCCCTTTTTCTAACCGATTTAAGTTCTCTCTATGGGGATCTAAATTTGGTTTTAACATCAGTACATCCCTGACACGAAACAACCTTAAATTATGACACAGTATGACAGCAAACATGCTCTGTAATGTGTGTGTGGGCTGGGTTTTCTTGACAGACAGACAACGCATGTCATGGTTCGTCTAATTATGACTAGATAATAAATCTGTGCATCTTAAAATAGGGTGCCTTCTGTTTGTATGTGCAGCATATCTCAACAACTCTACATGCATATACACACATAAGTA
The DNA here is from genome assembly GCA_028565275.1 of Leiocassis micropogon. Taxonomy (NCBI): domain Eukaryota; kingdom Metazoa; phylum Chordata; class Actinopteri; order Siluriformes; family Bagridae; genus Leiocassis; species Leiocassis micropogon. The sequence continues at coordinate 4,147,389 of JAOVVA010000031.1, forward strand.
TCTATGTGCAGGTCTCACCTCATTCGGTTAAGGTCAGTTTTTTTTTTTGTTTTTTTACTTTAAACAGGTTATATAAAAACAATTCTGCAAGGAAGAGGGGGTAAAACATTTCCAGTTATCTCAAACGCTTGATGGCAGTTGTTGCTGGTTATTAGGTTTAGGGAGCAATTACTTTTTCACATAGGGCCAAGCAGGTTTGGACAGCTTTTTTTCCCCTTAATAAATGAAATCATCATTAAATTAAAATCATCATATTTCGTATTAACTCAGGTTATCGTTGTGTAATATTATTAAAATTAGTTTGTTTGAAGTAGTAGTTGCAGCATTGCATAAAAAGAACATCATTCCAACAGTGAAACATGGTGGTGGTAGTGTGCTGATCTAGGGCTGCTTTGCAGCTTTAGGACCTGAACGACTTGCCATAATTGATGGAAACATGAGTCCTGCTCTATCAGAAAATCCTGAAGGAGAATGTCGAGCCATCAGTTTGTGACCCCAAACACACCAGCAGGTGTACCCTTGAATGTCTCAAAAAATTAATAATTAATATTAAGGTTTTGTAAAAAGCTAGTCAAAGTCCAGACTTAACTCCGTATGAGCTGCTGTGGCAGGACCTTACTCAGGTTAAACCCTCCAATCTGGCTGAATTAAAACAACTCTGCAAAGAAGAGTGGGTGAAAATTCCTCCACAGTGATGTGAAAGACTCATTGCCAGATGCATTATCACAAATTCTTGATTCCAGTTGTTGTCGAGTTATAAGGGTTAGAGGCAATTACTTTTTCACATAGGGCCAAGCAGGTTTGGACAGCCTTTTTTCTCCCTTCATAAATGAAATCATCATTTAAAAACTGCATTTTGTATTTACTCATGTTATTGTTGTGCATTATTAAAATTTGCTTGATTATCTCAATTATTTAAGTGTGACAAATATGCAAAAAAAAAAAAAAAAAAGGAGGGGGGCCAATAATTTTTCACTGCACTGCCTGCCAGACACTTTAATGAGAACATCTATAATGCTGGATGTCCTAAGAATATCTTATCAGCCAAACTTAAGTTACTTCTCTTTAAAACCACTTAAAAGGAAAAGGATGAACTCTACCATGTGGCATGCAACCATAAGACAGATTCATGCTTCATGTTTCTAACATGGCAGGTTAATGATAAACTAGCTATATACTTGTGACACACAGCAAATTAAATGTAATCACTGTATAGTATTAATAACGTGACTCTTATTGTTTCTGTTGTTGTATATAGTATATAGTTTAAAAACATTTAAGGACCTAACATGGATACCTGAGGATCACCCAAAAGCTATGCTGATAAAAAAAAAAAAGAAAAAAAGCAATATTCCTAGATTTCTGTTTTTCTCTAATTGATGCCTAAACCTCAGCACCTTTTGTGTTCCAGGTCTAACACCACATTGTGTAGCTTGGTGTCACTGCGCCCTCTACCTACAGACTATGAACCTACAGTGGTCATGCTACCTGCCACCTGCCCGAGCAAAGGTGAGGGTTTTCTTCATATCCGCACACATCAAAGAAAATTTAGCATCATCGTTCGTTACACATGCTGAGATCAATGTCGTGGCTTGTATGCCAACAGACGACGAAGACGAGGTCTTGGAAGACCAGAGCTCGGAAATGGACGAGTATGTGTCTCCTGCGCAGCTGGACGAGCAGCTAGTCACTCTCTCTCTGCTGCCGGATTCACGCTGGAAGAATCTTCTCCATCTGGACATCATTAAGGTACGTGTGTGTGTACTGTAAAATTCTTCTGTTGATTATTTTCATTGTTTTTTTGCTTTGTTTAGTTTTTTGCTACTATTAACTAACACTCAGTTTTGTCATCACAGAGAAGAAACAAGCCAAAAGAGCCTCCTAAAGTGCCCAAAGCGGCACCCTTTTTCATCCCCACTGTTCCTGGACTCGTGCCGCAGTTCGCTCTTCCTGAGAAGTCATCAGAAGAGCAGGTGAACAGACGATTGGTGCACTCTCACTCTCTCACCATGCTCAGATCTTCACTGTATCTTTAATATTGTATTTTTGTTATCTTTTTATTATTTATTATCTTTCTCTTGCACAGTCCAAGGTCTTCAACTTTGGAGTTCTGGCCCAAAAGTCTCCTTTCTACGTCTTGCTCGAAGAAGCGCTAGACAGCAATCTCTGTAAGGCCGATAATCTCCTTAAGATCCCGCATTGAGCCTGCCCCATAACCAACTACAAGTCTTTCTTTATCTTGCGTACTGCATTTTATTGTTTCACCTGTTTCAGACGAGACGGCAGTGAGGCACCTGAAGGAGTTGGGCCCTGCTGCTATTGACACAGAGCTGCGAAACTTGGCACCGGACATGGGTGGGAGCCTTAGTGTCATGCAGAGCTTCCTCAGGATGATCAGCAGCATGCTGAGGCTGAATCAAGATTTCGACCTGGCGCAGGCCTATCTAGCTCTGTTCCTGAAGGTGTGTGTTTTTTTTTTTTTTTTTTTTTAACTACTACACTGTAGATTAGAGAGCATGCAGGGCATCCATTATTATTTTTCTTTATACGAATCCTCGTAAAATCTCTCCTGGATATGCACGGTGTGTTCAAGTCAAACAGTGTCTTGTGAATGATGATGCGCTTAGCCGTAGTAAAACATCCGGACGGTGCAAATGTTTTAAAGAACATGAATGATGGTCCCGCTGCAGCGGGTGGAAAGCTTAATCCTCGAAAATCAATGGACATTCGTCTTACGGAAGAGACGTATCTGTCTGTGGGAACTGTACACACAGTCATTCACCAACACCACTTGCAGTCAGACCATGGCTCAAGCATACTGAGAAAATCCAAGCACTAAGGATATGAAACACTGGGATAGGTGTATTACAGTAGCAGGGTAATAAAGGAGGTTTTTACTCTTATAACTGTGCTCTGTTATTTTGCACAATCAAAAGTCCCGGTTTGGTTTGAACACTTGTCGTAATAATGCCTGACATTCCCGTCATTTTCAATACAAGACAAAATTAGTTTTTGGACTTGGCCAGCAGATGGCAGCAGAACTTCATTACTTCTATTAAAATCTATGTTATTTATTAGTACTTACTTTTGTTTTCTGTAATTTATATTATTGATAGGTCAGTGATTAAATCTGTCAAACCATTTCAATCATGTAACCCCTTAATAATTATTTTTATAAAAATGTTAAAACAACATCTGCCTTGACGTCCCTCGATTCACTCCTAGTCAATGGGTCTGATATTTTTTTCCCAATTTCCTGGCCACAAGCTTCAGAATCTTGCTAATTAGCACTCCAAATTTATTTATAAAATTTTGCTTTCCAGAGATAAAAGCAATATAGTTTCTAGTCTGAACTGTTTCTAGTCATCTTTTGTGGTCACTCATTCTAGTCTTTGCTTTATTTCCTTTTAGCTTCACCTGCGGTTAATCGCTGAGCAGCCTGTCCTCATGCAGGAGACGGAAAATGTGCTCAAGCTGTTAGAGAGGACGTGGACCACCATACAGACGCTCCTCAACCAGAACATGTGTCTCCTGTCTTACATCAAGAGTGCACTGCTCTAGAAACCTGTTTCCAGATTTGCCTTCAAACTTATTTTTTTTAATAGTGCTAATAATAATATTACTTCCAATTATTGTTTTATTACATTTGTTTCATATGAATACAGATGCAAAAATACATTGTTTAAAAAAAATATATTGGTGGTTTGACTTTGTTGTTGAAAAAATTCATCTGCACATGTTTACAAGTGAGCTAGTCAGCTCTATCAGCAGTACGTAGTCAGTGTATCTAACGCTACCTTTTCAGATGTACGTAGCGTTCTGATTTAATAACTTGACTAGAAAAATAGTTAACATTAAGATATTACACTGCCTGGCAAAAAAAAAAAATTAGCTTTGATTACAGTCCACAGTGTAAAAATCATTCCTCATGCTCCCAAGAACCACTTGTTCACTATTTGAGTCCTGGAATAGGCCCTGTGCCGTTAAGGAAGAAAAAAACTCCATAGAAGTGATAACCTGGTCCTTCATTACATTCAGGTTGTCAGCTGACTTCATTTTAATGCCACATAACGTTGCTGATCCTAAACCTGAGCAACTGTACAGCGATCTCCATTAAAAAAAAATCTCACCACATGTCTTCTGAGGTTTTGCACCGTCCCTACAGGTTTTTAATAATGTGTTCTCAACCCAATTCCAGTCATTTCAAATCACATTAACTGTTATCTGTGTTTGATATAGGTCAGTAATTTGACCCTTCTGAAATGAAGACTTTTTACTAGGTACACAAGGTATACAAGGTAATAGTAGCCATAGAAGTAGCTAGTGATGCTAACGTCATGTTATGTTTTTTTGTCATGCACAGTAAAGAAACATGTTCCCCTTCTTTACATATATACAGTGGGGCAAAAAAGTATTTAGTCAGCCACCAATTGTGCAAGTTCTCCCACTTAAGATGAGAGGCCTGTAATTTTCATCATAGGTATACCTCAACTATGAGAGACAAAATAAGAACAAAAAATTCAGAACATCACATTTTTAATGAATTAATTGGTAAATTCCTTGATAAATATTTGGTCACCTACAAACAAGCAAGATTTCTGGCTCTCACAGACCTGTAACAACTTCTTTAAGAGGCTCCTCTGTC
>JAOVVA010000031.1:4152133-4162668 GCA_028565275.1 Leiocassis micropogon
CTACTGTGAAGCATGGGGGTGGAAACATCATGCTTTGGGGCTGTTTTTCTGCAAAGGGACCAGGACGACTGATCCGACAACAACACTCATTAACAAAACTATTTAATCATTTACAAGCTAGTTAAGATACTAGACAGCGAACTAACATGAGGTTAACCTGTATTTGTGTAAAACAGAAGCCAAATGATACCTGTAAGCTAACATAACAGGCTAACTCATTAGGCTAACATGCTGCACCAATGATGTCTGCATGCTAACATTAGGCTAACTTTTTTTGTGTGTAAACCTGCAGGAAACTGCACTGTATTGTTCTAATTTGCTGTAGGTAATAGCAAATTAGCAAACATTATCCATTTTCACTACCAAGATCTACCAATTTAAGTTTATTAGCAGGCTAAGGAAAATAATATTTAGTTAAATATTTTATTGAGTGATAATAAAAAAATAATAATAAATAGTGTAAGCTTGCTAACAATTATTAAGACGCATCTGTTTATGGGACCTGTACGCCCAATCATTCACCACAGGAGCGCAGCTGGAAGTTATTGCGACATCCGACGTGGAGTCGTGACCTCGCGCCAAGCCATTTCCACATGTTCGGGCTATTAACGGAGTTCCTGGGAGGCCAGCGTTTCAGATGTGAAGCAGGCAGTTCTATCATGGCTCTAGTGTATTGAGAACAGTGTTCATAACAGTGTTCTGTTAGTCTGCACAATCAAAAGTCCCGGTTTGACTTGAACTTGACTTGGACTAAAACCTCCTACTAGCAATGGAGAGATCAGATTTGAGATTTCTTTTTAGTTGTTTTCTCCGTACAAATAAAGATTTATTCTTCTCTGTGATCTTATCTGTCAAGATGACATTAACAGTAATTTGATTTAAAACACTGGAGTATTCATTTGAAAGAAATTAAGCAAATTATATCAGGCATATTTTGTACACTTTTCTGGCTGTGAACTTGGCTGTGATTCTGAAGGATGAAATCTCATCTTCGGCTTTCTGCACATCAATGTAAATCAAGACTGCAGTCTTCATTTGGAAACAATTTTTCTGGTGGGGGGAGAAGAAAGCGTCTGTAGGAATAGTATGAATACCGTCTTCTTCTGTGATTATACACATTTTCTTTGCTTTATTTCTCTTTATCTTTGCCTCTAGTTAATTGCAGAGCAGCCTGTCCTCATGCAGGAGATGAAGACAGTGCTCGACCTGTTTAGAGAGGACAGAGCATGTCTCTCCTTTTATACATCAGGATTACAATTGCACATCTCTACAATTGGATTAAATTAGTTTAAAAATCACTAAAGTATTCCTTTAAGCAAACTAAAGCAAGCTCTATATCCTTATTCCAAAAAAAGCATTCATGTGTGGGTGTTTGGATAGATAAGCTTGGGGCAGGGTGTGTGTGTGTGTGTGTGTGTGTGTGTGTGTGAGGAAACATGCAGGTTGATATTTGGTAAGAAGCAGGACTAGAACAGATGGGTCGCACTGTGTAGGGATGCTCCAGAGCGGTCGTTCAAGCCAAGATAGAGTCCAAAAAGGGAGGGAGGCTGCAAGCCTGTCCTCAGCAGTGTTTACTCAATCTGCTAGGTAAATCAAAAGATCTTTTTAACTCCAAATGTAAAAACCTTTTTAAAAAATTCTAAAAAATGTAAAAACCTTTAAAAAAAAAAAAAAAAAAAAGGTTCTTAATGATAGGTTTAAAAAAACGTAGGTTCAACAATAAATGTTTCACATGTTAATTGTTAACTTCTTTTTCTTCTTCTTATTATTATTGCAAATATATCTATGCCCACAGTATGTTCTATTTTAGATATTGTATAACAATAATAATAATTATAGTGTATTTTTTTATTTTTTAAAATACATTTTACATTATGCAATGTTTTTATTATTATTATTATTATTATTATTATTATAACAGTTGCATACAATATTAGATATTGTACATAATAATATTAATAATAATAATAATAATAATAATAATAAGTAGTAGTGTTGTTTCTTTTTCATATTATTATTTAAAATTTTACATTATGTAATGTTTATTATTATTATTATAACAATTATATATATATATATATATATATAGTATGTACTATTTTAGATATTGTACAATAAATATAGATTATTTTAAAATAAATTTTACATTATGTAATTACGATGATGAAGATTATTATTTTAATTATGCTAAAAAATTATATGTACGACTATATATATATATATATATATATATATATATATACAGTATGTACTATTTTGAGATATGGCTATAATAATAATAATAATAATAATAATAATAAAAGATCAATGTAACAATTGATCTTGTCGTTTCTTCTTCATATTATTATTTAAATCAATTTTAGATATTTCAATTTATAATAATAATAATTATTATATACAATTATATAAATTCATATTGTATATACAGCACTGTTATATATTTGTATATATTTAGTAATAATAATAATAATAATAATAATAATAATTTGTGTTATTTTCTATCTTCAGATGATGATGATTGTGTATGAGATAAGAGCTCAGATCAGTGTGTGTGTGTGTGTGTGTATGTATGTGTGTGTGTTACATAACGCCGGTGCTGAGGCGAGCGCGCGCTGAATGCCCGTTACAGTGTCGGCGGTAGGACCCAGTGGAAGCCCAGCGGCCGGCCCCTCCCCCGGACTGAGAGACGCTGCTGTGGTCGTTCCGGTGAAGGCGCGCGCGTCCTCTTTGCTCATCTCTGTATTGCGCGCGCTTTAACACCCCTGCTCAGTGGCCCCGCCGCTCCCGTTCAGGGCAGTTTTATCGAGCCGGTGTGTGTGTGTGTGAGAGGTGTGCGTGAGAGGTGTGCGTGAGAGGTGTGAGCCGCACCGACTCGGGGGGCGGAAAGGCAGCAGTGCGCTCCGCAGCGCGGCTCCGGGTGAAGCGGGAGATCAGAGCGCAGGTGGAGAGGGAGCGCAGCATCACTGCGTCTGAGATGCTCAAAGTGGGGATGATCAGCTCCAGGCCAGGCGCAGCTCCAGAGTACTGGATTGATGGCTCCAATAAAGAGACGCTGGGGGACTTCTACGAGCTGGAGTCGGAACTGGGACGGTGAGTACTCCTCACTTCCCCTCTGTACCGCATCAGTACCCCCTCAGTACCCTTCTGTACCCCTCACTACCTCACATTCCCTTTCAGTACCTCTCAGTACCCATTAAGTACCTTTTTCCTAGCTCTCTGTACCCCACAGTCCCTCTAATTACCATTCTAATTACCTCTCTGTATCCCTTTCAGCACCTCTCATTACTCCTCTGTACACCCCATCTCTCAGAACCTCTTAGTACCTTTTAATAACTTTTAGTACCTTTCATTACCTGTCAGTACATTTCATCACAGTACCCCCTCAATAACTTTCAGTGCTTCTAAATCTCTCTTAATACCCCAGTACTCTATGTCCCAGCACCTATTATCTCTCAGTACCCCTGAGTACCTGTCGAAACTCATCAGTACCCGTCAGTACCTTTCAGTATTTCTCAGTACCATTTAGTGAAGTTCATTAGCTCTTAATAGTGTACCTCTCAGTATTAGTAAATTTCGGTACTCTTCAGTACATTTTGGTAAGTTTCAGTACCTATCAGTACATTTCGGTACCCCTCAGGTGTCAACTCTCTGGCATGTTTTCTTTTTTAAAAAACAAAAATTAATTTCTAACAAAGCCTGTTTCTTTACTGGTATTTTTATTATAAAATATTTATACATTAAATAGTATGTACTTCTGTGCGTCTGTCTTTTTGCAAGTCTTTTTTAAAAAGTTTATTATTTAGGTTATTTGGCTTAATTTTATCATTTTTTATATCGATACTCTTTTATGTCTTCTTTTTATTAGAAAATAAAATCTAATTTCTAGTGAAATCAATTTATTTTAGTTAAGTTGATTTCTTTATATTAAAATAATTATTATTTTAAAGGGTTTAAAGTAATTTTTACATTTTGTATGTCTTTTTCTGTTATATTCAGAAAAAAATGCTTAAAAATCTGGATATTTCTAGTTTGTTTGTTATTTTTATTTTCTTTCATTTGTGTTTTTATAATAAATATCAATGTTGCATTAATTTTGTCTCTTTTAAGGAAGTTATACAGAATATATATTATTAAGTAAGTTATATGCAGTGTATATATTTTTTAATCCTTAATAAAATTTCCATATTTTAAGACTATTATTTTAAGATTATAAGACTCTCTCTCTCTCTCTCTCTCTTTTTTATGGACTACCTTTTTTAAAATGTTGCCTGTTAAAATGTTGCCAAGACCTAACTTAAAAAAACAAAACAAAAATACACTATGTTGACATAACTTGATTCAACATTAGGACTGAAAAATCCTTATAATACTTTAAAAAAAAAAGGATGAGGAGATTCCTTGTTGCTTGCTGTTTCAGAACAGATGGTGAGCCAAGGTGAGATGTACATCATGAAAACATGAATAAGGGAACACTGTAATTCCAGTATGCATTAATCATAAAAAGGTGTAAACCCACATTGACAAGTGAATCATTCATTCATTCATTCATTCATTCATTCATTCATTCGTCTGAAGTAATCGCTTTATCCCAGTGGATCCAGAACCGGTCCCTGGAACACTGGGTGCGAAATGAGAATACACCGGATGAGGTGGTTGTCCATTTTAGGATGCCACACACAAACACACACTCATGCATAATTTAGAGGCACAACTGCACCTTGCATGGAAGGAGGAAACCATAGGAGCCAGGGGGGAAACTCAGCCGGACCCTACATGAACCAGAGCTCAGGTGGGAACTGGTGACCTGCAGCACATAAACTTTAATCAAGTTTTATCCAAATGATTGCTTAATACTCAACAGATCGTCGAATCTATATAGACAGAAGCAGTAGTCTGTGTTTAATCCAGATTTTCCAGGCCCTGGAGCTGTTTAAGTTCTAGTTGAATTAAGCATCCGCTTTGGTGAATATGGTAAGTGTGAATTTTCTATTTGTGTTGCTTCCAGCGTGGCTTTGATGCGTTTATTCCACTGAAGCTTTGTAGTCAACTGAAAAGGTTTTGGCAGGCTGGATTGTAATTATAATCAGAGCTGTTTCATCTGACAGAAAGCGAGAGAACGAGTGCATGGAATTAGCAGAAAATTAGAGCGAAATGCTCCCATATGGAGTCAGGATGGCCAGCGGGAATCTGCAGGAATGGGGGCTTGCTGACTAGGCGGTCTTGCGAATTTAGGACCTGCAGTTAATCGCCACAGTGGTGAAAATCAAAAGCATTTAGATAAGTACATTATATGTTAGTGAAGTGGTGGTTTAGTTTATTGGCTACAGTGTTTAGTGCTTGGCCCCGTAGCATGGCAGGATTTTATATATCATGGAGAACAAGGTGATGAATCACTTAGAAAGCCTCGGAAGGAGCGCTCTCATCAGCTGTGCCAAATGTAAAGCCCTCGGGTCCTAAATCCAGCAAAGCAAGGTGAATCTGTAATGAATCTAGGGAGATTTGCTCTTTCTCTTTTGCTTTCTCTCTCTCTCTCTCTCTCTCTCTCTCTCCCACTCTGTCGATCTATTTCCTTCCATCTTTTAGTTGCTTGAGATTATATAATACCGGGCAAGCAGAAAACAGAAACGGAGTGAAGAGCTTGGGTAACATACACACACACGCACACACACACTCCCTCATGCTGCTTGCCTCCCTGTCATCCATGCATTAAGCGCATAGAAACAATAGAGCTGGGAAATCCATTATCGCTAAGTGGCTACCATGATAGACGTTTATCGAGTTAGGAACTCCTCTAAGCTTTTGCAAATGTTGTACGCTCATCAAAAGTTGGATTAGGTTTGCCGGATGATTGATGGAAGAATCACAAGACGTTCAGAAGTAGAGCTTTTGGCAGCTACAACTGCAGAGCTATCTGTCTGAGAGAAACTGCAGAGAAATGCCCTAAGGCAGCGGCTCTCAAAATTTGGGATTGTGAAACATAGCCGGGAGATCCACAATCTTGTGGTGGAAATGACAACCCACCATTATCATTATCATAGTGGTTATAGTTATTTTTGAGTTTGTGTAGAAATTAGCCTGTCTAATTGGTAGCATTAATGAAATGGGTTTAATAATAAAATATATAAAAAAACAAGCAAACCTATAAATTAGGTGAAGTTGGACCTAATGTGCAGAATTTATAAAAATTTAGGAATGAAAGCCGTCCATAGCTCCAACTTGTGCAACATGGACACTCGATCGGATTTGACCCGGAGCTAAATCCTCCGAGCGCAAATCATCTTTGCGCCATTAATTTCTTTTATGGAGGCAGGCGAACATGCTGTGCCGCATAAACAGGAAGACGCAAGTGATTAAACGCATACCGCAACAGCCGCAACGCAGGGCGGGGATGCACGATGGCTTAGCAGCCCTATGCAGCTGAGAATACTCAACTCAAATGAGAATACACCAGATATACTGGTGCAGTGGTCAGTCAAATCGTCTCCTGTGGTGTCACGAGTCGCGGCAACGGATCACCACGAAAAATCTTAGCCGAAGATCTCCGAAACTAAAAGGAAATATATGTCGGTTGGAACTTTTTAATTCATTCAAAACACAAATCAGAGCAGTGGATAAACATGTCCTGGATTCAAAAAGTGTACAAACCTCTTAGTGGGTCATCTGGAATTCAAATAAATTTAATCAACTCAAACCAAGATGTTGAAAATGGCCAGCGTGTTTTATCCTTAGTATCAATTTGACACAAGTAGAAAAATCTTATGAGCCTTGTTATATGGGTAGTTTGCTTAGTTTAACAGATAGTGCTTAAATGTCCCCTATAGGTATGTTCTTAAATCGTATTTATTACTTTCTCTTGGTTAGGGACAGAGAAAACTTGCAAATTGGCTAACTTAAGCGAGCCAACTCTAAAACCAGTACACAAGCTTGCTAGTAAATAATAACCCAGATGCACTATATCGCCAAAAGTACTCACTTGCCTGTCTTTACATGCATGTGAACTTGAGTAACATCCAATTCTTAATCCATAGGGTTTAATACGATCTTGGCCCCGCCCCCTTTGCAGCTATTACAGCTTCAACTCTTCTGGGAAGGCTTTCCACAAGGTTTACGAGTGTGTTCATGGGAAATTTTGACCATTCCTTCAGAAGCGCATTTGTGAGGTCAGACACTGATGTTGGACGAGAAGTCCTGGCTCGTAGTCTCCGCTCTAACTCATCCCAAAGGTGTTCTATCGGGTTGAGGTGCAGGCCGGTCAAGTTCTTCCACACCAAACTCACTCATCCATGTCTTTATGGACCTTGCTTTGTGCACTGGTGCGCAGTCATGCACAGGAAGGGGCCGTCCTCAAACTGTTCCCACAAAGTTGGGAGCATGAAATTCTCCAAAATGTCTTGAGTTCCTTTTACTGGAACTAACGGGCCGAGCCCAAATCCTGAAAATCAATCCCACAGTAGTTCCATCAAATTAAACCCTATGGATTAAGAATTGGATGTTACTTAAGTTCGTATAGATGTGAAGGCAGCTGAGCAAATACTTTTGGCAATATAGTGTATTTTTCTTTTTTTCCAGAGAGTGAGACATAAGGAGCTTTTTTTTGTTGGCATTTTGGGATTTTTGAGAAAAACAAAAACAAGTTTCCATTTGGGTTTCTTGAGTTTGTTCCAGTTGAATAAACATTAAAGCATCATCAGCAGATGGTTTCCCAAGGAGAATCCCCTCGAAAGAAAAAGGTAAACTTGGTAACCATCCGAAGAGCTCTAGGGGAACCCTATAAAAGGGTACTTTAGATACCATCTATAAATCAGCTCTAATCCCACCTTTAGGGGTGAGAGACTTTATCGAGGAAAAAAGTAAGCAGGGGCAGTAGTGAAGCAGATTCAAGCAGATTCACAATCTGCCTCTGAGGCCACAACCATTTAGGACCAGGAGTCAAAGAAAGGAAAGACCAGCAGTGCTCTCAGGTTGGGAGGGATTGCATCAATCAGAGCGACACTACCCAATCATGGGGCTTTGTGCCTTAATGTATGCATAAAATGCCCTTAGTGATTTTTTTGGGGCAGAAATATGCTTATTATTAACCCATACATTGGAGTAGTCAAGTGGCAACGTTGGGAGTGTATTTGTTCACACATGGATCTATATAGTATGCGTGTTAATGGAGGAGTCAAGTAGGGGGCACACCAGAAAATTTAATCAGACAGTTTTGCATGAAGCAAACAAACATGGCGACACTCAAGGAGCTTAGTTTTCATGTTGACATTTAAGATGGTAGGCCGGCTGATCTGACCAGCATATTTGTCGCTGTTCAGCAGTATAACTCACACAGGTATTTATGGATCCAGTTGCATAACTTCTTTCCTGAACTTTCTGCCAGTTTTGACGTGCCACATATTGCATCTTGCAAGTACATGTGCACATCATGTTAATTTATGAGGCTGTACACAAGCTACACACCAAACTAATATGCAGGATTGGCGTATCCAAATGAAGCTTGGATGCATGTGTCGGTTCCCTGACAAACGAAACCTCGCGTTTGCCGGAATCACGTGACCAACTCGTTCATGTAAAGGCTCGTGCATTCTTCAGTTAATTTTCAAAGATTCAGAGATGTTGATTATGTGCATAAACATTTCCTTGACCAGTGCAGCTGCATGTACATATTATGTAATTGTGCTGCTGGCAATTTTACGATCTAGTTGCTACACAAAATTAGTCCACTAGATGGCAGTACAATGAGCCCTTTAATGAAGCTTCATGAATGAACCTTTTGATGAAACTATTGGCTGGGAAGCCTCGACACCTATATGAGGCTTCATCTGGCCATCACTACTAATCTTCACTCTCTATTGTTGTCAAAGATGTGTAGGGGGTGGGAACTGGATAAAATGACCAAATTATCTGGTCTTGACAGCCAGCAGTCATAGTGAAGATAAGCACACCTGTGTTATGTAACTTTACCGCTAAACAGTCAAATCAGCTGACGGGGAGATACAGTAAGTACCATCTTAAATGTCAACACGGAAACCAAGATCCTCGCCATGTTTGTTTACTTTATGCCAAACTGTCTGATTGAATTCTAAGGGGTGCCCCCTACTGGACTCCTCCAGTAACACACAAGCTTCAAATTTCAAATATGTTTAATAAAAATCCAAAATCAGATTATAAAATCGAACAGAATCAAAGATTCAAAGATGTGCTAGGGATACATCACATGGCATTTTACATTTCTTTTTGTGACTTTTTTTTGTGAATATAACAATATTTCCGTTCATTTGTTTTATCTGAATGGATTTAGTGATGCTTACGATTTAACAATCTGGCCGAGATCATATCTGTCTGTGATATCTGTCGGACTGTTGTAGTCCTTCTTCTCTCCGAGCGTTAAACAGCCAAACGGCATGGCCTTCCTAGGGAGAAAAAGAGAGAGAGAAAATAACTGAAAGGTTTATAAAGAAATACAGAGGAACTTAATACAGAGGTCTTAAAAAGAAATAAGGAAATTCAAATGTAAATGGCATTCAAACCCGTACACAGACCCTGAATAAATCAATCAATCAAACACATGATTTATAGCGTAATACCCATCACTGAGAGTGATATCATACACACAATGTCACTCATGGCTCATCTCCAGGATCGTTCCTTCCCGTCAGGGGGAAATGAATTGCGATGCCAGAACAGCGTTAACGTCAAAGCTTCCAAATTCGGGAGACAGAGAAACAGCCGGCGGTACCATGGGACTCGAACCCGCCAGCAAAATTAATTTACCTCCAAATGCCCGGAGATGGGCACGCCGATGGTGCGTGTTTGTCTCGCGGAGAAAGAATGACTCAGGACTCAAGGGAGAAGAAGAGGAAGATGAAGACAAAGAAGTGAAGAGACAATTCCCAAAATAAATTCTGAAACGAACTGCAAGTTTCAAAACCCCAAAGAATTACAAAATCAGCAAAAAAAAAAAAAGAAAGACAGAGAGAAAGAGAGAGAGAGAGAGAGAGAGAGAGAGAAAGCACTATAAAGGGCATTACAAACTAGAAAAAAATGAAGACAAATAAATAAAAGATATCATGAGTCCAACAGAGCAGCTCGATCTGAACGTTATTAGAACATTTATTAAATGCTCAGCAGGTAAGACAGCATTTCTCCAATAGTTAAAATAAAATATACTATTATAATCAAATTATTTTTGAGATTATGTGGGGATGGAACCTTGACTGGAGTTGATTAATTCTCTATAACAGCGTCTCTGACAGTGGTGCAAGTTTATATTAATGTGCTCGTTCTGGCACGTTATTGTTTCTATAGCAACAGCTCGCTCACAGGGACTCGGACAGCAAAGGTGGAAAACCTCGAAAAAAGATGAGTTGACAGTTTATGGTTTCTCGGGTAACGTGACAAGATGGGGTATCGTGTGTTGGTCTTAAAGTGCTCCTATTATGCCATTTTACAGGTTGCTAATATTGAGTCTCTTAAAACAGGTTTACATGTACGCAAGGTCAAAAAACACTTTAGTTTTCTCCAAAAATAGATTTAATTTT
>JAOVVA010000031.1:4192733-4220024 GCA_028565275.1 Leiocassis micropogon
ACGCAACATAAACGTCTAGGACGTTCAGAGCGCGTTCGTTTATCCAAAAATTTTACGCCCGTGTGAACAAGGCCTAATACATTACCCTTAAAAAAAAAAGAATAAGGTAAAGGTAAACCCGTATACTGTAGAATACTGTACTGCTGTGTCTCCTGCAGTGCTAGAATATATGTTGTTGTTATGTTGTAGATGTTATTGTCATTTTCTTTGGTATAAGTACTGTAGGGTAAATACAGTAATAATTCACTATCCCAAGCTGTCTTTTCCTTTATGGTCGCTTTGTGCTGTCTCTACAGTACTAAAAAAAATCTATACAGTATTACATTTTACATGAAAATTTATCTTAATTTACCTTAATATTTATGTTACAAAACTAGTAAATTACATTGTTCTTGATTTTTTTTTAGCATGAAAACGCATGAGAAATTATAAAAATTGAGAAGGATACTTACGGTTTCTGCAAAATTGCGAACAATTATTAGTTAGGTTCTAAGGAAAAATCTGCAAACAACTGAGGCCGCCAACTCTGAGCGGCAACTTCGGTGGGGGGATAATATTTTCTCTTGCCAATAGTCAACTTCACACCCCAGTCCAATAGGTGGCAGTATTGCTTCAACCATGGCATAAACCCACAAGAAGAAGAAATGCAAGCGTTTGCTGAAAATCCAAGTGGTTTGCTGAAGTATATTTTTAGGACCATTTTAAAAACCTGAACTGCTTATGAAACGAAAACTGGCCCATCAAATCAGTTAATTTAATACACCAACAAGGGATTGTTTAAATGGCATAATTGGTTCAATCACAGCTCTACTAAATATTAGGAGATATTATTGTGTGCAGAATTTTAAAGGCAATTGGACTGCAAATAATTTATTCCTAATTCATAACAGGGTGCATATTGTTACATTACAGTTCAGTGTGTCCTTAGATATACCTTACAGGTTACTCCAGCAATGTTACTGTTCATTAAATTAAATCAAACATTAGTAGTTTTAGTGTCCAAAGGTCTTGTAGTACAGTATACAAGTATCCAATACCATGCATTGTTCTACAATTCTGCTTATAATTTAACTTGATTGAACAATTCAGTTGGATGAGAGTCACATATTTAGGGTCATGACACCACAGGAAGCAAACCACCTCGGACAGGATCATTCACGGACGTATGGGCTTCTTTAAAACATTTGCACTATTCAAATGTTTTACTGCAGGCTCAGAATCACATTACCATACTCTGCCTGAAGTCTTCTGTAAATGTCAAACTGTTTTTAAACCTTCATTCACAAGAAATTTCACATATCTTGGTTTGACTTGAATGTACCTTGTAGTAGGCAGTCACATACAGTATTATGTAATACACCGGATAATAATTCTCACATGTAGCGTATCCTATGTTGTATAGTACGGTATGTAGTAACTGTATTATTAGTTCTGCCCCACATTTCATTTGCCCAAAAATCTTGACTCAGGTTAAAAATGTATAACCTCAGCTACAAGAAAAGAATATTCAAAATCCTGATCCAAAAACATTAAATTTGTTTAATTGATTTTTGCTATATACAGGGTGGGCCAAAAGTTTAAATCTATAGGCATTTTTCTTATTATAAAAAAAATTATACTTTTTATTTCAGACCTAAACTTACAATGACCAAACTGTGTAGTAATCCGTTTGCAGTTTCACAGTGCAAACACAGCTGCTTTACATGGGGAATGCACAACACACACGGTCAAAAACCTGATTAAACCTGATAAATCGGTTTTATTGACAAAAAGAGAAAATAGATTAGTGGTTCTCAGCCACCCAGCAGTGAGATGAGACTAATCGTGGTTAAACGAGCCCCTGTTGGTGATCACTGGTGGCTAATCCAATAAAGGTATGGTAAAATAAAGATAATGAATATCCAATATACTGTACATGATGCACTTGTTGTACGTTGGCTAATTTAGAATAGATGCAGCGGTTAAATATGGCTGGGGTGTCATTATGTTTTCATTGCTGCTATTATTCTTCTCTTGGTATTCAGTTAGCATTTGTTATATTTTTAATGTTGAATCACTTTCCTCAAAGCTTAAATTAGGTAGGGTTTTTCAGATTATTATTATTTTTTTTAAATCTATCTATCTTACCGGGTTTATCATACATATTAAACGGTTAAATACACCAGTATGAGCAGGTGAACCTCTCATGAGCTCTCTGTGAGCTGCGGGTAACCTCTCGTAGTATATATAAAACAGTGAACAGTGCCTATATACATTCATTGTCCAATGTATATAGAAATAAATTGTATTCACATGAAGGCAGTTTAGGGATATATATATATATATATATAGTATACATGCATAGAATATACAAAACAAAAACAATTATATTAAAAAACAGTGCCAGATTATTTATATAGATATAAAGTACACAGAATAGACAGGTTAGCTCTGTCGCCTTGCACCTCCAGGGTCCCGGTTCGATTCCCGCCTCAGAGTCTGTGTGCATGGAGTTTGCATATTCTCCTTGAGCTGGGTGGGTTTCCTCCAGTTCCCTGCTACAGATTAGCATTCTAATTGGTGATCCCAAATCATGTGAGTGCGTTTGTCTGGTGATGGATTGGCACCCTGTCCAAGGTGTACCCCTCTTCGTGCCCTAAGTCTTCTGAGATAGACTCCAGGCCCCTCGCAACCCTGTATACAGGATAAAGTGGAATAGAAGATGCCTTTATTTGTCCACAAAATTTACATTTTCCAATTGAGTTTGCCCGTTACACTAAGACTATGGTTTAATCCTGTGTGCCCTATTCTTAACCCTGCTATAATAATAGTTCTCCTCTCTTCTGTTCTGCCCCATACTTTCCCTCTTTTTTATTTGCTTTTGAATTTTGTGCAAATATTATAAAGTGCATATGTTATCCGTGTCTTCTTTAACCAAACTTGGGGCTTGGTGGGGTTCCTCCGGGTACTCCGGTTTCCTCCTACAGTCTAAGGACATACAGATTAGCGTTCTAATTGGTGTTCCAAACTTGCCCGTAGTGTGTGAATGAGCGCGAGTGTGTGTGCCCTTTGATGGATTGGAACCTCATGCCCTAAGTCTCCCCCGCGACCCTGTGTACAGGACAATGAGTGAGGGAGTGCGAGAGGGAGAGAGAGTTCTTTAATTATTGTGTTTTCTTGACTTCTGCTTTGCTTACTGGGATTAATGGGTGTACTGGTAAGGTGTACGCAAACATTTGGCCACGCTTGAGCGCTCTTGGAGTTTACCTCAGTTTTAATCACCGCTCAAAAAGAAGTAGAAGAAGAAGGAAAAAAAAAAAAAACTCGTCTGTCGCCGTTGACGCCCCCTACAGGCGCCCGGGTGTAAGCGCTCGGTCAGCAGCGGCTCATGACAGGCGGGGAGGGGGAAGGAAGAAGTGGAAGCCGCGGATCCATCTTCAAGAGAAAATAGGAAAGAGACCGCGTTTCCACCAGTTTTATTTCGTTTCTTTTAGCGGCATCCTTCCTTGTAAATACGTGTCAGGGAGCCCGAGGTGGGGGCTGTGTCATTGTCTGTAGGATGTCCCGACATGAAGGTAAGGTAAAAAGAAAGAGAAGGAGAAAAACACACACACATACACACAGTCGATTGCTGCGTAAAAAGAATTTTGAGCAGCCGCGGGTTGCCATGTTTTGTATTGAAATGCACTGGGAAAGGCTCATGATGGCCGCCGCCATGTTCACTTCCTTTAACGTATCACCCTCTCTCGGCCTCTCTCACGAGCCCTTTGTGGAAAATTCTAGAATTCTGAGAAGCGCTCGTGCCGGTCCGCCTTGTAAGTCGCGCGACAAGAACGCTCGGACGTTACTTAGCATTCGCGCTAGCACCTAGCTTTAGCGAGCGCCCCTGGCTTTGGCCTGGTGTAAAGGGCGAACCGAAGCCCCGAGTGAAATATTCAGCTGTTCCGAGACGCCAGAGGTGACTGCAGTGTCATCGAGGCCCTGCTTTACAATCAATTCGTTTATTAAACGTCCAGCTGAATCCGAGTCGAGCAGGATGATCCAGCAAATCTTAGCCACGCTAAGCTAAGCTATGTTAATTTAAGCCGGGCTAGGCGCCGGTATGTGGCGGTCACTCGGATGAACCTGGGCCGCCCTTGCTACTGCTGCTTCACTCGTGTAGCTCAGGTTGAAGCTAGCGTTAGCCTCCAGTTACGCTATCTACAAGTGCTGTAAAAGTGAATGACTTGCACGTCTGGAAATTAGCACGAAGCTACACCTGGCGTGTGTTAGCTCACGCCAAGTCTTCGTTTTTGCTATCAACACGTCGAGTATAAATATCTTAGAACGTCATAAACTCGTTTACCAAAACACAAATAAGCAATATTTTGTTTAATATCTTAGTCACAGCCGAGTTGTTTAGCCGTCAGGGTGTATCACAAGTCTTCCAGATATGCTAGCTAAGTTTACCTGAGTGATTAGCTTACTTACTTACAGACATCCTGACACAGAATCAGCCAGAAAGTCACTTTTACTTAGGTTTTATGTATAAATATATTAATATAATATGAATGCTGTCTATTTTTACTCTTACACATTTGCACACACATATGATTGTTGGCTTTGAGTCTGGTTTTATTAGTTATTTTACTTATTTCAAAATCTCATTTGAGCAAGTTTACATTACACCAGTAATCCGATTTGCTTAATTTGTATTATTCAATCTTCACATAACCAGCATTGAATGATATCCTCCTCCTAAAGTGGATTGAAGATTAATCTGCTCTTGTTTCTTGAAATCCCATAGAGACATCTGTTAAGATTGTGTGTACTCGAACTAATCCGATTCAGATTATTTAGGCGCACGTGTGAACAATGTATAAATTTAGATTAAGTGTAATCAGAGCTTGTTTCTAGAAATCCAATAGAGAAATCTGTTAAGCATGTGTGTACCCGGAGGCACATGTATAAACAAAATATAAAAGTGGATTAAGATTAATAAGATCTTGTTTCCAGAAATCCCGTAGATACACCTGTTAAGCATGTGTGTACTCGGACTAATCCAATTTGGATGATTCAGATTATTCAGGAACGTATACACATGGATTAAAATGAGTCGGGTTGTTAATAGTTTTTAAAAGTCCCACAGACACGCCCACTAAGCATTTGTGTACTTGGAAAAATCTGATTCGGACAATTCAGATTTTTCAAGCACATATGTGAACAATGTAATAAAGTGGAATAAGAGTAATCAGATCTTGTTTCTACAAAACCCATAGACACCTGTTACGCTTGTGTGTCCCCGGAGGCACATATGTGAACAACATATAAAAGTGGATTAGGATTAATTAGATCTTGTTTCTAGAAATCCCATAGAGACACCTGTCAAGCATGTGTAAAGATTCAGATTATTCAGTTGCATGTGTGTTTTTAGTATAAAAGTGGATTAAGTTCAATCACATCTTGTTTCTAGAAATTTCATAGAGCCACCCGTTAAGCATGTGTGTATTTGTAATAATCTGATTCGGATGATTCAGATTATTCATGTGTGAAGAACATATGTTGTGACGTATTACATCATGAATCGGTTTAGTGTCTTAGTCTGTTTAGTATTAAAACAGAATTAATCGGAGATGACGTTTCCTGTGAAGTTATTAGGGATGGTAATAATTCGATTAAACAATTATTCCAGTGATGGATCTTGGATAGCAAAATCTTTTGTTTACATCTGTAGTGATTAAAGGTGGGAGAGAGTTCGGGAGAGAATTCGTCCAGTTATGTTTCATATTTCTTTTGTGTGGCAATTCTGAGCAAATTATTTGTTTTAAAAATATTATTTAAAAATAATAATAATAATTAGGATACTTATAAAATCGTGATAGTTTAAGAATCGTATTTGCACTGATGTATCATGAGAATATCATTTGGGGTCGTCCTTGGTGATTCTTATCCCAAGTATACTGCTATACCCAACTATAAGTTGGAGTATTTCATGTTATCCATATTTCTCCCAATAGGAGTGGAAAACCTGATATCTGATTACTTTAAATATAAAAAGGGCAGATTGTAAAGTATGTAGAGATGATTAGTAATCATAAACCGCAAAAAAAATCCTGCATCTAATCTATAACTTTATATATTGTATATGTTAAGAGCGATACATGGTTAAACTTGAATTAATAAAGTGTTTACAGCGGTTTAACCACTTGACTTAGAAAAAACATAATTAAAACATGTATTAATAAATATGAGGGCACCGTTACCTCGCGTCTCCAGGGTTGAGGGTTCGAGTCCCGCCTCGGGTCTGTGTGGTCCCACAGGTTTCCTCCCACAGGTTTCCTCCCACAGTCCAAAGACATGTAAGGTAGGCTGATTGGAATTTCTAAAGTGCCCGTAGTGTGTGTGTGTGTGTGTGTGTGTTATGCGATGGATTTGCACCTCGTTCAGGGTGTAGCTCTTGCCTCATGCCCTGAGTCCCCTGGGATAGGCTCCAGGCTTCTACCATTCCTGAACAGGATAAGAGGTTTTAAGAGTGAGTGATAAATCTGATTGAGTTGTAAACATATTTATTTAAATGCATGTTAACACATTAATCAAATTGCAGGGGAAATCTGATTATTTATAGTTATAAGAGACAAAACTTTCTCTTGCCTCCCTTGGCATTTTCGTATATACTGCTTGTTTTATACAATATATGTTTATTTATTTCTTGTATATTTTAGTTTTTTTTTTTTTTATTGCTGTGGTCTTAGTAGTAGGAAGATGTTCATGTTAGAGAAAGTATATGTCTTACACAACTGTACAAACACACAGTGTAAATGTAGAAATGCACTCGTTTTATATGGTAAAGGATAAATATTCTGGTACTGTTTCGTTCGTACCAGAATATTTATCCAACTGTGTTACACACTTGTGTGACTTCTTAACAAATCTAATCATAGTAACATTGTGTGTCATCCTGGAGGTGTGTAAACTGGCATGTTCAGCTTTTATTAGTCGGTCATAATCCTCCAGATGCGATGGTTATTTTCGTTTGTCTTGTAGCATCGATTCCCCGTGTTATAAATTCCTTTAAGCATCATGAAACGAAAATTTTTAGGATTTTGTAGACTAGTGAGGGAGGAAGTTGTCTAAGGATTAAGGAATGTCAGGGAGATTTTGAGCGATGACTGATTAAGTGCAGCGTTGAAACATCCTCCTGACCTTGACTGTATACAGAGTTGACATGTCAAAGGGAAATTCAGTGTAATGTGTGTTTATTAAAAAGTGTTAAGCCAGAGCAAGTCTCCAGAACAGCTTGGTTGGTTTAGTTATCAAACATGGCAGTTTCTCAAAGCTGTGCTAACTGGGTTTACATCTTTTATGCTCTATACAGATTCGGGATGGATGTGTTGCGTCATGGTGTAAAGTGATTAGTGAGCAGAACTATTTGCATTGATTGGCAGTAATGTGTCTTTAAGCGGACAAGTCGAGTAAGAGTTGTTGCTGAACTGTTAAAAGTACTTTGGAGGGTCGAGATGGACCCGACCCAATTCTAAGCTTAATCATGAGACACACTTATCAAGCTTAAAACACCCTCCATTCTGGGACATTTGCTTGGATGCCATCCAGGTACTAGGAGCTACTTTTCCACATCATTTTTTTTTGTAACTTTTTCTACACATCTGTTTAGACCGGGGCCAGGTGTAGGTTTTCTTGTTAACTGTTTATTTATTGACTCTGTTTTACCTGAAGAACATTCGCTCCTCTTGAGTTTTCTTATGTATCAGACTAATCTATAAGCACAGTCCTTGACTGTAAGCTTTCCAAGACAGTGTACGAGTTATTATTTGTGATCTGCATACTAAATACTGAATAATGTTCACGCATCACAACAACTCGATTTCGGTGACGTTCATTGTTCGAAATGCTGTACATTGCAATGATTTCAGTCCGGGTTTCCTGATCAAAGGAACATTTCAGATTTGGATTCTTTCTCTACTGGTTCATCCAAGACCAGGTTATTTTTAGAAAACTTGCCTCAGAAACTCTGTTCAGGTCAGAGTTTACCATTTTTGAGGATTTTTTTTTTCCCCTGGTTTTTAGACGTAATCAATTAGCGAAAGCAGCTTCAGGAGTCGTCCAACGCCAGGCTTGTCAGCAGCCCGTGACAATCGGGAGGGCAAAAACACAAAAGTTTTGGATCATTGGTAAAATTGGTGGCCTGGTGTTCATGCCTGGAGAAAAAAGAAAAAAATTGAGTTCCCAGAAATATGTTGTGGATTTAAGGTGCAGCCTCAAATCACAAGGTTTTTTTTTTTCCTTGCTTGAGTTCACAAACTTGTTACAAGTTAGCTGCATATTTCTTGAGCGCTCAGCTAATCACAAGGCTGCACAGTGAGCTTTTCAAAAAAGAGAATTATAAGAATTCAAGTCCATAAGAAATTCATGGAAGATTCTGCCAAATTTTGGAAAAGTTTGTGGTTGGTTGTTGCAGCATTGTCTTCCCTTGAAAGAAAAAAAAAGAAAAAAAAAAGTGGAGAAAAGTTTCAGCCTCCCTAGCAACGGTTGAAACTCTGGCTGCTGAAAGAAAGAGTTGTGTGATCTCCGGTGGTTAGTGTGTGAGAGATGTAATAATCAGCTAGGAAATGTGTAAGGACAAATCTGTAATCCAAGTTCTTAAGATGCATTTTAATTTGTACTGCAACTTTTTAAAATGGGGGGGGGGGCATTAAACCTGTACAAAGCAGACCAAAAATGTTTTAAGGGCACTGTGGATGTTCTGAAGACACTTGGGTGCAAAGATCACGGTAGGAGTTTGGAAAGATTGAGCACGCTGTGAAAAGTATTTTTAGAAAATGTAGAAAGAGAACAAGCAAGAAAGTATTTGATTTAAAAAGGGGTTTGAACAGAAAGGAAGATGGAGGAGGTCAAGACCATTAACCCGTTTCTTTACCTCATTGTATTTCACTAATTTTTCACTTAACTGATTTATTGGGATTGTGCCATCTATAACTGATTAAACAAAATGTTAAAGGCCACCTATTATGCAAAATTCCCTTTTTAGTCATTCTTGTATGTTCAGACTTTTTTGTCGTATTTAAATTTTTTTTTAGATTGGCCTGGCATTGAACACGCTGATTAGATTTCCCTCCTGTTGTGACCTCATGTAGAAAGAGTCCCTCCCCCGGTTTGTTGCTCAACTTTGCTGTTCTCTGGGTGGGCGTGGCTCAGCGGTAATTTACATAGACACTGAAATGGTGCATTTAGAGCAGGAGTGAGGGAGAGGGAGAGGGATGGAAAAATGCTTTAACGGAGGGGTATTTCAGCTGGGGCGTTAACACTATGGAGGAGCTCTGAGACCTGTCTTAACTTATTAAAGAAATAGTAATATATGGGACCTTTAAACAGAGAAACAAATGTGCGTCTTGTCACTGCTGATAATTAATGATTAACAAATTATTGGTTTAGGGAAAATGTGTGAAGTTTGCATTAAAAAAAAAAAAGAAAATTGTATTGCTTAAAATTAAGACCTGTGCTTCACCAGTCTCAGCATGTGGATGATGTTTGTCACGTCCAATAACTTCACGTCCAAGCTTCAGAATCGTTGAGTTCTGTCTATATATTCGTGTCCGCTATTATTTGCATGCACAAAAGTAACAGCATACAGTCTTTGATACAAGTTATCAGAGAATTTACTTAGTCAATGGTGAGTATATAAATGTGAATATCTGCCTTGTCAATCAAAGTGACTCTTTGAAAGTGGGCGGGGTCTTTGTACACGTCAATTGAAACGCACCAGATTCTTATGTGAACGCTGGCATTCTGGCTTGTGAAACTTTCCTTAAATGTAACCGTTGTGTAAAATGAATCTCTGTCGAACAGTAAATACCTCACTCCTCAGAACAGAATAAAAGGTAATGCCACAGGGATTAAATTGCAGCATTTGAGGCTTTCAGGTCATAGAATAGCCTAAAGACTTCCAGAATACCTGTTCATGCTAGTACTTGTGCAAAGGTTATGAAGCCTTCACAAATCGGCACTCGGGCGATCACCCCGAAGCAAAAAACAAAAACGAAAGCAGAGACATGGTCTCTTAGGGTTGGAAGATCATGTGGCTGTTGAGGATAGAAATTCGGGTCCAATCGTAAGTATTTCAAATATGTTAAATATGTGATTTTGGACAAACAAACTTTTTAGCGTGGACGAACGTTTGGAGACGGATCTGTGCAATAAACCTTTAACCTTGATTCGGTTATTGATGTTTTTTGGAGTAGATGTGTAAGATTATAACTAAATACAGGGAGAATGTTTTTACGTGTGTGTGTGTGTGTGTGTGTGTGTGTGTGTGTGGTCGTTTAAAGCCGTAGTCCGCATATGTTTTGTGAAGGTTTTATATATAGGACATGTAGCACATACCAGAGCTAACACAGCAGGGACAGGTGTTTCTCACCTCCTCCTCACACAGTTCTTGTACTTCACCGGGACCCCCCAACCAGCTCATCACAGGTTTCATTAACAAAATATGATTTCGCAGAACGCACTGATGATCCAGGCATATGAAGACCTTGGAAAAGAAAATAAATGTATGGGGAAAAGATGAGTGACGTTTGAGTTTTTTATTTTTTTTTACCATCCTGGTGTAAAGGAAATCCAATTAAAGGGGAACAATTATGTTAAATTTCCACTCTATTCATTGTCTGGGTGCACGTGTATGCGCGCAAACAAAAATGACTTTTTCTTCCATTAAAAAAAAACAAACAAAAAAAACATTTATGGTAGATGGTTTTAATGAGCCAACAAGATTTCCTCCCCTTTTGTGACCTCATATATGAAGTAACCCCTCCCCTGGCTTGTTGCTCCGCTCTGTTGTTCTCTAGTGCGGGGGTTGGGGGCGTGGCTTAGCAGTAACTTCTTTACATACACACTGAAACCGTGCATTTCCACTGGAGCATTAATCAGACACACGCTGTTGGAACGTCTGAGATTTATGTTGAAAATAGTAAAATACGGGACCTTCAAGGCTTGTGGAGCAACAGTCTATAGACTATTGTGCCTTTGTTTAGTTTAGTCGTTGTTGTGAGGCCATTTCTTTCCTCCCCTCCCTCCCCTTTTTTTTAAGCTGTCTTCCATCTTTTGCATGCGACTCGGGTAAAGATTTTGTTTGCAAATTCCGAGGAAAAAGCAAAAACAGTTTTCTTTTTGCTTAACAGGTTCTCAGTAAAGATGATAATCTGTAATAAAACTTTAATAATTTGTTGGTAATATATAATAATAATAATAATAATAATAATTAATCTAAGTTTAGATGTCAGCAAATCAAATAGAACAAATCAGATTAGGACTTGCTACAGTGTCAAATTTGGTAGTCGATCAGTTACATTTAGTCACACTGCAGTGAGAGAGCTTAGAACTGACATAATAAAAGATGCGTTCAGCTTCTGTATTTAAGTTGCTTATTTTAATAGATACTATACATATAGTCCCCAACATATGAACATGTCAAAAAATAGACACTGCAGTGCACCAGATACCAATATTTACAATTATATACATTATTGTCAGTGTGTAAGGGAATGTATAAAATGTCCAAACTTTGGTATATTGTGTATGTTTGTGTGTGTACGGGAGAAATGAGTCGCCCTCACCGGTTCCAATGAATCAGTCCGGGAGCACGATGATGGAAAATGGCCGTTCTGTAAAGCTGTCCTGATAGTAAATAATCCTAATTTCGGGATTCACAGTCCAATACAGTGGAAAATATCTCTGAGGCAAAATGGCATCCGGGATTCCATTCGCAATTTAAAGGTGCAAAGACAACGCTGTTAAATTTGACATGAGATTAATTTCCTTGGGCGCAGTTACAGTTTTTGGCTACATGATGGCGTCATGGCATGTGGGGAAAGAGGACAGAGATTTAGTCAAGTGGAATGATATGCCTTACATTATGTTTGTGTCAAAGGTGTATAAGACTCACTTTGTCATACTTGAGAACAAATCCGACTTACAAACGTACTCTCGAAACAGAACTTGGTCCCTAAGTCGAAGACTACCTGTAATGCTTGTTGGGACTGAAGTAGTATGAAATAATAATACCACAATACCTGGGGTTCACAGCTGAGTCATTTATTTTTATTTTAAAGAATAAATTTTGAATAATGTTTAGTGCAAAGCAATCGTTCATTTTCAGTGCAGCACATCCTCCATGCAGGTGAAGTTTTCAGCCCGAAACTTAAAATAAATAAATATAGAAATAAATACGTACAGTGGAACCTTGGATTACAAACACAATTTGTTCAGGAAGTAGGCTCATATTTCAAAACATTCGTAAACCAAATTTCCCCATAAGAAATAATAAAAACTCAAAATAACACCTCACACATAATGGCAGGCTGATAATGAGAGAGAAAATGGATCTTTGACTTTTTTTCTTTTGACTTTCTTTTGCTTTACACGCACGCTGTACACAAACAAAGATAATAAAATGTGTATAAAATAACATACACAAATAAAATGTATTACACACACACACACACACACGTGTTCACAGTTTTATGGTAAACAGTACACGTGTGCATGCATGTTGATTATACCAGTGAGAGACGAGCACTAAGACCCAGCAGGGGAGATGATTACCCACAATTCCGCAGTGCAAGAGAGAGAAAAACCGTTGGCTCAAAACAAGGAGCGTATGTGTGATACATGATACTCGGTACTCGTAAACTAAGACTTGCTCGTTTTTCAAGTCAAAATGTATTAAAAATCTTTGCTCGTCTTGCGGAACACTTGCAAACCGCGTTACTCACAATCCGAGGTTTCACTGTAGTTTTATGTAGTTTTACACACCTCAGTCGCTTGCTCGAATTTGAGTTCGTTCTTCATCCAGTGTTTTGTAGATGTCACGAACCGACACGATCAGACGGCACTTTTAAAACCCTCACGGCTGACTTTCAAAAGTGTTGCGTCTTTCTGAACACCAAAACACTGCAGGATTTGTTAACAGGTTTCACATGTTTTTTAAAAAAAAAAAAATTATTTTTAAACGAAGCAGTCATCATAATATGAAATGAATTAGGACCAAAATAGATTAATGGCAGAACAGGGTTTCAGACTTTTCCTAAAAAAAAAAATCACAGCATTCGAAATAAAAGTGCATCACGCACCTGAGACAGATCGAGAGCGTGAAATCATGAGGCAGGTAATGTAAGGACAGAACTCAAAAATGCGTCCTGTAATTGGGTTAAGCGTTGTGTTTTAACTGTGTTTTCTTTTCTTGCAGGTGTGAGCTGTGACGCGTGTTTAAAAGGGAACTTCAGGGGGCGCCGATACAAGTGTTTAATTTGCTACGACTACGATCTGTGTGCGTCGTGTTACGAAAGTGGAGCCACCACAACCCGACACACCACCGAACACCCCATGCAGTGCATACTAACCAGGGTAGACTTTGGTAAGAGTTGGACAGTTATACATGTTTTCTCTCAGCTCTCCGGTGTGATCTTGATGATGATAACCTCTCTCTCTTTCTCTCTCTCTCTCTGTGCAGATCTGTATTACGGAGGAGAGGCGTTTTCAGTAGAGCAGCCCCAGTCGTTCACTTGTCCCTACTGCGGCAAAATGGGTTACACAGAAACGTCTCTACAGGAACACGTCACCTCGGAGCATGCAGAGACTACCACAGAGGTGGTGAGTGTATTTACACTGCGTTCGCAAAATCCTAATTAGCCACCAATCAGGAAGCACGAAAGCTAATCACATGGTTCCTTTGAGGCACGTGAAGCCATCTTTTTCCACGCTCCCTTCTTCATGATCGAATCTGCCCTGCAATTTGACCAGTGTGTAACTTGCACTACATAATACCGCGACATACTTTAATAATAATAATAATAATACATTTTATTTATAAGCGCTTTTCATAACACTCAAGGACACTGTTCAGAACAATCAACAAACAAATGAGAAATACAAACAGCCAAACAACACAGAAAAAACAAGCATGTACAAAAATCAGTGAATTCAAGGAGAATAAGCTTTAGTGAATAGATAGGTTTTGAGTCTGGTTTTAAAGAGAGAGAGAGAATCTAAGTTACGGATGTCTGGTAGGAGGGAATTCCACAGAATGGGAGCAGAGCGACTGAATGCTCTACTCCCCATAGTACTGAGACAGGCAGAAGGTGCGACCAGGCGAATGGAAGCGCACGTTTTCGCACAGGTCAGATCCGTATCCTGTCCATCTGAAGGTAGTTACCGTAAAACACCGAGTATACACACAGTGCTGTATTTAAACTCTGAGCCTGTGAGCTGTTGTTTGTTGTGAAAAATCGGAGGAAAATAAATTTACTCGTGGCGTTCAAGTCAATCCTGGTCTGTTCTTCTTTTTTTTTTTATTGACCATTTCTTCCTCGCTTCCTGCACTCATCATCTTCCTCGCGTACTGAGAGAATGAAATGAGACGGTCTGGTCTACCACTTAACCACGATTTACAAAAACACGTCTCTCAGGGAGCAGATTTCACATAAAATCGCATTATTTATTTATTTGAATTTTCCCCCCAAATTTTTTCCCTAATTTAGTCGTAATCCAATTCCCACTCGTCACTAGGGGGCTTCCACATTAAGCCTACTACTACCCATCTGGGTGGGCCGTAGACTATCACATGATTCCTCGTGATATTTTTTATCGTTGTTGAGGAACTGTTCTGAGAGTAACAAGTTGTTATGGTGATTTTGTATAGACTGGGGAGAGAGAGGTTACAAGCTTTAAATGCCTCATATTTTACTTTTTTAAAAAAAAAAAATTTGTCATGGCTCCTCTCCCAGAGCTGTCGATGAATTAATTGAATTCACAGAGTCGGTTTTTGATTCAGAATCGATTTGCACATTTTAAATGATCCACTTTAATTGGTCTGAAATTGGCGACTGCTTAAAAAAAATAAACCACAGCTTTAGCAGGAAACACAAACTGTTGCATCTTCCACAAAAAAAAATCATATTTTGCAAGAATATCGCTGCTGCTTCTTTTTCTTCTTGAGTTTATGGGAGGGTGGTGCCACCTACTGGACTGGAATATGGAACAGAAGATTGGCAGGGAAAACAATGTTTATTAAATACTTTAAATAGTTTTTTTTTTTTTTTCCACTTCAAAAACAATAAGTCAACTTAAATGAAAAATCCCAATGTCAAATCAAATTAAAATTTGGTCGTACACATGACCTTTTTTTTTTTTTTTTTTTTTAAACCCTGCACGTTTTTTTAAATTAGTTGCTTTTTCTCAACATCCTGTTAAGCCCATGACCCTCTGTGTGTGTGTGTGTGTGTGTGTGTGTGTGTGTGTGTGTCTGTCTCTCTCTTTCTCTCAGATCTGCCCCATATGTGCAGCTTTGCCCGGAGGCGACCCCAATCATGTGACGGACGACTTCGCTGCTCATCTCACACTTGAACACAGAGCACCAAGAGATTTAATATCCTTTCAGTTCTCATGTACATTTTGATTTCTCCCTCATGAATTCTGTTTGTGTCTAAAGTGTCCATGAAACATTTCATTTTGTGATCTGGTGGGCGATTGATTGCTTGTAGATTAATTCAAATCTTCGAGTCTGTGTTGCAGCATTACTGCCGTAATCACACCATCATCACAGTATCATCTCTTCTCCTTTTTGTCATAATTGAACTCGGTTTAGCATTTGTCCCAGGTTTGCTAGGCTAGCTACACAGGATATGACATCACACTCACGTAGAATGTTTACGTAACATATTGTCTGAGATTCATCGAATCCTTCAGTATCGATTGTTTGAACATCCTTCGACACACTGTGCATGTAGCATTCAGCGTTCCTTTTTTTTTTTTTGTGAGTGTGGTGCAAATATAAAAGTACTGGCACCCCATCTCAGGCTCAGTGTGATGGGACACACTTTTTGACATACGATAAGCGTGTTTAAAATTTTATTGTCCCTCTTTGAGTCCTTAACTATGCCGTGTGTACGATGAGAGCAGCGGGGTGCGGCACGTGCGCAGGATGTTCCACCCGGGTCGGGGACTGGGCGGCCCGCGGGCACGGAGGACTAACATGCACTTTACCAGTAGCTCCACTGGGGGGCTCTCATCCTCACAAAGCTCCTCTTACTCCCCGAGCAATCGAGAAGCCATGGACCCTATAGCAGGTGTGTGTATTATAATTGTGTAGTGTTGTTGTGTCCGTCTTGTTTGTTTGATATTATTAACAGTCTCGTGTGTCTTGCGGTCTCTCAGAGCTGTTGTCCCAGCTGTCTGGCGTCCGACGCTCGGCCGGCGGTCAGCTGAACCCTTCAGGCCCGTCAGCCTCGCAGCTCCAGCAGTTGCAGATGCAGTTGCAGTTGGAGAGGCAGCAGGCACAGGCGGCACGTCAGCAACTGGAAACGGCACGCAACGCCACACGCCAGCGCAGCAATGCCAGCAACATCAGCGCCAGCGTGCCGCCGCCCAGCACCACAACAAACACATCCATAACCGAGAGCAACCCCATGGCCTCCCACAGCTCCCAGTTCCTCCTCACACGGTAAGGATGATGAAATCATGTTCCAGTCTTTACAGTGTGATCCAGCCGCATCCCGAACACGTCTGTAATGTGAAAGCCCGCCAAAACCTTTAATCACAACTCGGCGAGACTAAATAAAGATGAATGCAGAACATCGCACACACACCCATACTTACTGTCTAGAGAAAATCCACCACAATGTTTATCATGCAGAACCCAGCTGTCCATCAAACATATTTTATTTGACTGTAACACTTTTACTCCTTTGAGGAACTCGTTTTATTCTGTTGACACTTAAAAAAAAAAGTTTTTAAACAAGTAAATCCAAATGTAGTTTTATAGTTCTTCGAAAAAAACTTTTAAACTTCTTATCTAGTTGTAATATTAAATAACAAAACTGACTCTCGCCTTGAATATAGCCATAGAAGCTGGCATGGTGTTAAAAAAGAAAGAACATCGCGCAGACCACAGATTTTGTTTCATCAGTTCTGGTTCGTTTCAAAATGGAAATATTTTGTAGATGATTTAAACCTAATTACAAAATTGAAAGTTACAACTTTGTTATAAATGGCTGAGCTTACAGGTAAACAACTCTTCTTTGGTGAACACTAGTCTAAGGGCCGGCGCTACAACAAACAAATACATATGAATTTGATATTTATATTCATTTCACATTTCGGAGATCCAACAACTAAGCCCAACCCTAAGAACTAAACAAATTTTAAACGAAATATAAATCTAACGCTCGAGTATACTTTCCTCTTTTCTAGCATCAGTTTGTGAAAACCAACGATTTACTGCAGGTTTATGCTCGACCTGTTGAAAACATTCCTCATTTTACCTCATTACCTGCCAAAGTTTAAGAGGAAACCAATAAAGTGAACAGCTGGTTTCAGTCTTTACATGCACAGCGCTTATCAAAACCCACGAATGTGCGAGTGTTGAGCGTGAAGCAGACATGACTCATTCATTTAATCAGAGTTTGTTTAGTAACCGGGAGTTTAATTAAACATTCAAAAACAAATGAGGTTCTTGTTACTACAAGTGGGCTTTTGGGTCCTGTTAAAATCTAGCTTTGCGACTTTTCTCCTTTTGGAGCCTGGCTGTGCCTCGGCTGTATGACTAAAATAACCGATATAACGCTTTGACGATGTTCTCGAATGGAGATTTTAACGATTTGTTCAGTCATGCCCTTGAACAGCTGCATCATCTCTGAAGAATGTGATGCTACACATTTATCTCTGGTACAATTTTTAAATATTTTTTCCCCTCCTTCAGGTTGAACGAGCCGAAGATGTCGGAGGCGGAGCGTCAGGCTCTGGAGAGCGAGCGCGCAGACCGGAGCCTGTTCGTGCAAGAGCTGCTGCTGTCCACGCTGATGCGCGAGGAGAGCTCCTCCTCGGATGAGGACGAGCGGCGAGACTTCGCCGACTTCGGCGCCATGGGCTGCGTGGAGATCATGCCTTTGGACGTGGCATTGGAGAGCCTGAACCTGAAGGAGAGCTCTGCAGGCAAAGAGCCTCCACCTCCTCCTCTTTGATGATATCCCACCAACACGCAGACAATGTCCTCTGTGCTGTAACTGCCAATGACGGTGGGCAAACACACAGCTCTCACTTTTTTTCTTTTTTTTTCAGGTTTTTTTATTTTATTTTACTTTACTTTTTTTTTGGTGATTTTTTTTTTTTTTTTTCAGGTCTGTCACCTGTTACATTGTAAAAATCCATAAAGAGCACGAATGAGAAGTGAAAGAGCGAGAGAGAGAGAGATCAAACTTGTGTGAGAAGTTAGCGAGCGCGCACGAGACAATGAAAAGTGTATGATGTACGTGTGTGTTGATGATAATCAGTTCCACATGACTAATTATTTTTCCTTTTAGCAGGTGAGCGTAGGTAGCCGTGGCAGACCTTTCGCGTCCTGTGTCCTAACAAAAAGAAAAAAAGAGAAAAAAAAAGACAAACAACTCTCCTTATAAATACTCCACATTCTAAAACTGAAGACAGAGTCCTTCTCTAATGAAGCTGCTGTGTGTATTTATGAATAGTAATTAATAAAAAGTGCTTGGATGGTTTACCATAACTACTGCATGAGGTTATTTGCAGTGTGCATGATTTTTAATGACATTGTCATTAAAATGGCAAAAACAAAAAAAAAGGAAAAAAAAAAAACAAACAAACCCAAAGCTTTCTTTAATTTTTTTAAGAGTTACTTGAACTGATTAAAAAAATGTTTTGAATCTATGGAATATTATAGAATCAGAATTTATTTAAATATTTTATAAAAAAGGAAATAAAATCAAAAGCAAACCTTCCCCCCCCCCTTTATTTTTAAAAATGAAATCTGCAGTAGATTCATAAGAAAGCAACGCAACCTTCTGTCTCCGCTCCAGCCTGACCTCACTTCCAGGCGAATCCGATCCTCAGCCAGTGCTGCGGAATGAAAAGAAAAGAACATGAAGAGGGGGGACAAATGCAAGTTAATACGACCGTCTTTCTTTTTTATTTTTTTATTTTTTTCCCCCCCAAGAACGAAATGAAAATCTATACAGGCGAAAAATATAACCCGCCTTCTGTTAAAAAAAACAACTTTTTTTTCTTTCTTTTTGGTAAAAGACGTTGATGTTTTCGTGACAACTGTGTAATCACCAGATGTACTTTCTCACTTTTTGCACCTGTACAGAACAGTTAGCCTCTCCATCCATGATTCATCTTGCTCTGCTTCTTCCAATAGCGCCTGCTGCTCCTGAGCGACCTCCAACAATCCCCCCCCCCCCTCTGAGCTGGAGTGCAGAAACACCGTGTCATGAGTTTTTTTTTTTTTTTTTTCCCCCCCTCCCCTGGCCGGTTAAAATCATTGTACACAGGAGAAATTCGAGCCTGCATCAGCGTTCCTGCTCATAAAGCTCAAATACTTCTGTTTTTTAGTCTTGTGTTTTACTATTATTATTATTATTATTATTATTTCTTCAATCAGTGAAGGAGAGTTGGAGACTTTGCCACGTAGTTTTGGTTTTAAAAAATGAATTAATAATTAAAAAATTTAATAAAAACCGGAGAAGAATGAATCTCATATTTGCTTTGCTAAAACGAAACGGAATGGGGCGGAAATATAAGATAGCACCTTCTATTTATTCAGGTTTTATTTTCTTTTGGATTCTTTTGATTTTCTTTCTTTTTCTTTTTCTTTTTTAAGCCTTGTGATTGAATCATGCCACCTCCATGCCTATACTTTTAGCCTCAATGTAAAATACAATGAGATGTATATTGAATTTGTGCGTTAACTTTCATAATGGTTCTTAGGACACGGGCAGACTTTCCTTTTTTTTTTTATGTAAATTTAGAATACTACA
Source organism: Leiocassis micropogon (assembly GCA_028565275.1). Classification (NCBI taxonomy): domain Eukaryota; kingdom Metazoa; phylum Chordata; class Actinopteri; order Siluriformes; family Bagridae; genus Leiocassis; species Leiocassis micropogon. The sequence continues at coordinate 4,212,530 of JAOVVA010000031.1, forward strand.
ATAAAAACGGCGCACAGCTTTTGATGAAAAGAAACACATCGTCCTCTCGCTCTTTGCAGCTGTGGTCTTTATGCATAGTCATGTAAAAAGGAAAGAAGGGAAAACGCTTTAAAAGATCCATTTTGAGAAATTTGTGTTGCTAGAACTTAAGGTTGGATTTTAACAGTGTAATGTGTTTTTTTTTTTGGGGTTTTTTTGCGCAAGGTTTATGAAGTTGGAGTTAAAGCTTTTTTTTCCCCTTCTTTTTTTACAATTTTTAAAAAATTTAATATGTTAAAATTTGACAGAACAGGATTCAAAACTCGGTGTGTTATGTACACTTTCATGACAAGTCTTTGCTTTACTTCGGAATTTGAACTCGGTGTTAGTTGTTGCCACCTTAAAAGTGAGTTTTGTGCAAAACCACCTAAAATTTTATAATTAAATGTCAGCTAAGATTGCAGAAAGAAAATCGAGAGATTTACAAAATTTAAATATTACAACTTCCTACTTCTCTACCCATGTAATAGTCACATTTTAAATAAAATTATTAATTAAATCATAGGAACATGGAAATATACCCCATACCTAAATCATGTATTAATTTACAGGTTTTGAATCTTTTTAATTAATTTAATTAAATAAATTTTTTATAAACTGCCCGTTTCCGGTTTCTCACAGGTCTAAAAATTAGTAAAGCTTAATGTAGATTTCAGAATTAGTATCGATCTTTCTGAGCAAACGGCACCTTTAACAACAACATCATCATCATCAGCAGCATCAGTCGTCGTCGCTGTTAAAGTCTGCTCCATGTTGGACTCGGTATATATTATCTTCAAGTGCATAACACTACTTAAGGGACGTGTTTACACCTGCATAAGCCTTCATAACAACTAACTTGAACCTAAACGGGTATATATACACTGCCTGTGAGGGGAAACTAAATAAAAAAAAAACAAACGCCAGACACCAATGTTTCATTTAACAGCCTTTCATTATCGAAATAGCTATTTAATTTGGGAAAATAATTTGTCCCCTGAAGTCAGGTCATTACCTGACTTAATTTTATTGGCACATAACAAAATTGCTGATCAACTGAAGAACAACTTGTGCAACTGAAGCAACCCCAGATCATAACACTGCCTCCAAAGGCTTGGACAGTGGACACTATGCATGATGGGCGCATCACTTCATGTGATTCCCTTCTTACCCTGATGGACCCATCTGGACTCATCAGACATGAACTTTTTTCATTGCTTTAAAGTCCAATCTTTATGCTTCCTTGCAAATATGTGTTTTTTTTTCATTAACAAATGGTTTTCTTATGGACACAGCTGTTTAGTCCCAGTTTTGGTCTAGTAGCGAGTCCCAGTGAGTTTCTAGTCTAGTGAGTTCTCATCGCATTGTGTGTGTGTGTGTGTGTGAATGGAAATCCTCTAACTTTCACTTTTAAACATGGCTCTGAACTTCACTTAAGTGTCCTTTGATCATAATTTTCTTTTCTGATCCCGTTTCTTCTGTGAATTTTACAGTCCAGCACTGGCCTTCCTGGTTTTAATAGTGTGTTGGATAGGTCTTAACCCAATTCCAGTCATTGTAATGTTTTCTTTGCTTGATGCAGGCCAATAATTTGACCCTTTTAAAATGTTATTATTTTTGGCCAGAAAGTGTAGATAGCAGCATTCCCACCATGTCCGTATTATTCCAAGGAACGGAAATACAGGGTGTCCCAGGTGCCCCCCATACACAGGGGAACTCAACACTGGGAATTATTAAAATTCAATCTTCTTTCATCAAATCTTTGTGGTCGTTTAGCAGCACAATTTTTCACCTGTTGCTATGACGCTACAGGAAGAAGCACTTGATATAAAAGCCCGGTTCTGATGTTTTCCGCTAAGACAGAAGTCACAAAAAGGAGTCCACTGAAGGGGAAAGGACTGCAGACAAAAGATAAAGGTTGGCTTCTGCCAGCGATTACTATGACAAGCTTTTTATTAATTTTTTTTTAATTAATCAGTAACATGCAAAATCTTGCCACCTGCTGTCATACTAAGGGCTGCTGTGACTTTTAGTTACTGACCTGCCTCCAGGGTTCCCATGTAGTAATTACGACATTGTCCTAAGATTCACATCATACTTGCGATATTTATGACTGGAAAATTTATCTGGTGTCATGCAATTTCATGGATCTTGCTCTTGTGAGCCAATAAAAAAAAACAAAAAAAAAACAAGAGGGTGGAAGTGTAGCGTCTTTGATTTAGCTGCCTGTTTTTTTTTTTTGGTTTGTTGTTTTTTTTTAAATCCCCCTCACAACCAACATACACTCTCCTTTTCAATAGTAGAAATAATTTTTTTTGTGTCTGGAATTTTCTAATGCCATAAAAATATTATTTGCATAGATAAAGTATACATAACTGACTGTTGCTACTTTTAGTGTTGTGACCTCGTTTTTTTTTTTTTTCGTTCCAAAATGTCACGTAGCAAATACCACATTTTTTAATTTTTCCAATTACCAAACTATGTTGCAGTATTACTATTATGAGACACGCAAAGTTTGACATGCTTTCTGCAAAAAAAAAAGTCATGACGTAAAAATAATATTCTTGAAAAGGTCTTATGGAGGTTTCGATGTTTTTTTTAAAATATGATATAAAGTGTCTAATCATGATACAAATTTTAGTCATTAAAACCCCCCCCCCAAAAAAAAAAAATCTAAATAGTCAGGCCCAAAACTCTGACTCTGTAGGCATTTTCCTTACGAACGAAAATGTATGGCTTCCAAACTAACAATTGTAGATCTCACAGCACCAGACGTTCTGTAACGCCACTCGACTTTGGGAATTTTGGAATCTGAGGTCAGCAGTCTTTTAAAATCAGCCCTGCAAAGCATAAAAGATCGTCTGATGTTTTTGTATTCCGCGTATACGCAAGTGCCGTCAATTTGAGAAATTGCTATACACTGATCACGCCATAAAGTTATGACAGACTTCCCACCTAATATTTTGAATAGGTTCCTGCTTTTCCCACCAGGAGGGTAATACACTGACTCAGGATGGTTACAATTAAAATAATTCATTCATTCAATGGGAGTGGGTGGGATATATTATACAGCCAGTGAACATTTTTATTCCTGAAGTTGACGTGTTGGAAGCAGAAAAAATGGGCAAGCGTAAAGATTTGAGTGACTTTGAAAAGGGACGAATTGATCATTGATGTTGGATGACTGGATCAGAGCAAAACTGCAGCTCGTGTGGGATGTTCCCCAGAGTGAACATCTTCATTGTCTGTAGTGGGCAGGACATACCAAAAGTGATCCAAGGAAGGAAAACCGGTGAACCGGAGACAGGGTCATGGGCGGCCAAGGCTCGTTGAAGCATGTGGGTAGCGAAGTCTGGCCCGTGTTGTCCGATCCAATAGAATAACTAGTGTAGATCACATTGCTGAAAAGGTTAATCCTGATAGAAAGGTGGAAAAAAGTGGGGACCTACTCAATATTATGCGAGTGGATAATATCTTTTAAAGATGGATGTTTGTTGATCTACATAATTCATATTATGGAACAGACTTGTTTCCTGTAGGTTTTGGAAATAAAGGCAGCGCTGTAAGACATACCACTTTTATTAAATGCACAGTAGTACAAGGAACATTTCCACTGACTGCAGAGAAGCTGCTCTCAGGATGCACAAAGCGTAGAGAATACTTATCGATTCGAAGCAGTGAGATTGAATCTGCCAGGAGCAAAGGAAACGGGGGCAGATTTTTTTTTTCTTTTACACTCTCTCATACATGCACATACTATGCACAAATTTTTGCAAACACGCACACGCTCGCATTCATACTCTCTTTTTCTCCTTTAACAAACGGTCACTCTTAAAAAAGAGCTCTCCAAAATAAAAAATAGCAAAGTTCCATAAGTCAGTTTCATAAATCAGAAACCAGAGGAGGAAATTAATTTGAACCCAGGATGGGTTACAATCCCAAAAAAAAAAAAGAAATGCTAATAAATTTCCCGTTGTGTAAATTCAATCAATCAAAAAAGAAATACAGTAGTGCCCAGTCACAGTTTTTTATTTTGAAAAGGAAATATTATATATGTATGTATGTATGTATGTATGTATGTAATTCAGGACGTAAACAACGTGGGGATGAAGAGGATGAACTCGAACCTGGATGCGGGTCGCCATGGCAACGAGATCAATACAACAAGAAGAGCGATGGAACTTGAAACAAAAAGAACCAAACAAACAAATTGATGCTGATATTGTGAAGTTTGTACAGTACATTTTGTCAGACAAAATAATTTGTATTTACACGCCTGCGGCCCCTCGTTGGATCAGCGTCACACGTTTGACGATAGCTCTTTTTAAACAGATTGTTTTTTTATATATATATCTATATTTATATATATTACACTCTTTATATACACAGATTTCATCTGCCAGCATTGGGTTTTAATTCGTATACTTTATATCTGTAGTAGGACAAAAAAATTGGATAAAAAATTAGTTTGCACACTTTTTTCAGTCAATTAAATAATGATTTAAAAATAAGAGAAACGTTGGGAGATTTCGATCAAATATAGTGCTGGAATATTTCTATTCATTATTCAATACAGTTTAAGACATCATTTGATTTCTTTACAGATCCAAATTGAGCCAGATGCTGCAAAATAAACAAATTCCAATAATTTCTATGGATCTAAGGATTATTATTATTATTTAGACAAATGAAACGAAGTCTGTGCATTTTCTCTTTCTTAATCTTTCTCTTTTTTTTTTTTTAAATACAGTGCTGATCATTCTTTCCGCGACTCGTGAAATAAACAAATAAATAAATTCTTCTCGTCCAGAAAGAGTTCGACATCAGAGTACGAAGGACACTAAATGTTAGCTGGTGAGCATTTACATTTTGATTGCACGGACCGCTAGCGGAGAGGACGCCCACCGAATGCTAGAAGATGTGTGTAGAGGAGGACTTACTCTGAGAACTAGCCAATTAAATCACTACGATCTAACTTCCTTCATGTTAGAGTGATTTACGTGTGTGCTAGGTTTAGTATGCAAGTCTTCCTCGAAATAACCTCCTCATTTCACAAAGCAGGTGGGACCCAATCACACATACACACACACACACACACACACAAATTTATCCTGGCTCCCTTCATAGGGTCTTAATATCCGGGTAATGACCTCAGGGAAGGCCAGCTTGTGTCACGTCACGTCACAGTGCCCACTGAAATCAAACGCCCGCCTTCAAATCACAACAAATAATTTTTTTTAAAACAGAACATACAGTAGCATAGGGCACATTTAAATCAGTTTTCTTTTTGTCATAGTAAATAACAGCCTATAAAAACCCATACATAATTATTTATGATTATAATCATAAGTGCAAATGAAATCCATCTTCGTGTATTAGTTCGACATGTCTTTGTCAATTCATAAAAACCCACCTTGACTCCTAAAATCAGCATGGAATATACAAGTGGCCACTCTCATTGAGTCACCAGGATTGTGACTTCGATTTAGTCAAGAAAAAAAAAAAGCCCTTGTGTTTTAAGGGCAGTCTGTTCACCATCCACATGGAGTTCCACTGCTGGTGACTTAGGCCACTGTGCTCTCACCAAAACCACAAAAAAAGTGACGAGAAACAGATGAAACCAAAAACCGTCCTGACGTTTGCACAACTGCTTTGCAGAGCCGGTAACCAGAATTCACAGACTTTCTATTTTTTTTTTCTCCAATTTTCCCACTGTGCTTAAGTTAAAAATACCACTGGTTTTCTGTTAATCCAAACTTTTTTTCTTGTATTCCGGTGGTCCTCCAACTTGTGTGAGCAGTTGTTTTGCAGTCCACGTTTACAGCCAGGACGGTGACAATGTTGTGCTGATAAATCTTCATCGAGTCTTTCATGACTCGAAATTGAGATTTCTCCATTTTTTTGGAAGAGTAAATTAGAAAAAAAACAAAACAAAAAGAATGGCACCACGGTGGCAACAAAAGAGTGTATGAGGCTAACATCCACAAAAAATTGATTTCCTTTTTCAGTTTTCACAAAAGTCTGTCATCTCTGACATTTAAGCATAACCCTTTTCTGTTTAATGTGTTTTGTGTTGTCTCGTTTTTTTTTTTTTTTTGCTTGTACTTCAGCAAATTGTTCCTCCAGTCGCTGTGATGAGGGGAAACAAAGAAAAGCCTCCTAAAAGGTCCAGAAGTATTTACAAAGATCGGCCTGATTCCCTTTGTTCGCCGTCGAAACGCACACAACAAAAAAAGTACAATTTGAAGCATATGGATGTCCCAGGAAAAAAAAAGGCAGAAATGTACGCAATCAACTTTAAGGCCTTTAGTCTATGTGGTAAAGAGGCAGAAACACAAGCAAGAACATTTAAGTCCAATTTCTTGTACACACTCTCTTTCTCTCTCTCTTTCACGCACACGCACACACACACGCGTACACGCACGCATGCAGACGTTCAGCCCAGGATGTCCAGATAAACAGGAGAGGCCTTGGCCAGGCTCTGGAGCAGATTGTGAATCTCTTTAATGTTGAGTCTCATGTACGGTTCACGCTGCCAGCAGCCCAGCATCAGGTCGTACACCTCTTTGGGGCAGGTACGAGGCCTCTGCAGAACCCGGCCCTGTGTGATGCACTCGATCACCTGCAGGGGGAGCCATTCAATACAGACAGGATGTTATTCTCCATCAAGAAGGCTCTTGTCTGAATACAAATGTTTCAAACCTCTTTAGAATGAATATGTATAAGGTACATACATAAATATGACACATTTATTATTTAAATACATTATCTTTTTATATGTGTGCTTATTTACATACACTTGTGCTTCAATTTAGAGGAAGAAACAATGCAATTTTAGGTTTATATTTGAACTGATTAGACTGAATCTGAAAAGACATTGGAAAATGGTTTCCACTAAAATAATTTTGGTTAAACTAAGTAGCAGCTAAGTGAGTTCAATGTACTGTATGTCTTTGACATACAGTGCATCTTTGATTTCAGTGTTACTATGATGGCAATACCAATAAACAGAAAATACATTATATAGAACTAAAGGTGCAATTAATGTTAGCTAGAGTAAGTGACAAAATTTTGTTATGCTTGAAAGATAAATAGGTCACTGTGTGTCTCTTTCCAAAAAGAGGCAAAAAATTTTCAGGAAGCCTGAATAACTAGTTCTCAAGGCTATGTTAAAATAAATATGAGAAATTCTGTCTCTTTGGTTGCAAAATATAAAGAAATCAGCGGTGGTTCAAGACTTTTGCACAGTACGTATATATACAGTATATATATATATATATATATATATATACACCCTTAGCTCCCGGTTATCATATCATACTGCAACTGCAAATAGCTAAGTCCATCTAGCACTATCAGAGGTGGAAAGAGTAATAAAATTTTGTACTTAAGTAAAAGTTCTGTTACTTTAGTGAACTTTTACTGAAGTACAAGTAAAGTTACCCTTATAAAAATCTACTCAAGTAAAAGTAAAAAG
>JAOVVA010000031.1:4228813-4241784 GCA_028565275.1 Leiocassis micropogon
TGCATCCAAAGAACACCATACCTACTGTGAAGCATGGGGGTGGAAACATCATGCTTTGGGGCTGTTTTTCTGCAAAGAGACCAGGACGACTGATCTGTGTAAAGGAAAGAATGAATGGGGAGTACAGTGAGATTTTGAGTGAAAACCTCCTTCCATCAGTAACGGCATTGAAGATGAAACGTGGCTGGGTCTTGCATCATGACAATGATCCCAAACACACCGCCCAGGCAACGAAGGAGTGGCTTCGCAAGAAGCATTTCAAGATCCTGGAGTGGCCTAGCCAGTGTCCAGATCTCAACCCCATAGAAAATCTTTGGAGGGAGGTGAAGGTCTGTGTTGCCCAGTGACAGCCCCAAAACATCAACCGGAATGGGCCAAAATACCAGCAACAGTGTATGAAAACCCTGTGAAGACTTAAAGAAAACGTTTGACCTCTGTCATTGCCAACAAAGGGTATATAACGAAGTATTCAGATGAAATTTTGTTATTGACCAAATACTTATTTTCCACCATAATTTGCAAATAAATTCTTTAAAAATCCTATAATGTGATTTTCTGGATTTCTCTTATTTTGTCTCTCATAGTTGAGGTATACCTATGATGAAAATTACAGGCCTCTCTCATTTTTTTTTAAATGGGAGAACTTGCACAATTGGTGGCTGACTAAATCCTTTTTTGCCCCACTGTATATATGCAGTTTAGTCTCAATAATAGTGCTGGTTGAGTTAAATTTATTATAATTTTTTTTTAATATTGCAAACTCATGCTCATTGTGGTTTTGTAGTGAGTCACTGGCGGTAAAAAAGTGTAACAGTAAGCTCTGATGTGTTGTTTTTCCACACAAAACCTTTTTAATTGCATAGTTTGTTGAAGTTCAGTAAAAACATTCAAAATAGTATAAAACATTCAGTTTACGATGCAAAATCAACCTCTTACCCCTAAAAGTTTTAACTTCACTTTGGTTTTTGACAGACAACAGTGCCTTTCCATAATATTTAAAGAATTATAGGAGTTATGTGCTGTTTTAGGTCAGATTGGTTGTCAAACAACAGCATATACAGGTCTGTGTTCCCTTGAGGTTCTAGTAGAGTTTGAAATCCCAACAGGAGAACGAGGCATAGAGGATATAACTCTCTAATTAATAATATTAATTATTTTCTGTAAATATTACTTTTATAAATATCATCATGCATCATGGCTCTTAAATGCAGCTAAACCAGTGCAAGTAATATTTCACAGCTACGAAAAGAAGAACAAATAGTGATTTTCAAAACTATACATTTGTTGTTATAGATAACCTGGTGTGTAAGAGGACAATAATTTGCCCCAAGAAAGTAAAAATCTGAAAATGTCATTTATCTAATTTTGCTGTCAAATGTTCAATTATTGACTGTTGACTTTGCAAACTACCTTAGACTTTCATTTTGAAGTAAGAAATTCTCTTGGTAGACTTTAAACATGGTTGCAGGATATATTTAACGATGAAAACTTCAAAGCACTTATGTAAGTCGCTCTGGACAAGAAGTGTCTGGCAAATGTTGTGTAGGATATGGTGGTCTAGGAAGTGACCATTGGGAATATCAGCGGAAATTATCTTACAGTCCAGGTATAAAAGTCTGACATGGGATGGAAACCCTCTAGTGGAAGTCAATGTAATGCAACCTTCACATAATGTAGCCACATTTATTTTCCAGATTAGAAAACGAAATTATAAGAATGGTTATTGTGACTTACCATAGTAGAACCCTGTAAGGCAGATGGTTTCAATTAGTTTCATGTTTATTAATATGCAAAAAATTGTAACCATCTTCATGTCTGGATTTGTAAGGGATTTACCCACCTGCCCCTGAGTGCTCCACGTCAGGGATGAGCATGAAGTGTGCGGTGACGTTTCTCTGGTCCACGCCATACTCGTTGGTGGCCAACAGAGTGTAAACACCATTGTGGATGTGAGTGGGGATATCAAGGTGCAGACAGCCGTGATACTCGCTCTCTGTCGACTCGTGGATCTGAGTCTTGATGTAGTCCTGCTCTTCCAGGAGTTGGCCCTCATGATACCACAGCAGATCAGGTTTGGGATTCCCCGTCACGCTGAATGGGATGCACCAGTCTTGGTTGCGCAGGGGCTTGTCCAGGTCCAGGATGATCGGAGGGACTGAGCCCCGTGAAAGGCATGAAAGGCGAGGCGAGGAAGAGAAGGAAGGGAAAGAAAAGGAGAGGAGAGGAAATGTGACTACGGGTCATGGCAGGAGACAAACCAGAGGGGTGAAGTCGGAGTGTGGTGAGATTTAGAAGCTGTTCGGTTTGGAAGAATGTGACGAAAGGGAAAAGTACAGAGGGGATACTAGGAGTAGGAATTGAACAGAACAGTAAGAAATATAAAGGTTTTCTGGAACGTAAGGGGTGATAAGCCCAAACAATAAACCACCAAACAAGCAGTAAATAAAATGCACTTTGGATAACACAATGGGACGTACGGAGTAAAAATACTGGTATTAACGCCGCTGGTCCATTACTTATATTTGGCTTTAGTTAATGCTAGAAAGAAGCCCATCAGCGGAGTCTCATAGGACTCGTTTTCAACACAACTAATTATAGGCTGGTGGTTTAGAGAAGAAACTACATACGAGCCCACTAACGTGCAACAAAATTGCTTGTTTTAACACACAGTTAAATAAATCCTCAGTGCAATAAATGGCAGCAAAGTAGTTCATCACATATTCACTCACACACACACACACACACACGACTGAGTGCTTACAGAGGATATTGAGGATGACAGAGGCCTCAGCCTGACCCACAATATTCTCAGCGCTGCAAGTGATCTCTCGGCCATTGTCGCTGTGGGAGAGGTTCCTCAGTGTCAACATGGACTGCAGGTCAATTGTGTTCATCTGGTTGAGGGAAAAATGCAAGAAGATTTTACGAAATTTAAAACTGATTGTTCATCCAGATTCTGCACAATGTGTTATTAATCCTTGAACTTCCACATTAAACTTCCCCTGTTGAATGGGGATCCAGGTAGCACCCCTTTACACTGTAAAAATAAAGGTCAAGAAAACATAAGCTTTCAAGGCAACTTACTGCACTAGATTTTGGAGTTAAACCAACCCAACCTCCAAAGGTTTTAAACAAAATCAAACATTAACAAAACCTGCAGTGTGACCTCATATAAGAAGAGCTCCTCCTAAAGCATGTTGCTCAGCTTTGCTGTTCTCCTTGCTGTAAAAAAATATATATTATCTAAAGTTTATTTCAGCTGGAGCATTAGGACACACACACTTTGGGGAGCTCTGGGAACTGTGTTAACTTGTTGAAGAAATAGTAAAATATATGACCTTTAAGGCCTAACCACAAATACTTTTATCATGTATAGTTTAGGAAAATCCATAATACACTTGCTCAAAACATGGTATTGGTGCTAAAAAGTGTCTCACCTAGGTGAAAAAGTGAATTTTTCAGATAAGATCATACAGTATAGCACAGTTTTCCATAATAATTAATGTTTTTTATCTCCCGATCCATACCTCATTTTTTGTGAACGGATACACATTCATATTCTCATCAGATAAAAAAAACCCCCACATTTTTCTAAATACAATTTCATGCCATTTTATGTCTGTAGTATCTGTAACTTTTTTTAATTCAAATCTTTTTGTCATTCAGATGAAACCTGGCCAATTTAGATTTCACACGAAAAGACATAAACCTGAAAAAGTTTTATTATTCTACTGTAAAATGCAAAATTGTTGAGGTATTGCAATATGAATTTGATATGGTTATAGACACTACATATTTTAGCTTTTTAAGCTTTTAGCAAAAAAAAACTATTTTTACAGTTTGTATGCTTCTAGAAGCTTACATTCAATACTAATATAGAAATATGAATAATTTTCATTTAAAATTATTATTGTTTTAAGTGGCACATATAAAATCATCTCAAGTTAGCATCTTCAGAACTTCAGAAGCAGCTTCTTTGGCACACACATATGGTAAAGTTATAAGCATTGACTGTACTTCATAACTCTAACTAACAGCATTACAACATAGGAATCTGTATCCCACAGGCTGCTGTTTCCAAGCAGGCACAAGAGACGCTTTGTTGTAAATATTATATTGGTTACATTAAATATTAATACAAAACATGGGGCTTTCAGGAGTTAGAGCCAGTTTCTCGCGGTCTGAGCGTCTTATCGGGATTAACAGGTCCATTACTGGGTGTAATGGCAATTAAGTGTTTAAGTGCTTCTTCTTAATGTACCAGTGGTACAGAGTGGTTAGGACTTGCATGAGGGTTCTGTGGTTATACACAGGGCATTTCAGGTTTTATGACACAATCTAATACATTTTGAAGTGGACGCATGGCCGAGGACTTTGATTAGTCCTGAAAAATTTGGTTAGTCATGAAAAATGAAGGAAGGGAAGGAATACAACTCTTGAGGGAATGGTATTATTGGAAAATAATGTAATTATTTGTGGGAAATATTTGGTGACGAGGCACCAAATGTGACGAGGCGTTTTATCGATTGCATACTGTTTTAACAATTAACAGTTCTCTTTAATGTTGTGGAATGGCAAGCTACTTCCTGTTCTCACTTATGTTATTGTCACTACTGTATAAGTGATCATTCCATCACTAGTTTCTTTTATTTCAAAAGATATACAAAAACACTGTTTGTCACCGAAAAGAGCAAAAGTCCTGAAGGCTTTAGATAGCTACAAAGCATTGACAGTGGAGATTACTTTTATAATTCTTAAATAAACTTCTCCTTTCAGAAAACATCACAATTTTTGATATTCCTTCCCCAACAGAAATTTCTGGTTGTCAAAATGTTGTGGTGATGTTAATTTGGCAACATTATGGGTGTTGGGATAGCACTGGTATTTGCTTGTTTTTGAAGGTTAGAAATACTTTGATGACATCTCGTCAGAAGAACTTTGACTACATGACAATTGGATAAAGAATGACCCTTACACACCAACTTCAAATCGATGGCCTAAGCAGGGTTTAAACTCTGATGGCTTTGGTCATAGCATTGTGCGATTACCACCAGACCACAAGTGGACATGCTGTTGGTGCTCCTAAAGGTTCGTACATAACAAGGAGTCCCACAAACACCCAGTAACTTGGGAACTAAGATGAAAATCATGCTAATATCATAACGAAATATGATAATGAGATACACAAGCTGTGTGTGAGAAGCTGTTGTGTCTGTGCCGATCAGAATTCTAAGCCCTGTTAGAAACTTCAGGGACCATGGATGTGGTTAGATGTTGAGAGAATACATATAAAGGTGCCCTATAAAGAAAAATCCCAATAAAGGTTACAGTTTCGTTGTTTGGAGGTTGTATTCGCAAAATTCATTCAGCAATACTGTATCTCAGTGTCATGTTATCAAAGTCGTTCTAACTATTAAAAACAATGGAAGTTTTCACAATGTCGTTAAAGACAAATTACCACAGTCACCCTACCTTAGGGTCCCTATTAAGTCTGCACCTTCTGACCAATCAGATTTGAGAATTTATCAGCACTGTGGTATAAAGACTTGGGTTGTGTTTTTACCTCATGACTGGTTGCTAGCGGTGGATGTTCAGTGGTGTTCAAATTCCAGTACAGCATAGGAGCAGGAGATCCGGAGGCGCTACATGCCACTATCGCATCACTTCCTGCCATCAGGTTAACAACAGGAGGGACAACCTCGACCTGTGGAAACTCTAGAAAGTGAGAAATATAAATATATTTTCAATGACTTCTTCAGCTAGGCCAAAGTAATCCATCACAGCTAAAGGTCGAAGTTTGGTTTTTTAAAGTTTAAATACTTGAAGATGAATTTTTTTCAATTTCATGAACCTTTCAAATGCCTGAAGGGCAAATTACAACTTCAGTACAGCATGCAATGAAGAGTTAAGAATGCATTTGCTGTCGTTTATTCTTCAGAAATGAAAAATCAAATGTGTCTACTTGATTCTTTATGGAATGAAAACTGGAATTCAAGCCTTTTTTTTAATTTTTTTTTTTATATCTACTACTACTGATCAGCATTTATGTTTGTTAAGCATTTTCAAAATAACAGGAGAGATATCCGGCTATGCTGAAAGTTCACAGAATTGACACTGAGATAGCGCAGGGAAAATGCATGAGAAAAAGCAGATCCAAACAAAATCAAGCCTTCCAGTCCACAGCACTGTTTTCCAAATGGGTTTTGTGAGCCAAGTAATCTACTTGTGCTGACAACATGACTTAAACCATTATTTAAAAAAAAAATTGCATCTTATTTGTATGATCAAAAAACAAAGAAATGACACTCATACACAATGTAGTGAACTCGAGCTAGACTTTTCTCCTTAGTGTTTCCATGAACATGTGAATGGAGTCAGTGGTTTACCACATGAAGGGACAGTGATATTGGAGAGGATCCGCAGTCCTCCGCCTTCCTGCTCACACTTGAGTTGATCCCTCTCGCTCGGATCCAACCACGACTTGATCCACATGTTTTCACATGTACACTGCAGCGGATTCCCGGACAGCAACCTGTACATATTATAAATCTGAGGTTTTATGCTGAGGTGTTACCAGTGTGTTTGTGTGTGTGTGTGTGTGTGTGTGTGTCCATATTAAAGACTCCGGTGCAACGAAACACTTACAGTGTTGACATGTTGGAATTGCGAATTGCTGTCCATGACAGGGTTGAAAGTCTGTTGTCTCTGAGATCCCTACAAGTCAGGATGAAAGCTTACAGCGCACTGCGTACTGAACGGTTCTACTCCTTGACTTGAAAATGCAAAAATGTACTTACAAAAACTGAAGTTTGGAATTGTAGACAAAGGCTGTTGTAGATACAGACGTCAGTTCGGTGTTGATTATTGTTCTGCATTAAGCACATTAATATCAATATTAGTATAATAAGAAACCAACATCCTACTGAATTGACACTGATGATAATATTGCAATAAACCACCACCTTCTATGTCCTCACCACCATCGTTTTCCCACCACACTCTCCATCTGATCTCATTCACTAATTCTTGGTATTTGTCATAAAAGTTCATGCCTCAGCACTTTTATGACCTCTTGCCCTTGTGTGGGCAGATTCTCCAAACAGGGAAGTAACCCTCTGAACGGGTTCATACTTCCTCCCAAAAATACGCAGCTCCTTCAGCCCATAAATTTCATTTCTCCTTTTTCTTAAAACAATCTGTTCTTTTTTCAGATTTGAAACTATATGTTCAGGTTTTTTTTTATAATTATGTTCGAATCTACTCTTTCATTTATCTCTTACTGTTGATAGTAAAATAGAAAAAGGTAAAGTGCTTCATCAGCCATATCATTAAAAAAAAAAAAAAAAAAAAATTCTGGTTTTGACCTGTCATGAAATGGACTTCTCAAGACCTCTGAAGGTGTGCTGTGGTGTCTGGCACCAAGACATTATCAGCAGGTCATTTAATTCCACTAAGGTATAAGGTGGAGCCTCCATGCGTTGGACTTGTATATCGGACAGCATAAACCAGAGATACTCAGTAAGGTTGAGATTTGGGGAATTTAAACCAAACCAAGTCAACCTAGGTTCCAGTTCTGATGCTCACGTGCGGATTGTAGACACTTTTGTTGGTGGACACGGGTCAGCATGGACACCCTGACTGGTCTGCAGCTACTCAGCACCATACACAGCCAGCTGTGATGCCCAGTGTGCTCTGACACCTTTCTACTACAATACCTCATCTATAGGATTGGACTTTACAGGCTAGCCCAAGTGAGCTTTGGGTGCCCATGACCATCACCGGTTGTCTTTTCTTGGACCACTTTTGATACATACAGTACTAACCACTGCCTGCTGGGAGTACCCCACAAGACATGCTGTTTTGGAGATGTTTGGGCCCAGTCCAAATCTAGCCATCATAATTTGTACTCACATCCTTGGCCACTTTTCCTGCTTCTAACACATCAGCTTTGAGAACTGACTGTTTACTTTCTGCCTAATATATCCCACCCCATGACAGTTGTAATGAGATAATCAATATTATTTACTTCACATGTCAATGGTTGTAATGTTATGGCTGATTGTTGTTTATAAAACTTATTGCATTATCTATATAAATATTATTTGTAGAAGGATCTTTTACCATCTATCTAAAGGAATCCTCCATGGCTCTGCCTTGGAATTATACATTTCTTTTATACATCCTAAAATGAATTACTAATTCATGAACTATTCATTAAAAAAATTACAATTAGTTATTAGAGCTGGTATATGTTTTATGTTTCTTTTTACCATCCAAAAGCTGTTTAATTTTAAGGAAATGCAATGGAAGCATACATTTTACAGGAAATATACTGTACTGTATCTGTTGATGAATAAATAAATTACAAAATAAAGTCCAAAATTCAGCTTAAGAATATTGATCAATGGTATGATTCGTAATGTTAAGTAAACCACAAAATCACAAAAAATGTCTGGGGCGTGTTTAAAATTATACCACAGCACTGATTAGGTAAAAGATGTTGATTAGTTTTCTGGCACATCAGCTCTATAGGAGTCCATTTACAAGATCGCAGGTTTATATACAGTACATCTCTGATACATTACTGTTTATAAGAGCAACAATAACACAGGAGAACAACCACCTTCTATGTCCTCACCACCATCTGAAGACCTCTGAAGGTGTGCTGTGGTGTCTGGCACCAAGACATTAGCAGCAGGTTGTTTAATTCCTCTAAGGTATAAGGTGCCTTAGAGCAGTACAATAACACAGGACACGCCACATACAATTCAACAGAGAAATAAATAATAAAAAAGATTTTGGTGAACAACTGTTCATAGTTGCTGTAATGTAATTTATAACAGAAACATGTTTCGTGGACATTTCATAATGTTGAATATAACTATATCTACGTTTACATTAATTATACTTCTTTCATCTGACTGAAATTATTCTGATTACAGAGCGTCCAATTGAACTGTTTACATGGATGCTGATCTGATGTGCTTCACTCGCTTAAATCATTGAACTTTGTTTACATACGCAAAGTGGTTCTGCGTTCCGCTAAATGTTTTATCTGCTAAAAAGTTAACAGCGAAAGAAAGTTTGAGGTTAGGTTAGGTTATGTCTTCATGTCTTCACTCGCTCACTCATCATCTATACCACTTTATCCTGTATAAGGGTCGCAGGGGGCCTGGAGCCTATCCCAGGAGACTTAGAGCACAAATCGAACCCGGACCCTGTACAGGTATGTGCAAGGCGACAGTGTTAACCAGTAGGCCACCGTGCCACCGGTTTAATTTAAATTTCTTTTTTGATATATTCTGTCTTCTGTGTCATGATTGGTTACAAGAATTCAGTCTCATCTATGATTGGTTAGATGCTTTGCTACATGTGTAATGTAAGCCATTCAGTTCCTCTTCGCCACAAAAGACCAGGTGTCACCCCCTGGGCCTTAACGTTACCCCTACCTGGGGCCAATATGCACAAAAAGAATGTATTTATTTCATCAAGTGGGAAAAGATCAGATCAAGTGTTAAAATAACTAATATTTAACTATTGAACTGAATTATCAAATGTTCACACAACCGCTTTCATTTCAACTGAAATTACATTTCGATCAAGCTGGATAAGTTTAAAAAATGACTGTTCCAAATGATTTTTTAAACTGATATTTGTGGAATATCGGAGTATCAGATGTGTATGTTTAAAAAGCATGACCTGACATTCTTTATTCAGGAATAAAATTGTAATTGGCAAATCATTATGGTATAAAAGTAATAATGTTTTGAGGATAAGTTTTACTAATTGTTCCATAAACAAATTATGACAAATACTCACAAATTCCTGAGATTTGTGTAAAACTTCATGTAGTCCTCATTGAGTATAAATAGTCCATTTTGATTGGCGATGTACCTGGAAACAAAAAGAATCAGTTTTATGATTGCTGATCGTCTTTACGGCACCATTTATTATCTTCCTATGAATGAGCTGGAGTGTTTTTACATGTTTTGCAGCTACAGTAAATAAAATCCACAAATCCCGTCAGTGCAGATTTGATTTCTCAATTTTTTCAGAGACTTTTGTCTATTTATTACAATCATAGAGCTTTCAACCTTTTTCGAAACAATTAAGAAATTAGTTGATTGCAGGATGGCGTTATTTACACTTTGACTTCAATTCTTTCTAGTCAAGTGAAGCCAATTAAACTGGCTAATAACTAATAATTGAGATAATATTGGTTGTGATTTTTGCTGCTTATAAAATCATAGAGAAGCAAACATAAAGGCGTAAAGAAATTAAGATATTATTTTCCTTGTCATGTGATTGGTACTATAAAATGTATATCTATAGTAGAAATTGGTAGCAAATACACTAAATGGCCAAAAGTATGTGGACACCTGACTGTTACACTGATACTGTACAGTATATGGTTCTTTCCCAAATTTTTACCACAATGTTTGAAGCACAGAGTTGTATAGAATATCTGTGTAATGTATAATGTAGTATTACAATTTTCCTTCACTGGAGCTAAGAGGCACAAACCATAGACAAATTAGTGAGGAAGAAGCCGAGTGTCCTCAAACCTCAATGCTTTTTTTTCCTGAACACCTCAAGGATAAAGAGGGACGGCGAATGCACCCTGGTCCTCCTCGCCCAACATTAGTGCCTGACCTCTATAATGCTCTTTTGACTGAATGAGCAACATATCTAGTGGAAAGCCTTCTCAGAAGAGTAACACCAAATGGGGGTTACACCTGAAACGTGATGTTCAAAAAGGACTAATGTGATGGTCTTGTACTGTAGGTCACCTACAACTTTTGAACATACTGTAACTACCTCACTCATTCAATCACTTTCAGTAAGTGCTTTATCTTTTGTCACGGTGATGTGGGAACATGTCATCTCACGGCACCATATACACACTCATATCTTTAACCTAACCAATCTAATCCACCTGCTGCCATTTTTGGGAGAACCCAGAGGAACCTCCACACCAACATGAGGCAGAACATCTAGAGGAACTACACACACACACATCACATTAGGAACAAACCCTGGAGTTGTGACGAGTCAACACAACCCCCTACACCTCTCTAAAAAGGTAACTAAAGCCATGGATCTTTCTCGTGCACCTTTCAGGTACGAGCCTACTTGGGCCTACAACTATAGTAAAGATATGACAGATGCACCATTAACGGTACCTGGAAAGGTACCATCACTGACAAGGTACCTTTATTTCTGAGATTGCTTCTTCGGCATCTCTAATGCTCTTATTTTGTATACGTTTTGCTTTTTTTTGCCAGTTACAACTGTGCCTTAGGAGCTCTCGGATAAAGGGACGTGATTGCTCCGCATGCGCCTGAAGTAGCTCCGCCGCGCCGTTGGCATGGCAACCGAGTGACATATTTGTGTAGGCGCTGATGCCTATTGCTCTGCGGACTCTGAACTGAAACATACACACACCATGATGAAATTTTTTTTTTATTATATATATATATATATATATATATATATATACACACACACACACACACACACACATATGTGTGTGTATAGGTGTATATGTGCGTTTATTTTTTGGCATTACATAGGCTCCATTTCTATTCCACATTTCATGCATGTGCAGTACATCATCATCACCATCATCACACAGATTTATTAGATCTCAATAGACACAAAGTATCATTTTTATCTTTTTTTTTTTTTTTTGGATTGTGTTCACTGCATAAGCTGGTGAGATCTAATTACAGTAGATTTCGCCTAGTGTAAATTGCATCTACTTTTATTTACCATAACACCCACCCCTTGGAGATGCGCGCTCCCGTTGGCGCGCGCGCACACACCCGCGCAACACATACGCTTAAGCTCTCACTCGCGCGCACACGCTCACGCACACACAAATTTATATATATATATATATATATATATATATATACATATATATACACACATACACACACATACACCTACGGCCTTTTATGTTGATAAATAAATAAATATACAGATTTAGATTTTGTATATGAATGCCCAATCAATAAAATAAATACTAATAAGCATCCTGGATTCACTTCTAATAAAAAAAATTGCATTAAGCATGCTGAATATGAACCAGGAGGATTTGGGAAGGTTATCAGGATGTCATAGAACATAATCCAGGATGGAAGATGTTCTAAAAAAAATAAATAAATAAAAAAACCCATGCAATGAGCAATCCAAGCAGCACGACACGTCTCCTTGCATCTCTCTGATCCAAGCCCAAAGCTGCTACTTACATCTCGGTGATGTTTTCCATGTCGGTCTCCGGCACCAGGGTAGGAAACTCCTCGATTCCTGGATCCTGAGAGACACACGTGATCCTCGAGGCGTTACAATTACAAGATGTATAACAAGAAGAGCCGAGCTTCAGGAGCCCCATCAAAATCCCATAAAATCCCCAGCGAGCCATTCCGGTAAACCCTGCGACCAGCTCCAGTCTTAATGCCCCAGTGATGTGTGTGTGTGTGTGTGTGTGTGAGAGAGAGAGAGAGAGAGAGAGAGAGAGAGGTGGGGGTATAGGGTGGTTAAAAGAGGACGGGCCCGAAATATCTTCCAGTTCTCGTCTTTATTCTAATGAAATCCTTAAAATCTGATGCGCAAAGACGCCGAGACTGGGAGGCGAGACTGCTGTCACGGAGAGAGTGGCCTTCTGCTGTGTGCGCGCACACAAGGCTGGAATCACACCATCATGTGTCGGCACACACACACACACACACACACACACACACGGTGCCAGGTAATACTGTGCTCACTGATCTTAGGTGATGAGTTTTTGTAAAAACAAGCAAAAAAACACAAGCAAAAACAAGCAACCACGTCTTTCAGTATTGGAGTGCGTAAAGCAGAGCAGAGCAGATGAGATGAGACGAGATGAGATGAGATGAGAGCGCAGCCGGATTGGTTCCGACCAATAATAAGACTATCCAAAAGCGCTTGGCTGACGGCGCTGCGAT
>JAOVVA010000031.1:4251565-4265429 GCA_028565275.1 Leiocassis micropogon
AGGCCAGGCAACCGATTTCCACCCCTGCTCCAGCTCTACACATTACCTGGTGGTCTACTCTTGCAGTTCTTATTTTTTTGCTTTTGCATTTTATTACCTTTTTATATAATTCAACTTCTCGCTCATTTTTCCTGGTGTATCATAACCAAGAGGCTCGTTAGTTTCTCTTTTTTTTTTCCCCTCCCTCCCCTATTCTTCTCTCAGAACGCTTTCAATGGTGGGGTGCATAAAACAAGTAGCTTTCTCTCATAGCCTGTTGCCCATGTCCTCAGGATTGATATTTGTTTAATGTGCAAGGGTCAAATGCATGTCAGTGACTTGTATTTCAGTCCATTGTGGGAGACCTAAACATGTGTTCAGGGTTTTTTTTTGTTCATTTTCATTTGTTTACATTTAAAGTTCTTTTAATTTATTATTATAATATTGAAGTGAATCTAAATGTAAATTTCAGTGGTTGTCTGTTTTTGCTCTTGTTTTTATTGTGCTTTTGTTCAGCATCTTGAGCGTGAGTGCAGATATCGAGACAATCGGAGAGATTCTCCTGAAGATCATCCCTACTCTTGAGGAGGTAAGGTTGTCCGAGCTCGGAATACGATCTACACGGGGATGGTGTAAATTCAGATTGCATTTACTTATATTATTGATGTTGGGATAAAAAAAAAGTGCAGTCAAGATTACAAGATAGACGAAACATAGACGGTGTGTAATATTCAGGTTTGTTTTTTTCCTTTTCCTGAGAATGAGTTGTTCTGCTTCTGTTCGGCAGTATCAGCACTACAATGGTATAGACTTTGATTGCGAGCTGCGCCTGCTGATTCATCAGAGTTTAGCAGGAGGCATTATTGGTGTAAAAGGCGCCAAGATTAAAGAGTTAAGAGAGGTAAGTGGCGTAGGTTTTTAAATGAAACACCCTTTGCTATGGATATGTAGTTAATTTTGTTAATTAATGTCTTAGATCAAGGTTATTCAGCTCAGTCATTAAGCTGTAGTTGCTTACAATGGTCTAGATAAACAACTAACATGACCTAATGCTTACACTTTAATTGCTTAGCAGTTAACATTTAATTTCTGGCCAAAAATAAGGCTTAAATAGTACAATGTGAAACTGTTAACGTAAAGTGCTTTTTTTTCATACATTGAATATTGTTAGATAAAAAAAAATCCATCTGTGTTTGCTAAAATACTTTGCTTTATTTTAAACAGTGTGGCATGTAGGGATGTTCTTTAAATTACTGATTAAATAATCTAATTAAAATTTCACATAAGACCCTGGTGTTTAATATTTTTAGAATTAGAAGTACCTAATAATATGGATTTCGTTTTGCAATAGTGCAAACTAAAGTAATCTGTCAATGTAAAATTTTGCATGAGGCAAAATTCTTTCTTGAAAAAAAAAAAACCTCCACAAAGTGTTCAATAGAAGGATTTATTTAAGCTACATATCTATATGTGTATCGAAGTCCAGACTGGTAGCTGTAATGTAAAAGTGAGACGTTGAGAACACACTAGCAAAAATTAATTTGGAAGAAAGAGTTGGTTAAAAAAAACAACAGTCTGATTTTTTCTATCTTGTTAAAATAAGTTATAGCACACTGCACAACTAGGAAAAACACTTTTCCAATAACTATAACAGTATAGGGAAGTGTAACTGCGTGGCATTAATCTGGATTTCCGCATGAAGATCAATAAAAATCAGTGGCTTTGATTTGATATTAAATCTAGGTTTTCAACTCTCCGCTCTCTTGTGTTTCAGAATACCCAGACGACCATTAAACTCTTCCAAGAGTGCTGCCCTCATTCCACAGACCGTGTGGTTTTAGTGGGAGGAAAACCTCAGCGAGTGGTGGAGTGCATTAAGGTCATCCTAGAACTGACGTCAGAGGTAGAGTCACATGTTCCACTGATTAGATTTTTTTCGTAATCTGATCCGAGAGGCAGGTTGGAAATCAGACCCTCACCCTCTCTTCCGTCCCGCTTAGGCTCCTATCAAAGGCCGCGCTCAGCCCTACGACCCGAATTTTTATGACGAGACCTACGACTACGGTGGCTTCACCATGATGTTCGAGGAGAGAGGGCGACGGCCCATGGGAGGGTTCCCAATGCGTGGACGTGGCAGTTTTGACCGGATGCCCCCCAGTCGTGGCGGACGTCCCATGCCCCCCTCTAGGCGCGATTATGATGATATGAGTCCTCGCCGTGGACCTCCTCCACCTCCGTTAGGGAGAGGAGGCCGAGGCGGGAGTCGGGCCCGAAATCTGCCTCTTCCTCCACCACCTCCTCCTAGAGGAGGGTAAATAAATTCTTGTTCTTTAAACAATATGCAAAAATTGTGCTTATAATAATCTTTATTCAGAAGGGAAGGTGTTTCCACCCTAGCCTGAATGTGTTTGGTGGATCTCAGTCCAGATTAGTCAGTACTTGGAGTCTAACTGCTCCATTTTGTTATTTAGGTTTTTGTCCCGTTTTAACGGTTTTTATTGTTTTGCAGAGGCGACCGGTTTTCCCATCATCATGGCGGTCTGGACGACAGACCGAGGTAAGTTCTTTTTGTGGATGACAAAGCTGTAATTGGTGTGAACCGTTTTTTTTTTTTTTTTTTCCTATAACCTTTAAGCCATAACTATAACGCCAAAGTCTTTCAGTATTTTGGTACTGAAAACAGCACCTTAAACGTGTTGTGCTTAGTCTAAAGAACTCCCAGTTCACTAAGAATGCATCGTAGATTAGCGGCAATATCTGTAGGTGCATTATATTTTTATGTACATTTAGACTGTACATCTTGTGACGCATTTCTTTAAGGAATGTTTATTCTGAGATATAGGCAACCACGTAATTAAGGGAAGCGCTTTAAATTGTTGTGCTATTAACGTTGAAAGTCCTATACCTTACCTAATTTATAATTACTATAATTTTTACAAAAAGTTCTTTCTTGCCTTTGGTCTCATTTTTATTTAATTTATTTATTTTTTAATTAAAGATGCCTGTCGCTTGTTTCTTAATCCACTGTATATTTTATATTGGAAGGTTTATTATTTTTTTTTTTTAGCTAATGTTAGAACATGGTGAATGTATACACAAATGATTTCAATCTGTCTTGTACCAGTAGGTGTAGGAGTAGGTGTGCTGCTTTCTGGTTTACTGACAGAATTCTAATTATTTCCTGTTTGCTTTAAGTGACAGAAGAGGAAGACCTGGAGATCGCTATGAGAGCATGGTAAGGTGGAGAAAAAAAAGACCTGTTGCATTTGTAAAACGTGCAGTTTGTGCAGGTGTCTGGGTTGGGGGAGGAACGGCCAGTTTTGGAAAAGGGTTTGGAAAGCCAGAGTGAAACTGCTCGTTCTGTCTGTGTGAAATGACAGGGTAATGGATGCATATGCTGTGCACTGCTTTGGCCTGCTGTTGCTAGGCAATGGTTTTTTTTTTTTGGTTTTTTTTTGGAATCACTTGTTGCCTTGGTAACCAAGGAGCAGATAGATATGTAGGTGAAAGCCGTCACACTCGCCAGTGAACTCGGGGCAAAGATGCAAGCACAGAGATTTGTCAAGCGCTTTAATTAGGTGTTTTTGCTTTTGTCTTTAGTGTATGTGCATGTGTATTTTTTTTTAATTTTATTTATTTTTTTTATGCATGTAGGTTGGACTAACCCTTTTTTTTTTTCCCCCTCTGAATAGGGTGGAGGTGGATATGGTAAGTGTTGCTCAGATTTACTCCCATAAGCACAATCTCTCTCTCTCTCTCTCTCTCTCTCTCTCTCTCTCTTTCTCTCTCTCTCGCGCTATCACTTTCTCCCACACACACACTCAAGGTTACCCCTAATCAAACATGTCAGGACACTGCTCTCAGTAGCTGTAGTGTTTCCTTTCTGTTAATCACATCTTTTTCTTATAGCTCTAACATCTCAATAATTTTTTTCCCTTATTTTCTTTCCCCTGTCTGATCACTGAAGACAATAACTCTTCTTGGGAACCCTTCCAGTCTGGTAAGTGTCCTTGATATTTATATGTGCAAACTCCGCATGAATGAAAACGTACAGTAGGCACGAATGAAGGACTCGTTAATCTGTTTCTGCAGGTGGACGAGGTTCCTACGGCGACATCGGTGGCCCCGTCATCACAACACAAGTGACTATACCCAAAGATGTGAGTGCACTTTAACCCTGTTGCTGTCTCACACGCACCCATACACGCACGCTCATACACACAGCCTAAACACTCTCTTGTCCTGCAATAGCTGGCCGGCTCGATCATCGGGAAAGGCGGACAGCGCATTAAGCAGATCCGTCACGAATCCGGAGCCTCCATCAAAATCGACGAGCCTCTGGAGGGTTCGGAGGATCGTATCATCACCATCACAGGAACGCAGGACCAGATTCAGAACGCTCAGTATCTTCTGCAGAACAGGCAAGTTCATGATCCAACAGCTAGGCTCCAGGCCTGACACACACACAGCCGCAATCTGCTTTTTAATCTTTTTTTATATAACACGACTCCTTTATTTCTTTTTTTTTCTTTCTTTCTTTTCATCATTACAGGCTAAGTAACCTCATACTTCTAATGCTAGGCAATTTCCTGTCTTTTCCTTCTCCGCAGTCTTATTTTTATTAATCATTAAGCAACTCTTTAGACTTGTAAAGGGCATTTTGTGCAATTTAGTCAAGATTTGAACATGAATTGATTTCCTTGTGTTTAAAATATAGTCTTATGTCCTATTTGCATGGGATTAGTATTATCTGGGGGGTTTCTAATGGCGCATTCGCACGGGATAAGCAAAGGCTGCGATTTTACTTGAATATACTGACTTAATTACGGATGTTTTTCATACAAATAAATATTTCATTATATATATATAACATTTATATTTATATTACATTAATTTATTATTACAAATAATAATACATTTCATACAAATAAAGCCCTTTTTCTCATTTTTTTCTCTTTCTGCACATTGTATTGTTGTATTGTGTAGAGCGATTCGACCTGGCACCCAAAATACTTTCAAAGCACGCAGCCTCCATTCTTTGCGGAAGATGAATAAAAAGGCGCACAGGAAACAAAAGCCTTAAAAAAAATACAAATCACAAATCGCATGCATGCTTATTTGCACGGGACTAATATATATTATCACAGGACCTCAATGTTTGGCGAAATATGGTAGGTCATTTGCAGGAGAATTTTTACTTTACAAATGACAAACATGAACACGAGGTAACCAGATAATACTAATCCCGTGTGAATAGGACGTTATGCATGAAATCAGTTCTTTTGCTTCACAAATATGAAATCACATACAAGTGGCAAAACTCCAGGCAGCTGAATAAATGACGAATGAAATCTTTTTTAAATAAATGTACATTTTTTTTTTTTTTTTTCTGTACAAGATATAACAGTGTGGAACAGACAATACCGTACAGTATGAGGCTGTAACGTTCCAACAGATTCATGTGTTTGTCCTGTGATGTTGAATTTATAAATGTTGTCTGTTTTAAGATTGATTGATCGAATTAAAATCATAATTCTTTGTTAGTAATCACTTACATAGCACTTATTGGAGTAAACTTCCATTTAAACTTGACAGAACACTCTTAAGCATGCACACACAAACCTACTGAGACAAACATACTGTAAATTTATAAAGTGTAGTATTTAAGGAGAGAAATATTATGAGTAAATTCATTTAATTGTAGTGAACATGGAGCTTAGTTATGATCATAAACTGTGTGGTTAAACTTGTGATCTGAATCAAGCTAAAAACAATTGTTGCACAAATGTGTGGTCTAACTTGCTTATAATTTATGACACCTGACTGCAACTGCTGTTCTCTCTCTCTCTTCCACCTCTCAGTATCTCTTTTTGGGGGGGAGGGGAAAGTGTGATTTGAAACCGAAATCCAAACTAAAAGCAACCGAGAGGCGCAGCCCAGGAGAGTGCGAGGAAGCTGGCCTGATTCTGTGTGGAAGACTTGTGATTTTGTTGTTGTTAGTTAGATGAAGTGACAACAAATCACAGTCTGCCCTACAGCACAGGCCCAGGCTCATCTGCCCTCCTTTTCTCCCCCTCTCTTCCTGTTTCACTAACCCTGCCCTAACTTTATCCATGTCTGTTTCATTCTACACTATTTCTAATGTGCGTGTCTGTGTGTTTACATGCCTACATGATCACAGCAATAACTGTCTAATTCTTTATTTAACAAGCCTGTCACTCTGCACAAGTCGCTATGATACGAGTTGTAACTAATGAAACATATAACATGGCATGCTATTATAGAAAAATAATCAATGACTGGTTATTAGGGGTGAAATGGAGTTAGGTATGAACATTTATCCAATAGCAGCATGTTGAAAAACTGTTATTTCTCTTATCACAGCGACTCACAATGTTTTATTTATTATAACGACTTTCTCTTATAGTAATGTTTAATGCTAATACATTTAATAGATGCTGTTCGTGTGAATTTCACACTAGGGGTAATAAAGTGATTTTTTTTAATGTATTTTTTTTTATGTCAAAACATCTATGAAAGCTATAAAAAAAAAAATTCCCGACACTGGAGACTCCTTCCGAAATCTCATTACAATACTCATGAATAATTATTCACTTTTTCTTTATTGTTTATATTTAGCTTCTGCCTTATGAATATGCTGTTAAAATGTTTGAGCGAATATAACTGGGTGAATATAATTCTTTCCAGCTGCAATATTGTCAGTGAAGCTGCTTGGGGAAGGGGAAAAAAATTAAACAATATTACACACACCTGAACGTTTTGACCAACCCACAGTTAAACGTTGCTGTTCAGTGCAATATTTTTAACACTGTTCTGATGATTTGTAGCACAAAATTTTAGATTTAGATATCTGAAGGCATTTTGGTCATTTGCCGTGAGAATAATACAATATCACTTTTATATATTAGACAGGCTGTAAATCATCTGTGTAAGAAAATACAGAACTCAAGTGGTAGTTTCATTTAATAAATGAATAAATAGGTTCCTTCTTGTGTGTCTGATCTATGTGTGGTTGTTCTCTTTCAGTGTGAAGCAGTACTCGGGTCGGTTCTTCTAGAGGACGGCGAGCAAAGGCACACACTGCCCTACCCCTTTCCCCTCCGCTTCTTTTGAGTCTACATTCCTCTGCCTCTTCAGTAGATGTCTCCCCTGCCGTTCTCCTCCTTTAACACCTTAAAAGATTTTTTTTTTTTTTTCTCATAAAGGTTGAAGGAAAGATCTCAGAATTAGCTGAATGACCAGATCATGATTCTTTTCCTTCTCTTTCCCTGTGCTTTGGATGCTTTTTTTTTTTTTTTTTTTTTTTTTTTTGATTCTTGTAATGTTCTGTGATTAGCAGAGCTTGTGTAATATCCACATTTTGCTTGAGCAGAGCTGCATGCCTGGTTTGTCTAACAATTCAGATTGTAATTTTCAGTAATTCTTTTTTGTCTTTGACTGGTTTAATTCCCTTTTTGGCATTTCTTTAAAAAAAGAAAAGGAAATGACAAAATGACAAATGTCCAGCTGAGTTTTAAACTCTTTATAGCATCTTTATTTAATGAACTGAAATGAATGTGTGTATGGGGTGAAGAAAAATGGGTACCCTTTTTTTCCGTTTTGATTGGCTACATTCTGACTGTAATCTCACTGTTATCAGGATCCATTAAATCTCATAGCTGCTCGTTTTCGTAAATCTGTTTCTACGCGTTTTTAACATTTTAGATCAGTTCTCTTCAAAACATTTACTAGCTCAAGGGGTTACATCCCCTGGTGTTCTCATCCCTCACCCCTGTTTTCTGGTGTCTGTAGAATGTGCTGTGAGTCTGAGTAATAAAGTCTGTGCCACTTTTTATTAAAGATGCATTCCTATCTTTTCTGGTTACTGTATTAAAGTAGTTGTTTTTTTTTGTTTTTTTTCCCCCCTTGTAATCAAAGCTTGGTTTTACATCATAGCCAGAGGTCTGGGCTGAGTACTGTTTTAACTGACCTGAATATTTCTAGTTTTTAAATGTGGAAGTGGTTGTGGTTTTGCTTTTAGTATTACTCCTTTAGTGAAAGTGAAACAAAATAAAGGAAGGAGTGGGAGCTTTTTTTAATGTGGAAAAACGCCTAACTTGCAGGTGTTTGTTTGGAGTCCATTACATTCCTCTTGTCACTTGCATGATGATCATGTGTTTATATTGATAACTTATTTTTGGTTTTTTAAAGTTCATGCTTCAGATTACTTAAAATTTATAAAAGCTTTGATAAAAAGAATGTTTCTGATATTTGCACTGAAATGAAGAAACGATTGATGTCTTGTGCGTCAGTGTTTTTTTTAAATAAATTTTAAAAAGCTCTTGAAGGCATTGTTTACCAACTTTATAAAGAAACATCCTTTATACACTTTAAAAAAAAAAATTCCTAAAATCTGTAATGAAGCCTTTAGGAGTTATTAACAAAAACAAATCTTAATATCAAAAACTTAATTCGATCTCATAAGAGCCTCACCTGTTCGCCTGTCAGTGGCCCCAACAATTAGGAGATTCTTGGATTTTTCAGGTCCTGCTAGTCTGGATTCCTGCCAGTTTCCTCCCCTTTACCACACAAGCTGCTGACTAAGAGCACCCCCTTGTGGATAATCTCCAACTTTTCTAATTAAAAGATGTGTACCATTGAGTATCAAGGGAAGTATATTGATTAAATCAAAGTGAATTTTGTCTCTTTGGCTGGAATGAAGTATTAATATAAAAAAGGGGGGGGGGGGGGAGGAAGGAGAATGATCTGGAACAATATTACCAGGGTGTCACTGGGATGGTACAGTACATACAACCGTGAAAGGATCATGTAGTGCACCTTTAAGTTTAAAGGTTACTGCATAAGAAGTTAATGAATTACAGTCCACTACTGTACCTTAAACCATTTATAGGTACATTTCATTCACAGTCTCAAGTAAAAGATACACAAGTCTAGAACTGTGATGTAAAGTGTGATGAAAAAAAACAATTATGTGAGCAGGGTCAAAGTCAGACACAAAAGGCATACAGCTAAGAAAACATTAGCTATGCTGTAGTGTATGCTAGTACTTTGAATTCAATGTCAATGCTAGCAAATAACAAACTGTGATCACAGGGGCCAGGGAAGACATTGCGTCTGCGTGAGCTAGCTAAACTTGTTTGTTGCTAAACTTGTTTGTTCCTAGACTTTGGACAACAATGACGTGAACGTTCAAATTTCACAGAGATTGTACAGTGCATTCTGCCCTTATATTAACTGTCAGCCTTATGATGGCAGCAACGTTCACCCTGACTTATAGTTAAAGTCAAAACATCCCATATAAGAGCAAATTATGAGGGACGTTCAGATCAAACCGGGACTTTTAATTGTGCAGAATAACAAAACAGTTATAAGAGTAAAAACTCCCTTCATTTCTCTATATAATCCCCTTCTTCACTAATGCACTTATCCCAGAGTTTCACCAGTGCTCGGATACCGTTAAGGTAGAAAGTTTTCTCAGTTCGCCGGAGACATGATCAAACCGCCTGCTTCATGTCTAAAACTCTAGCCTTCCAGGAACTCCTTTAATGGCCCAAATGTGTGGAAATGGCTTGGAGTGAGATCTGGACTGTACGGAGGGACGTGGCAATAACTCCCAGCTGAGTCCCTGTAATGTGCAAGTGGTGCTGGTGAATGATTGTGTGTACAGTTCCCACAGACAGATGCGTCTCTTCCGCAAGTTGGTGATAATTTATGCATCGATTTTCAATGATCAAGCGTTCCATTCGCTGAATGTTCAAGGGAACGACTGCGGTGACGACCTTTTAAACGTTTGCACCATTCAAATGTTTTACTGCAGCTAAGAGTCCCTGCGCCGTACTGTGCTTGAAGTCTTCTGTAAATGTCAATCGATTTTACGACATCATTCATGGGACATTCAGCAGAAGTCTCGGGTTTGCTTCGAACGCACCTCATATATTTCTTTTTTGTATGTAAATCCCTTGTGAGAAAAAAAATATCTATGTAAATAATAATTTACAATATCTTTTGTCATCAAATATTATTAAGCATCCATGTAAAAAAATGTGGGGCCTGTAACAGGAGAAGATACACTACATGGCCAAAGGTTTGCAGTCACTTGATGTCAATCCAACTTTGTTACAGCAGTTTGAGGAAGAAACCTATATACACCTATCAGCCATGACACTTCTCTCATATAATTCCAGTCTTAACTTTTTGTGCTAACTTTCTTCTGTGTTAATTCGACTAAATGTGGTAGGATTTGTTCCTCATGCATATTAATGATCCCTGGGTGGCCATAACTATGTCATTGGTTTACTTTTGGTCGGTACTGCATACCAGGGACACCTCGCAAGACCTGGTGTTTCGGGGGTGCCTTGACCCAGTCATCTAGCCATCGCAATTTCTCAGTCAGATCCTTGCCCATTTTTAACTGCTTCCAACACATCAGCTTTAAAAACTGGCTGTTCAATTGCTGCTTAAAATGCATGGTGTGTCCCCCCCAAAAATTACATAATTCTGTAGTCTTACAACACAGCCAGTTCTCACTCAAATGATCTCAAATTTTAACGAGACGTGTAAAAACTACGTTTAACGTTTTACTTTTTCCAGTGATAATGACAATGTGCTGTTGAAATTGCCACCACATTCACCTGACTTGACACCTTGTGATTTTTTTTTCTATGTGGCTACAGGATGTGGAAGGGACTGGTCTTTATCCCCCCTCTTCCTACAAGCCTAGTGAAGCTCAAGCAGAGAATCATTGAGGCTCTGGAGAATGTTACACAAGATATGCTAAAGTGTGTTTGGCAGGAGCAGGACTACCGACTTGATGTGTGTCGTGTCACAGTCGGTGCGCATATTGAACATTTGTGAAGCTTTGTGAAATCGCTTATAAAATCTATATCCGTTTTACATATGTTGTTGGATTTTTTTATAAATATATTATCAATTATTTTCCGACATTAAGCCTATTTTAATTTAGTTTGCCTAGGACATGTAGTTACTTAGATATTCATATTTCAAATGATGATTTTTTGGGACACCCTGCTCATGCACTTTATGTAAAGAGCTGCCACTGTAAATCGATAATTAATATTACTGACATCATCTGCCAATAGTTTTAATTACATGTAAAATGTTACATCTGATCAGTAGAGGTCTATACCACCTTTTGACTACAGCAGGGTGGCTTAATGGTTAGCACTGTTGCCTTGCACCTCCAGTATCAGGGTTCGGTTGCCGCCTCTTGTCTGTGTGTATGGAGTTTGCATGCCCGTGCTTGGTGGGTTTCCTCCTGGTACTCCGGTTTCCTCCCACAGTCCAAAGATATGCAGGTTAGGCTAATTGGCATCCCAAATTGCCCGTAGTCTGTGAATGAGTGTGTGAGTGTGTGTGCCCTGCGATAGATTGACACCCTGTCCAGGGTGTACCCCGCCTCGTGCCCTAAGCCTCCTGGGATAGGCTCTAGACCCCCCGCGACCTTGAATACAGGATAAAGCGGTATAGAAAATGAGTGAGTGAGTGATCAGTAGAGGTCTATACCACCTTTTGACTACAGCAGGGTGGCTTAATGGTTAGCACTATTTCCTTGCACCTCCAGTATCAGGGTTCGGTTCCTGCCTCTTGTTTGTGTGTATGGAGTTTGCATGCTCTCCCTGTTCTTGGTCGGTTTCCTCCTGGTACTCTGGTTTTCTCCCACAGTCCAAAGACATGCGGGTGTTCCCAAATTGCCCGTAAGGTGTGAATGACAATCGGGCATCGAACTGTGCAACTCGACCCCTTAAGTAACTGCCATAGAAATGATAGAAGGATCTACCTCCAGAGACATGGACAGACCAAAAAATAAAATAAAATTAAATACAATAAATAATAATAATGTTCAGGTTTAGTCTTAAAATGCAGCACTGTTCACACTGAGTGACAGGAGGAATAAATAAAATATAATTAGACAAATAATAGATATTTGTGAATGGTCATAGATATAAGAAATGATGAAGCAATAATTATCTAAAGGGGAAAAAAAATAAAGGGAGGGGAAAAAAATATCTTGTTCTGCTTTGTAGAAACACCTCTAAGGTTAATACAAGTTAGGGTGAAAAAGGGGGTGTAAAGGTAAAAAGTGTGATATGATGAAGTGAAGAATAGGAAAGAGTGTGTTACGAGAGCTTTTGCTGTGTAGTGTTGGTGTGGATCTGCTTCCTCTCTGAGAAAGAGAGAGAGAGAGAGAGAGAGATGGTCACATGGTAGTCAGTGAGAGAGAGGGAGGGAGAGAGAGGATCATGCAGCCTGTAATGCAATTACATATGGAAGAGGCGAAAGCAAATGCACTTCGACTGGAATTTACCGGATTGTGGATGCACCGAATATTTTAATGGATTAATTCAGGGGAATGGATTTGTCTGAAGTTGTCGTCAGTCGGGTTTTTGTTCCTCTAACGTGACTCATGTACGAGCCTGGAGATGTTTTTGCTGTAACAGAACTGTTCCAGTTTGGTGGTCGGAAGGGAATTGTGAATAGTGAAACTCCGCCATATTCAGCTTTTTACCACGCCCGGACAGAGAGACTGGAGAGAGAGAAAGAGTGAAAGAAGGAGAGAGAGAGAGAGAAACAGGATTTCAGTGCATTCGGATTACAGAAATGATTTGTTCACGTCTGAGGAGGATTACAGCACTTTGAAGTGTTACATTGAAATTGTTACATCAAATGAGCTTCTGAAAGGAATCGACGAGATGAAAGGATCTGTTGCTCGCGAAGTGAGCCCTAACTTGTAACGTGTAAATATATACGTGTATGTGTGTGCATATATTTATATATGCACGTGCGCAGTGTTGCCGCCTCACCAGCGGCCGCGTTTGATCTCGGGGTTTCAAAGCGCTGATCAATAATAACGGATACAAAATCGTTCCGATGTTTCTGTGTTTATGAGATTGCGTCGACGTTTCATGAATCGCCCCCCCCTTCTTATCCTCCTCCTCCTCCTCTTCCTCTCATGTTCTCCACTCTGAACTGACAAACTACAGGAAAACTAGCCTTTACTACGAGTACAACTACTTCTTGTTGGTCGTCGCCTTTACGTGCGCTTAATGGTGAACAGGACAGATTTTTCGGTGTATTGTCTGGTCCTGTGTTTGATGGAATAGCTTGAGAAAGTTCAACGCAAGCAAACCGAATCAAACCAACCCAAACAGGAACCAAACTGCCCGATCGTTTCGTTTCGGAAAGAGGCATGACTCTGGACTCCATAATGGCGTGTTGCCTCAGTGAGGAGGCGAAGGAGGCGAAGCGGATCAACGACGAGATCGAGAGGACGCTGCGCCGGGACAAGAAGGACTCCCGGCGCGAGCTCAAGCTCCTGCTGCTGGGTACGAGAACCGAGAAGCGCAGACATGACATGAAGAAATCACGTCCAAGCGCTCTGTTAACTGGTTGCGGTTTGTTTGTTATGCAAAACTCGTGTGTGTGTGTGTGTGTGTGTGTATTTTAAAGCAGGCGAATGCAAAAACGCTTCTTTACTTGGTCAGCTTGTGCGTTAAGCCGGAAGATCTAATGTGTGCAGCATTAAGGGGGAAAAAAAAAACAGGACAGGAATGCTTGATGGCTACAGGTGCAGAACAAACCATATATTATATAGAAGTGTAGTGAAGTGTAGTATACTGTGGTACGGTATATTACATTTTATTGTAGTATAGTATATTATATTGTGGTATAGTGTATTATAGTATATTGTGGTATAGTATAGTATATTGTGGTGTGGTATAGTATATTGTGGTGTGGTATAGTATATTGTGGTATAGTATAGTATATTGTGGTGTGGTATAGTATATTGTGGTGTGGTATAGTATATTGTGGTGTGGTATAGTATATTGTGGTGTGGTATAGTATA
>JAOVVA010000031.1:4291249-4319026 GCA_028565275.1 Leiocassis micropogon
TATATTTAAAAATGTGTGAAAAATCACTTTTTTTGAACGTTAGAAAGTTGGTATCGTGGGGTGATTCTTTCGAAACAGCTTTCGCAACAACATAAATTCAAAACAACATAAATTTGCTTCGCTTGACTTTTTTCTACTGACGCAAACAATTTTTAAAGAGCTCCTGGACATATGTGCAACTTAGCTGGCCTTCAGTTCGGTTCAGCTAATTTGTTCGAATGCTTTGTATGCCAATGCAAATTTCTTGCACTTGAATTTCGAATCTTAAGTCAAAAATCCATAATTGAGGGCATCTGTCTGCAGAGTTTCCACTGCACCACAGGTATTCTGACAACCATAAATTACGGTAACTGTTGGTCGCAGCATGGGTGAAAGTAGATCAGTATGTTCCGCAGTACTGGAAAGAAGAGAGAGCAACTGCCTGCCAAAACACACATTCAAAACAATGATGAAATCCCTTTCAGCAAAAAAAACCACATATGATAATGTTGTCAACTTAAACAACACTTTTTCTCCTTAGCAATAGCTTCTAAATCGTTCCAAATAGCATTTGAACCGTCAATGACATTCTGCTTATGGCTAACACAAGCTACAAAGCTAGCTATTGTTTAACACAAGGCTAAATCCCAAATCCCTCTCTAACCCCTGACCCAGGGCACTACTGAGTTCTCGTCACATTGCATGTATGGAAATTCTCTTACTTTTTCTCGTTACTTTTTATTCTGCAACTTCAGAATAAAAACTCTTCAGCACCATCTTTCCAGGTTTTAATAATGCATTGGAAAGTTATTTTGAAATCAAGAATTATGAATTATCAAAGGACTTTGAAAACATGCATAAATAACTTCTAACCCTAACAGTGAGCATACTGTACATCATAAAACATTTCACTGTTAGATTTTGTCTTTAAATCAACCAGAGTTGAGTTGAGAGAGATGCGTTTGTGTGTTATCCTCCAGATCGCCCTCCTCCCTGCTCCCCGGTGATGAGGGGATGGAGCAGCCTCCTGAACACAAGATGAGCTCTGAGGGGGCAGAAGGCCGACCAGGTGTGTGATCATGACCTGGTTTAAACGTTGCTTACACTGAAGAATTTTATTTCATTTCCAAGAATTCTAATTAGGCCGGGTTGAATAAGAAACACAATTCTCAACACAGTTATTTATTTACAGAAATTATTATAGATGTTAATTTTTAATGAAATCAAATTCCCCTTTGATCTTGTAGCCCCTCCCACTACACTGCCACTGAAGGGGGATGGTAGTGGCTCCCAAAGGAAAAAGCTCTCAGCACCCCGGATCAGCCTCTCGCTGGATCAAAGTGAAGACGATCTGTTCGACACTCCTGATGACCTGGACATTAATGTGGACGATTTGGACACACCTGATGAGGCTGATATCCTCGACTACACTGATCATGAGTTAGACTGGGAAGGTAGGACATGAAGTACAAATGTACTAACTAATTCAAAAGCATAAAACAAGTTATTGGCATCTCAACAGGGATTTGTCCCTTAACTCTATTTACATCATCAGCCATACCATTATAATAACTGACAGGTCAAGTGAATAACACTGATTATCAATTATATATCAGTAAACTGGTGACAAGATCATGAAAACCCAAAGCTCACCCATGCCCGCTGGGATAGAGGCTAGCCTGTCTGGTCCGATCCCACAGAAAAGCTAATGTAGCACAAATTGCTAAAAGAGTTAATGCTGGCTATGACAGAAAGGCATCAGAACACCTGTTGTATCACATCCTGCCACATTCTTACCTGGGCTTAGCAGACAAAGAGGTCAAAGTTGTTGATCCGGCCTCCAAATTCCCAGATCTTAATTGGACCAAGCACCCATTGAGTGTGCCGGACAAACAAGTCCGATCCATGGAGGCCCTACCTCTTAAATGACACCAACTCACTTTTGTGATTTGAAACCTACTAATACAAATTGAGTGTTAGTCTAAGAAGAACCTTAGAATATATTTAAAAATAAAAAGAATGTTCCTTATTGGTACAAAAATTGAGATTTAAATTCATCACATATATGTTATTACATATTTACACATACTATTGCACATATCTCCACTATATATAAGTGCATGGAGAGTGTCAGTAAGTGATCTCTAACCAACATTAGGCATGAGTAAGGCTCGAGTCCAGTCATGCATTCCTTTGCAGAACCTTTTCTGTATTGACTTGAGCTTTCTGTATAAGCTGAGCTTATATTTGTTGATGTTTGTAGTTGGACTTTACTTGGCCTCCAGGCACATGGTACAATGAATCCAACTAGCTGAAGCAAAGGCTTAGCCTCTAAACTGTTTTCATGATTTTCAGTCTAAAGCTTGACTTGACCTCCTCAAATATATTGTCTTGACTTGATCTCAACTAGTCCTTGGAGTTTTAGGAGCTTTTCCCATGTTCCTAAATTTGATCCCAAATTGGTGCCATCTCAAGATTGTATACAATAATACAAAAATTGTCAGGAAGTTCTTGAGAATTCATTACGGCGAGTTGTGGTTTGTTTGTGGGGAGCTATTCTCAAAAGTGTTCTAAGTGTAAGTAGAATCACCACAAGCTTGCGGCTCGGAAAGAATCCTAGCCAGCCAGGAAAATATATTCATTTGTGGTGGAAATTTTGAAACCTAGTCAGCAACTAAAAAGCATTGTAGCTGTTCTTAAATTATTCAAAGGTAGATTAAGACATTTTGTAGGTGGTTCTTGCATTTCCATAATGAATTATGTAGTTCAAAAACATGCTGAATCCATTGTTTAGTGTTGACGTGGAAAGATTTGGGATTTTACTAGTGAATCACTCATGAAACCCTCTTATACTGGAGTGGAGCAAATCTGCCAAAATGGCTAAATCCAGCCTTTCAAAGTAAACTACAGTACTAAATAGTATGCTCTAGCAGTTGGTAGGTAAATTGTGACAGTTGTTGACAGTTCAGTAGGAGTTTGACATGGTTAATTTTGGTGCAGTCCTTGGTTGCTCATAAATACATTTTAACTTTTAATAGCTAATGCATAGCCAATTCATAGGTGATTGAAGCACCTTGATAAGTTGAGTGACCAGGAAGAGTCAAGCAATTTAATTTGGACATTTAGTTCTGCAAACAGTTCAGCAAAGGCTCCTTAGTCTTGATCTTGTCTTGGTGATATACTGCAGTCATCAGTACATTATAATTCTTGCACTTCGTATTGTTTAAACATCTAAATCTACACTATTCAGAGCCTCAGGAATCCCAGAGAGCTCCAGTGAAGGAAGAGAGCGAACCCATCCCAGCATACACCTCCGAGGAGGAGCGACAGGACTCCAAACTCTGGAGGACGGTCATCATCGGAGAACAAGAACACCGCATCAATATGAAGTGTATTGAACCCTACCAAAAAGTCATCTCCCATGGAGGTATACAAGCTGGTAGCAAACCCCTCAAAAACCAATTGTGTTCCATAAGAGATCCAAGTAAACATACTTTGGAAAGCAAATATATAATTATATTTATAGTAATTATAATTTGATATTGTATTTATGCTCTTAATCCATTTAAAGATTTGATTTCTATTTAAGTATTATTAAAATTGAATACTTGTACTTTTAATCAAGTAAAAACTTTTTTTTTAAACTTATGCTTTTATTTTAACAATTAAAATACTCTTTACTGTCTATATACTGTACCATCTACATTTTCATTACCATTGATTAAAATTAACTACATCATTTAGGTATTTAAAGTAGGCAAGTAAATTAGCTAGTTAGTTATTTCTCTAGAATAATCATATTAGACCATTATATTAGATAGAGAGTTATATTTTGTAAATGAGTTTTGTGATTGGTCAGGGGTATTCCTATCACTGGTGAAAAGTTGCTAAAATCGACCAATGCTGCTTTTTCGCATAGCAAAATTCCATCATTGACTTTAAATGTTCTATGAAGAGGTTACTGGTTTGAAAAATATTATTGATGAGCAAAAAAACTCAGCAAATTAGCAAATTTGTTTCCTCAATTTTTAAAAACATATTTACTTTTGAATACTTGCGTATGTTTAAATTAAGGCCTAAGCCTCCCTTCTGCCGATACTTTCACTTAAGAACATTAAGAACCATTAGTGCAGAGACACTTTTCAATCTTGAGGATTCTGCTGGAGACTGAAAATGTAATTCATTTCTATGTACAGTATGATGCCGTATTTTGTAACAGCAATCTCTCTTCTCTAAAAGGCTACTACGGAAATGGTGCGAATGCTATTATTGTGTTCGCTGCTTGCTTCCTACCGGACAGTGATAGTGAGGACTACCATGACATAATGGAGAACCTCTTTTTGTGAGTTCTTATTTGTGTATCCATAAACCGTATCAACTTCCTTCAATTGAACTGTCAGTAGCACTTTGCTGTGAAATTGTTATCAGGTATGTTATCAGCACGTTGGAGCTGATGGTAGCAGAGGATTACATGATCGTCTACCTGAATGGGGCCACTCCTCACAGGAGGACGCCTGGCCTCGGCTGGCTGAAGAGATGTTATCAGATGATCGACAGGAGGTAGCTGCTAACTTATAATGCAGAAATATGCTTGTTCGGTTTTAAAATAAATAAGCTGTCTGACTTTAAAAGTTGCTTACAGGCTCCGAAAAAACCTGAAGTCCTTTATTATTGTTCATCCTTCCTGGTTCATAAGGACCATCCTAGCCATCACCAGACCCTTTATCAGGTAAAAGAGGTTTTAGGAACTACAGATTAAGATATTTATTTATTTACTTACTTACTTTTCCATTTTTATGCTTCATGTTAATTTGTGTGTGCTCCCTACAGCTCAAAGTTCAGCAGTAAGATTAAGTATGTGAACAGTTTAGGAGAGCTGGAAGAGCTCATCCCTATGGAATACGTCCATATTCCTGAATGCATCATCAAGTAAGTGAGAGTTTATTTTGTTAATATAAAATCAATGTATAAAATATACTTTCGTTCCAATATTTAACTTCAAAAGTTATTACTTATTATTTGCTCAGTAAAAAATAAGACATGGAAATCATCTACACTATACTGGGGTGGTGTGATAATCAATTGTTTTCCTAAAACAGCATTCACTGTTATTTTAAGTGCTTTTTTCCTGCTTATACCACAGCGATTTGCCAACAATAACTGCAATATATGTTTTATTAATGAATGTGACATTACAAATTTTTACTGTTTAGAGAAACGAATAAAGTTCTGGAACATCCATTAAACAATATAGTTCATGTTGTCATGTTATAGCTTATCATGTTAGCAACTTTCATGTACTAGCCTTTCTGTTTTCTATATTGTTTTAGTAATTGTTTTTAAAATAAATATCTGCTTTTAAAAATGGCATGAATTAAATAGTAACTTAAATTAGCTAATTATGTTTGTCAGTTGCCTTTGCTAGTCAAGTTTTGAAAATAATTTCAATAAATTTGCTAGTTAGCTAAAATTAAATTACTGTAGCTAGCTACATAATTTTTAAATTAGCTTGTTAAATTATTCCTTTAAAAAAATTCCTTAGGACAGATTAAATATCTGTGATTAAAACTGACCATGAGAAACAATGATAAGTTACTAATTGAATGGGGTTGGACTTTGAAGGACATAATCAGATTTTACGTTTATCACCTATCATGGTACTAACTAGCCTTTCTGTTTTATATTTTTATTTAAATTTTAATTAGCTAGCTACATAAATTTGTAAATAGCCTGTCCTCATATAATAAGTAAAGTTTTGTAAATTATTTGCATAAAGTATCTAGCCAGTTAAATATTGTTCATTTAGCCAGTTACTTAAGTTTTGTAAATTAGCTGAATAAATTAGCTAGTTAGGCAAATTTTGTTCAATTAGCCAGTTACTTAAGTTTAGTAAACTATTTGGATAAATTATCTATCTAGTTAAATTTTGTTCAGTTAGCCAGTTACTTATGTTTTGTAAATTATCTAAATAAATTAGCTAGCTAGGTAAATTTTGTTTAATTAGCTGCTACTTACTGTAGGTTTTGTAAATTATCTGAATAAATCAGCTGGCTAGTTAAATTTTGTTAAATTGGCCAGTAACCTAAGTTTTGTAAATTATTTGAATAAATTAACTAGCTAGTTAAATTTTGTTCAGTTAGCCAGTTAGTTAAGTTTTGTAAATTAGAATGGTTAATAACAATAACAGGTTTTCTACCTTGGTTTAGCATTGACTGTAAAACAATTATAAAGCTTACGGCGTATTTTTCACTCTTGATGTTAACATGCCAAAGAACACGATTTATCAGGTTACTGAGAAACCAGGAAGCATAAACTCACCTGTGCTGGAAAAATGACTGACTGTTACAATGCACTGACGGAGACTGGAGACTATATATGTATAAATGTATGATTTCTATAAATGTAACATAAACAGAGTTAAGTATCTGTTTATCAATATTTATGGTTATATATCAATGATTATAAAAGTTATATAATTTTTTTTCATTATTAGTCATAAAATATGTGAAATGGTTTTTATATAAGACCCCGTGCATGACCTGTTTCCATAGAAATGCTAACATACAGTATCAGAACAAGCTCATTACTATACAGTAGTAATTACCCAAACTACAATCAGATGTGCTGTTATAGAAAATTAACTTTTGATTTAAAAAGTAAAAACGCTGTGGTATAACTGGTCTAAATGCATATTGTTTACTAAACACAAATTGTTCGGTATGATGAAATAATTCAATAAATAATTAATAAAGCAAGGAGTTTCTAGATCACAATCTAGACCTCCCAGTTCAAATGGTTAATACAAGGATGCAGTCATTCGATTCAATCTATACATTTTATTTTAGACTGGTTTGTTTTGTGCACTTGTTTATGTACAGCTGAATTCAAAGGTTCGCATCTTTCATGGTTATTGAACAGAAACATGGACAAGGTGGTGGTGGGTGTACAATAAGCAATAAAATCCAAAATATAAGGTGAAATCCTTTTTTTTTAAAAAGTTTTATCTACATCTCCTCTGTCTTCAGAACATGTGAAGATGGTAGGGTGGGCTGTAGGGAAGAGGATCGAAAAGCTGCACAGAGGATACAAAAAAAGAAAGTGGCGTTTGAAGGGTGGGCATATGAATGATCTCAAAATACACTGTTGCACCATCCTTGCACATGACGATGAAGTAAGATCTATAAATATTATACAGTATGTCTTTGTCTTCTTCCTTTTGTCTTATGGATGCCACCTTTTGACAGCATGGCAGAATGGCCATGTGAATTGTTGTCTTGACAGGATGTAGTGTGTATGCTTGAAATGCTGTACATAAGAGGTAACAGGGGTAATGTGGTGGAGGTGTTGGTGTGTTCCTGAGAGTCACAGAGATCCCTGACAATGTGGTTTCCACGGTAACAGATACTAATGTGCCGAAACAAGTGCTAATGAAGGCTTTTTTAAAAAAAAACCCATCTCAGCCACAATCTTGTCTCTGACCTTGTCTTGCAAATACGAGAATTTTGTGAAGGAAGGAGTTTTGCTGAATAGATTTTCAAGAATAATAAACGTCAGGTTGGTTGTTTTCGTTGATTTGTGCCATTTGTGTATTATTTTGTGACATGGTCAGGTGCATAAACTGGCCTCGGTACACCTCCACATTGAATTTAAAATGAAACACTTAAGATGTGAGCAAAGTCAAGACTTTCAGCTTTGACCAAAGTGGGGCATTAACATTTTAGGAATTACAGCCATTTTGGGGACTCATAAATAATGGGACAAACTTTTGTCTTTAATACTTGTTTGAGAATCCTTTGCAGTCAATGACTGCCGGAACAAACTGACATGGCCAAATGCTGAGTTTCCTCCCTCAAGATGCTTTGCCAGCTTTACTAGCTGCTTGTTTGTGGGACTTTCTACCATGAATGTTGTCTTCAGTAAGTGAAAAGCATCCTCTATTGGGTTAAGATCAGGTAAGTGACTTGGCCAGTGAAGAATATTCCATTCCTTTTCCTTGGGTAGCTTTGACTTTGTATGTTTTGGGTCATTATCCATCTGCAATGTGAAGTGGCATCCTTCCAGTTTTGCAGCCTTTTGCTGAATCTAAGCAGAGTGTATAGCCCTATACACTTTAGAATTTATTGAACACTGTGAGCGAGTGACCTGGCACTCTTATGCCATACTGTGACACTGCATCCAACATGTTTGACAGATGATATGGTATGCTTTGGATAATGAGCTGTTCCGTTTTCTTCTTCTTACTTTTCTGTTTCTATCTGCTTGATTAGTCATGGAGTAAGTAATGAGGGAAGAGGCCACACCTGGCTATGCAACTGCTTGTCAGCCATTTGTTCCAATATTTATGAGCCTCCTAAAATGGCAGTATATTATAATAATCCCGGGAAAACAATCAGCTTTTTTAAAATCTTTTTTTCTTCTTCTGAAAAGTAGTCCATTACATACTATATTGCCGAAAGTATTCGCTCGCCTGCCTTCACATGCATGTGAAGTTGAGTAACATCCAATTCTTAATCCATAGAGTTTATTATAATCTTGGCCCCGCCCCCTTTGCAGCTATTACAGCTTTAAATCTTCTAGGAAGGCTTTCCACAACGTTTGGTAGTGTGTTTATGGGAATTTTTGATCATTCCTCCAAAAGCGCATTTGTGAAGTTGGACACTGATGTTGGATGAGAAGCCCTGGCTCGCAGTCTCCGCTCTAATTCATCCCAAAGGTGTTCTATCAGGTTAAGGTCAGGACAGTCAAATTATTCCACGCCAAACTCTCGTATCCATGTCTTTATGGACCTTGCTTTGTGCACTAGTGCGCAGTCATGTTGGAACCGGAAGTGGCCATCCTCAAACTTCTCCCATAAAGTTGGGAGCCTGAAATTCTCCAAAATGTCTTGGTATGATGAAGCATTAAGAGTTCCTTTCACAGGAAGTAAGGGGCCGAGCCCAACTCCTGAAAAAACACCACCACACCAGTTCCAACATGACTGGACATGGATTAAGATTTGGACGTTACTCAAGTCCATATGCATGTGAAGGCAGGCGAGCGATTACTTTTGGCAATATAGTGTAAGTAGCCTGTGGTTTAAAAGCTCGATGATATGTTCAAATGGGTTTTGGTTGTTGCTGTTCTTGTTGCACATTCATTCTGTCTTGTAATGTAAGTAGATAAAGATAACACGCAGTGGTGAAATGATTGAGTACGTAAGTATCTCCAAAAGCAAGATGGGTTAAGATCCTCTGATTTAAAACCCTTTCCTTTTATTTCCATTTTCCTCCACCACAGACTCGATGAGGAGTTACAGGAAGCGGGAGAGAACTCAAGGTGAGTTATCGGTGTCAAGGATCCACTGCACTTCAGCTTGGAACTAATCGAGCACTTGCTGTGTTTAGTTTTAATCGGAGTCACATTGCACCACCTGATTTAAAACAAGGCTTAACAAATTGACAATTAAAACGCCACGCTACTCTTGCTCATAATCTATACTTTTATTCTTCCACACAAGCTTTCATTTACAAAATTGTTCAATCCCTCTGGTAAATTTCCTACATTTAAATTAAAAATTATTGCTAAAAGTAAAGTAATGTAAAAAAAAAAGTAATGTAAAAGTAAACTGTATCCTCTAATAAAACTTCTCAAGTACAGATACCTGAAATATGTACTTAATTACAGCAATGACGTAAAAGTACGCAGTCACCTCCCACCTCTGGATTTGACTCAAATTTATTACAACG
This sequence comes from Leiocassis micropogon, assembly GCA_028565275.1. Taxonomy (NCBI): domain Eukaryota; kingdom Metazoa; phylum Chordata; class Actinopteri; order Siluriformes; family Bagridae; genus Leiocassis; species Leiocassis micropogon. The sequence goes on from JAOVVA010000031.1 coordinate 4,300,954, forward strand.
CACACAATTCCAAACAATAGCTATTTCACACCTGTAGCACATCATAAAGCAGCTACAAAGAAAAATTCTTCTATTGACTCCTATTCAAAATTCTTCCTATATAGAATCAACAGCTTTCTCCAGGGACCTGATGTGCCAGTATCTAAGTACGTATTTCTTTTAAGACTATTATTATCTATCTGCTATGCTCGCACATGTCTCTATTTATGTTTCACTTTCATCTGTTGCAGAGCTCAACCCAGTGCAAGCAGCTCCTAAGCCAAGGATGTAAAGGCGGAAAGCATGGCCAGTGTGTGTGTGTGTATATATAATAAGAGATAATGTGAATATTTGAAAGAGTCGAAATCCACTGCCCAAACACACTTCCTCACACACTTCAGCTCATTAGAAAGTCCTGCGGTTCACTTGAATTGGTTACCAGTTACAGCCGAGCTTCATCTTTCAGACACATTATACATTTCAGGAATCATTTTTGTCTTTTTAAATCTTTTCGCAATACACCATCCTTTTCTTTTCTTTTCGATAAACATGAGAAGCAATAATATCATGGTGGACATCTCACTCCGTACAGTCCGAACATAATCATGTAGCATTCACAGAATAAGGACTACACCTCAATTTTTTCTTCACTCCAATCTAAAATAAAGTTCTACTGTATATTCAAAATATGTTTTAGTATAAATGCTTAAGTAGTCCTTTAACTCTTTATAGAAATTGATGTAATTTACTGCAAAAAAAGAAAAGGTTCATCAGCCAAGTGCAAACCAGCAAACTTTTATTTCTAACCTCAAGGGTGGACAAATCAGACCATGTACCACGTAAATTCTAGTGACCTGATTATCCAGGAATCGGACTGGTTCGGATAAAAAAAATAAAACGTTTGCTAAAACATATCGCAAGTCAGTTAGCTAAGGGTAATAGGAAAGAATGAAAGCAGAAACATACGGTATCATCCGATGCACATGAACACACATGCCCATTTGCAATGCAAACTCGTGCTCTATTCTGAGCATTGCTGGAAGGGGTCCTATAGTCAGGCTATAGTAGTTTCTACTGTCACGACAGTCCAGTATTTTGAGTCTCGTGTAAAGCTGGCAAGTTCATGTTAAATGAAAAAAAAAAAAAAAAAAGATTGGACAGTTCTGATAAAGTCGAGTTCTGATAAAGATACTATCAAGATACAATGGAGACGACTTTCTGACTTTTCATAAAAGATGTCCGTAGCTAAAATCCTGTAAATACCTATGGTATCTGGGCATACTTTCTTGATTCAGGAAATGTTACAGTATGTCCATATGTGTTCTACTAAGCCAAGTTTTTATGATAGACCCATATATGTCATTGGCGCTTCACTGCAATTATATTGAAAAAGGCCGACAAGAAATTGCAAGTTCTGGCGAAGAAACCATCAACAGGAAACAACTTTGGGAGTTCTTGTAAAAGATGAAATGATGTCCATAGTGGAAATTTTGCAAGTAGCTACAGTATGGTACCCAGCCATACGTTCTCGATTCAGTAAGTGTTACTAAAAATATTTTCAATACTCTGTCACCTTCTTGAATAGTGAGCTCTATAACCACCATCGGAACATAACAACGCATAATGAGTGTAGAGTAGACGTAAAACAGGACAGATTTGGATCGTTGTTGTTATTAATGTTTGCATACAGTACATCTGTTTATTTTGGGATTAAAAGGGTAATAAAAGTATGTATAATTATTATTCTCACTCACTCATCATCAATAGCGCTTTATCCGGTATAAAGGGGGCCTGGAGCGTATTCCAGGAGAATTAGGGCACGAGGCGGGGTACACCCTGGACAGGGTGCCAATCTATCGCTGGACACACACACACACACACACACACACACACACACATACACACACACACTCACACACTCCAGACAATTTGGGAACGCCAATCAGCCCAACCTGCATGTCTTTGGATGGTGGAGGAAACCTGAAGGAAACCCACCAAGCACGGGGAGAACATGCAAACCCCATGCACACAGACCCTGAGGCGGGAATTGAACTCAGACCCTGGAGGTGCAAGGCAACAGTAAGCCGCTGTGCTGCCTGATTATTATTCTCTTCCAACAAATAGTAAATAGTTTTAAGGTCACAGCTTTAAAACACAAATGAAAACTTTTTTTCATTAAAACAAAGAAAGAGTTAGGAAGGAATTTGTTTGCTTTTCTTTACTGATGTGCCGATCTTGTCTAATGAAGAACATTGAATGAAAAATTAATAACCTGTTCATGAACTGTGCACATTTTTACTGATTTGTCCACCCCTGTCCATCTTTTGCCTGTAGTGTTAAACCTAAAGAAAAAAAGCAGCCAGAACTCAAAAGTGAGCTTTGAAAACCTCAACGTCTGTGTGTGTGTTTGGTCGCAGTGTTTGCCACGTAGAATATATACAGCAATCAAATTAGCTGAGACAGCATGCAGATTCAGATCCTTAACACGTCTATCGATGTAGCTCCTGCGTGTACATACTGTATGAACACCCCGTATACGTGAGTGTGAATGTGTGTGAGTTCTTTGTAGGTGTGATTGTGTTCTGGTTATGCGTTTGGGTGTCCTTAGGTCTCTCAGGTTGCTGTAGGCAGGAAATGACCTCACGGGTGGACGAGAGAAAATACAACTGCAAAGCACAATATCCACATCCTTCTGGTGTGTCTATGTGTGTGTGGGCGTGTCACTGCATGTCTCGTAGTTGTTAATATATTAAAATTGTGGATCATATGAAATAAAGACGAAAAAACATATAAATTATTGGCTTGACCCAGAGGCCTTGTAAAATAATGCAGATTATATCAATAAATTTACCTCTACTCTAATTGTAAGGGTTATTTATTTATTTATTTATTTGCTTTCTAATATGTTTGCTTTAATTCAGTAATTAAACAGAAAAAAGGGGGAAATTTATCTCTGTTTTATTTATACTAAAAATGCTTTTAAAAACTACAGTATATAATTATATGTGGGGTTCACATGCAACAACTCTGTAACAGTTACTGTAGATAGAAAGAATGACAAATAAATTAAATTAAAATAAATAAAGGAATAAAATTAAATAAATATTACTTCTACACTTAGTAACACTACTACTGCTAATAATGAAAGAAATACATTTATTTATTTTAAAAAACAGACATTTAAACAAACAAATAAATGGTTGTATTTATTTATTTATTTATTCATTAGATTTTTTTTAAAGGTCCTATATTTTACTATATGTTAACACAGGTCTCAGAGCTCCCCCAAAGGATGTGTGTGTTAATGCTCTAGCTGAAATACCACTTAAATAACGCATTGTTTCATACTTTAAACTCCTTCTCAGATTGTGCCATTTTAATGTCTATATAAATGACATGCTGTTGAGCCGCTCCAGAGAGCAGCGGAGCGACTAGCCTAGGAGGGGCTCCTCTTATATGAGGTCACAATAGGGGAAATGTAAATTTGCTACGGCCAAAACAAAAATGGGAAAAGCACGTAAAGCAGGGATTGTATTTTTACCCCCATAATTTTTGTTTATTCATGCACACTGGGGGACCCAGTGATGTTCAAGTCAAACCGGGACTTAAGATGAAATTTCTTGTGAATAAAGGCATAAAAGTGAAATAGACTTCCAGCACAGTATGGCGATGAGACTCTTAGCTGCAGTAAAACATTTGAATGGTGCAAACGTTTTTTAAAGACGGCCATTTGACCATGAGGGACAGTCACCGTCAGTGTGACTGGGAGCTCACTAAATATTCCTGTGAACATTCCATGAGTGGAACGCCTGATCCCTGAAAATCGACAGATAACCTGTCACCAACTTGCGGAAGAGACGCATCTGTCTGTGGGAACTGTTCACACAATCATTCACCAACACCACTTGCACATTACAGGAACTGTATATAGCAGGAAGTGATTGCCACAACCTCTGCACAGTCCTGACCTCGCTCCAAGCCATTTCCACGTTCCATGTTTGGGCCATTAAAGGAGTTCCTGGGAGGCTAGCGTTTCAGACATGAAGCAGGCAGTCTGATCATGGCTCTGGTGTACTGAGAAAACTTTCTACCTAGATGGTATCCAAGCACTAGTGAAACGCTAGGATAAGTGCATTAGTGTAGCAGGGGATTATATAGAGTAGAGAAATAAAGGAAGTTTTTACTCTTATAACTGTGTACTTTTATTCTGCACGATCAAAAGTCCCGGTTTGACTTGAACACCTCATACAGTATGTTTTGACATGACACTAGTTTTGTGAAAGGCAGTATGACATCTGGTTGGTATGTCAGGATAAACAAATAAGGGTGTGGTCCATCCAAATAATGCATGAGAGAGGACAGTAAAGCTTTTCATAAAACATAAAAGAGATCATTATAAAGCCGAAGGCAAATAATTCCCAGGAGAAAACAATACAGCAGTTTAACATAGACGGATGCAACATTTTAAACCAAATTTTTTCCCCCTATTTTGTGATGCATGTTATTTGGGGTAATATAGAGATATACAGTCAGTTAACGCTAATATGTTATGAATTTGACATTAAATATATATATATATATATTTATTATCTTCGGGTGGACTTTGCCCTTGGCTGTAGAATATATGTCTTATTTGTTCATTTCTGATATGTTTGAATGTTTTATTTCAACAATTCATTACATTTTTTAAATGAAACTGATATAACATTTTACAGCAACAAAAAAGTCCACAACAAAACCGATGACAGCAAACTAATGCAAAGGACCTAGAAAGGAAATGGCAACTTAATCACCATGTACATCCACAAAATAAAGACATTAAAACGTTTAAAGGTTTATGGTTCTGTTCACATGGTTGACAGAAAACAAACAAGCTGGATATTTTTCAGTCAAATGTAAACTAAAGACAATACACTACAGATTCATGAGAGTTATGTAATTGGTACCTTTTGCCAAATTGTTAGTAAACTATACAAACTCATTGTTACCTGAATGTGTTTAGATTTAATTAGCATAATTAAATATATCATCTCGTTATATCATTTCGATCCACACAACCAACCAAATAATCCACAGTAACTTGTTTTATTGTCTCTGTTGAACAGCTTCATCTCCAAATCTATTTTTCATTTCTACTTACAGTATTATTTGAAATGATAGCTCTCGTCGTCATACTCCAGCTGATCGTCCGGGTCCTCGCCCAGCTGCCCGAAGCGGAACTTGCGGTACACCGTACCATCCTGCCCCATGTACACGATATCTTCATCCTCATCATCCTCATCATCATCATCGTTCAGAGCTGTTCTCTTGTCACGCAGGTCCACCAGCTGGTCCTCGTGTAAATACCCGTAACCAGACCCAGACCCTCCTGCGTTCCTGGAAGATGTTGATGAAGATGATGTCGTACCTCCACGGAAAATGTCCCGTCCACCGTTGTTGCCCAGTTTTTCGTAACCGCGGCCAACAGTGGATTCAGGGGTCGGGCGTTTGGAAAAGGACCGCGCGATGAACACAATTACAGCTCCAAGACCCAGCATGAGCAGGATGGAGGTGGTGATGAAGATGAACATGTTGCCCGAGTGCTCCAGTTCCTCATGGTTGCGGAAGGCAAAGTTTGTGCTGAGGACACACTCACCTTAAAGAAGAGAAAACAGTCTAGCTGTAGGTAAAGTGGCTCAGTGACTAAATAGGTTTCTACACGTACTGTAGGGTGCGTTTCTCATAATCGCAACTGGTACAGTATCTGCTTGGTTCTGACCAAGCAGATACCAGGGTGGGGATGACCAAAGTGAGAGGACACACACAAGCACACACTATACAGGGAATTTGGAAACGACAATTAGTATAATCTGCACGTCTTTGAACTGTGTGAGAAAACCAGATTACAAGGAGGACGTGGAAACTTTGTGCACACAGACCCAAGGCGGGAATTGAACCCTTAACCCTGGAGGTGCGAGGCCACAGTGCTAACCACTACGCCACTGTATAAATTTGGTGTATGTTTTTGTAAGAATTTACAAAATTCCTTATACACTAACAGAACTTACAACAAAGTGAAACCTTTTCATTTACAACAGTTGCCTAATGTGACTTAATTATTTGTTGTCCAATTCTGTAGACAGTATAAGATCTTACAGGGGACATGCTTCAATCTAAATGTAATATATACTGTAGATTTAGCAGTGATTGATATACCCCTGGTCTGTGTACAGTTACAGCACTCCTCTTGCTCTTCCATGGGGTCTTTCTCCCCTATATCCTGCTTCCTACAGCAAGGAAGACAGCGCCCCTCGGTGGCTAGAATGAACTGTGTAGGACAGGCTGTGCAGTTTTGTGGACCAGGTCCCTGACACTCCACACATGACTGGTCACAGGGTTTACAGTTATAGTCCTCCTCCAGCTGGAAAAACATAATAAAAAAATAATTAAAAAGTAGTTCCGATGTTACAAAATTCTAATGAACTGCAAACAAAGTAGTAAAAAGTGTGTATACCATACGCATTGATGACAAATTATGGTGTTTTTATTGCAGCATTGTTGCATTAATTTTTACTCATATCGGTAGATTCCACATAAATAGAAGCATCTATATATAAAGCAGTACAGCTAAGTGACTTGTCACTTTTATCTCATGATGAAACCTTTCTATCCTCATGGATTAAGATTCAATTATTTGTCGCCTGTACCTTACAGCACTTTGAAATGATTGTTTTCACATGTCCCAGTTGGGAAGCTGGGGTCACAGCACAGGGTCAGCCAGGATACAGCACACCTAGAGCAGATAGGGTTAAGAGCCTTGCTCAAGTGCTCAACAGTGGAAGACCGGCAGTGCTGGGGCTTGAACCCCTGACCTTCCGATCAGTAATACAGAGCCTTAATCGTTTAAGCCACCACTGCCCCAAGGGTTTTTGGAAAAGTATTTGAGTATTAAGACAGCGGTCACAAACTTTTATTTGGTCGTGATAATCACGGCCCCAGCCTCTGATGTAAGCCTTGTTGTAGCCTAGCAAAGTTTTGGTGCTGCCATGGATCCGTTTAATTTTCTATCTGAGGGCCGGTGCTTCTGCTGTCTGAAAACAAAGAACTGGTCCAAAATTGGACACCAGTTCCAAACTATCTCTGAACTGCCTTTATGGAAACGATGTATTGAAGAATCTGTGACAAGGTGAACTGAACTGTTCTAGCACCTTATTAAGAAACTTGCTGGCTTTTCCTTTCATTTGCCAATCGTCAGCAGTAGTGTATAGCAGGTTTGTGGAGTTAGTATTTAAAGTATTAATTACTGTAAATTGTCTTCAATCTTTAAATTGGTACCTCAGATGCGTAGTACTCCCCCATGGGACAGAGTGAATCACAGGTACCCTCTGAGAGTGAGTCTCCTGGATGACATGAGATGCAGTCCTTAACCCCTTTACCTGTCAAGTATTAAATGTGAGATGCAAATCTTTACAAGTAAAAATGAAGAATAAAACAAACACAGAAACAGAAACCTTCTGGATGCTTTTGCTCATTCTGATAGTTAAAAACTTTGGGCATATACCAAGGAACTGTACTTGGCCCAGTTTTGCTGATGATACAAAGATCTACCTATCATTCCCTCCAAGAAAAGCTTCATCCTCATAGCTAAACACTCTGAGCTTACATTGTTTTTGGGAAGGACCCTAACCCCTAACAACAATATTTAGTGATGGTGAATCTTGTCATTATGGCCACTTCCTTAACTTAAATCGTCATCACCTGCAAGCTTGGCTGGCACTATCAAATTCTGGCAGGAATTTTGGAATAACAGTTGACAAACATCTTGCATTCACATTGGCACACAAATTATGAGCATGTGACAGCTAATGGACAGGATGCAAAAGAGGGCACATAGTACTGCCCTCCATGTGTGTTGCGATGCTTTATGGTGCAGCCTGAGCAGCAGTTGGGGGTAGGTCAAGGGTCTGAGAGGAAGCACGTACTAGCCTTCACCTTCCATGATTTGTAGTTGTCATGTACTTGAAAGAACTAGCAAGTCGGTGGAAGCTGGCAAATGACCAAATTTGGAGAAAATGGAGTACAAATAAACAAAAGGACAGTTTGGCTAACTGGCATAACTGGGCCAAATACAGATCCTTGAGGCATACCAGATATCACTCACTCCCTTTTCACAGTTTTTTCTTCCAACTCTATTGACTGTTCCTCATCCTCCAAGAGGCATTTCTGTACCTGTGCATGTCCTACAGGTGGTATGGCAGGGCTCACAGGTGCTGTGGATTGTTTCATGGTAATGATGAGATGGACAGGAGGACACGCACCCGCCCTGCTTTTTTATTAACAGCAGCCCTTCGGTGCAGCTCACACACCCCTCGGTTTGTGTACACACTGCACACGTTGCCTCGCACTGCTTACACACCCTCAGCTCTTCATCTGCATAGTGACTTCAATAAACAGGTATATGAGTGTGTGTGTGTGAGTTTGCATGCAACAAATGTTTAATCTTTAATGAAGAAATGTTCATTTTTAAAATATGAAATTAGTAATATACATAGACATATATGGCAAAAAAATGCAAATGATATGTTGTGTGCATGTGTGTCTGAGTATGTTTACCCAGGTCTACAGGTGTCCACACACTCCTTGCCTTCTCGATACAGATGGGTTCTGCAGCTTAGGCACTCGTGGCTGTGGCGCCCTGTGCAGCTCAGACAGTTAGGATGGCACGGCTCACACCTCTGGGTCTCTCCACTGAAGAAACCTGTGGGACACTCGTTTACGCAGGAACCATCTGTAGGTACACAACACAGCTCAAGCTCAGTGTGTCCATGTTAAAGGAACACGACAGGGTAAATAAGGATTCGATTCAGAAACATATTCATCTAGGAACTCAAAACATATGAGGTTTAATAACCATTTCAAATATCAAATGTCGAATATAAATATAAATATTAATAAAGGTGTGTGTATTTTTACACTCTAACTCACTCAGCAGGTAGTGGTTCAGGGAGCAGCTGAGGCACTGGCTGTGGGCCGGGCCGACACACTGATTGCAGTGTTTGTGACACAGGTGGCACGCACCATCACGGTCGCTGTAGTGGTGTGATGGGCAGCTGGTGGGCGTGGCACAGCGCCCATGTGTGTCTGTTCTCAGGCCCTCTGGGCAGCTGGTGCAGTCCGTGTCCAGTGGACCAGAGCAGGTCTGGCAAGTGCTGTGACACACTGGAGAACACCAGTGACAATAAAAGTAATGTATAGCAATAATTTAGGAAATAGTATCAATAATAAACCAGCATGTTGCATGCATTTTCAAAACCTTTAGACATTCTTTAGTGCCATGTGTCGGTAGATGTAGACAAAGGACATTAAATGAATTTATTGATAAAATAATGCTCTTGAACGCTTGATTCGGATTGGTTAGAAGGTTCGCAGCTCTGACAATTGTGAGGTTTATAAAAACGCACTCTTTCTACATAGTGTAATTGTTGATCTGGTGTAGTTTTTGGTGACACTTGTCAGGCTACCGTCATTAATACAAAGAGATACAATTTTGTAAGGTTGAGTATCTCACGCCTTGTTCGGTAATCAGAGAGTGAATCACAGATGAGAAATCAAAAAAGTAGATCAGAAAAAAAATGAAGTTAAAATTAATTTATACAGTACCACTTCAGCGCTGTTATTTCAAAGATGAAAATATGAACTAATTCCAGGAAAAATATTCAGTTATCTATTGGTGCAGGTTTGTTTACTTTGAGCAAGTAGCTTATTATTATCTTATTTGAAGGTAGATTATTAAATCCGGGATATAACTGTTCATAACATCGCTATTACTCAATATTTTGATTTAACTTAATGTGCAGGTTAAACCTCTAAAACTTCTAAATCTAAGTATTGCACAAATTTAAATTAACTCTGTCCAGCCAGTTTTGCATGGAAAAAAATAAATTCTGTAATAGATATTTTTATAGCAATTATGTAAGTGGGGGCAATCTAGGGGCAAAAATAGGGGGCATTTTAACGGATTAACACTGGGCTCTCAGTTCGGGTATTTTACACAACCTTACATCGGACTGCTGCGGATATGTTTGCTCTAAAGACCCGCCACGGTTTCAGAACAGAAAGAATAAACATACATTGAAATATCCATTCATCTTTGAAGGTTCAGTTTGATACATTTAGTTGTCTACTTTCCCTTTTTGGAGTAAGCCTTTGCTTAGAGTTGCTCTTTCAATTCTGTTTCTTTAAGGTTTTAGCAGCTTTTAGGTGCATTACAGTTGTTTCTGTCTTCCTCATACTCTGTCTATACACAGTAAACTATCGCGTTGATTGGCTCTGTTGAGTGATGTGTATAGCCCCGCCCACCTCGTGGGAAAAAGCCTGACGTAATCTGGCACATAACTGCTCATAACATCACTTCTACTCAACATTTCGATTTCATTTATGGCTCAAGTTTAACTTTAGGCGAAAACCTAATTACTGCCCAAGTTTCAAAAACTTTTCTGAGACTGGTTTCTGGTCCTCCAGTGTATGAAACCATTGTGCAGAGAAAACCTTTACTATTATTTCTATAGATCAGAACATTATATTTCATGCTTCTTCGTGTTTATACTCACCCATACACTCCTTAGACCTGCTGTCTCTGTAAGTTTGTGAAGGACAGGCTGACACACACGTCCCGCTGCGCAGGGCGCTCTCAGGATCAGCGCACGAGTCACAGTTATTAGAGCCCGTTCCAGTACACGACTCACAGTCTGAGTGACAACGGGCACACACACCTTCCTCTGTCTTCTCATAAAACCCTCGAGGACATTCAGACACACACACCGCCTCATGCAGATAACTCTTTTCACACTCTGGAGGCGGTGAGAAAAAAGGCAAACCTCTTATCAGGTGTGTATAGATGAGAATGGATTGAAATATGCTCAACTTAATCAAAACCCTGCAGTTAAATAACAGAAATGTAGTATCCTTTTGTGCATCTTGTCCCTTACTTGTGCACTTTGCATCCTCAGAGCACTGGAGACACCCCTCTGGACAGCGCGTACACTCACCGCCCCGGAGCGTATGTGCAAGGGGACACTCTTTCACACACTGTTGTTCGTGAAGCGCTAACGGCTGCTGACAGCTGAGACAGTTTGTGGCACTTTGCTCACATGATGTGCAACCGGGTGCACAGCTCTTACACACTGCTCCAACGGGGTAGTAGCCTCTGTAAAACAAAACACACACATAATCCAAGTGCATAATCCAAAAGAGTGCAAAACCATTGGAGCAAAATTTAGCTTTATTACCTGGAGCACTGGCGCACACATTGGCCATTCAGCAGGTAGAGGGAGCTCTTGCGAGTGGACAAGCAGCGTGTGCAGCGCTGATTATCCTGGCACTGGGCGCAACCCTGAGGACACGCCTCACACTGCCAGCTCTCCTTACTACCAAAGCTTCCAGCTGGACACCGTGTCACACACTGCTGGTCAGAACTCAGATACCGTCCTGAAACACACGTATACACATAAATTCAAAATCTCAAAATAATTAAATATTGGGGGAAAAAACAGATCAGTCTGAGTCCTAGTAGACATCTTAAATAGTGTCTCAGTGCTTGTGGCTTTGAGTCTGAAAGGCTAAGGACGTCCCTCCACTGACCAGTCAAGCTATCTGAAAACTTAATAAAATCCAAAGCCAAACAAAATTGAGAAGGTTAAAGGAACACCCCTGATCACCCATATGAGGATGGGTTCCTCTCATGGTTTCTTTCTTTTGTCATCTCAGGGGTTTTTTCCTTGCCATTGTCACCCATGGCTTGCTCATAAGGGACAATCGGATAATTATTACTCACTCAAGGTCTTTGGGGGGGAGTGTGGGGGGGTGGTCGCTGGAACCCATCCCAGGAGACTTAGAGCAAGATGCGGGGTCCACCTTGGACGGAGTCCCAATCCATCACAGGGCACACACAATCCCATGGACATTCACACACTACGGGCAATTTGGGAACGCCAGTTAGCCTAATCCGCGTGTCTTTGGAGTGTGTGAGAAAATGCACCAAGCACAGGGAGAACATGCAAACTCCATGCTCACAGACCCGAGGTGCGAATCGAAGCAGGAACTACATCTGGAGGTTGCAAGGTGACAGTGCTAACCCCTAAGCCACCGTGCTGCCCTGATAATGATCATTTATACACATTTCCATACACTTCTTTCGAACTCATTTACATGTATTTTAGATTCTGTAATGCTGATTTGGGACAGTGACCACTGTTAAAAGTGCTATATAAATAAACCATAATTGAATTGATTGGGTGTTTGAGTGTGGGCGTGCTTGCCAACAAGATTGACAGACATATGGGCTTCTTTAAAAAGTTTGCACCATTTAGATGTTTTACTGCAGATAAGAATCTCATCACCGTACAGTGCTTGACATGTTTTACACCTTCATTCATGAGAAATTTCATCACAAGTCCCAGTTTGACTTGAACGCCCCTTGTATTTTGTAAGTTAAAGTCATTCGAAGATAAACATCATACCTGTGACACAGGTGGTGCACTGATTCTTTTGCCCACCCCAGCACACCTGACATGAGGGATGGCATGCCTCACATTCTCCTTCATCTGAATAAAAGAAAGAAAAGGAACTCATATACAGTATATGGCCGTTAGCTGCAGACTTGGAGGCAGCAGAGATGAAGATGTTGAGGTTCTCTTTGGGAGTGACGAGGATAGATAGGATCAAGAATAAGTCCATCAAAAGGGACAACACATGTAAAATGTTTTGGAGATAAAGTCAGAGAGGCCAGATTGAGGTGGTTTGGACGTGTTCAGAGGAGAGATTGTGAGCATATTGGTAGAAGGATGATGAGGTTGGAACTGCCAGGCAGGAGGTCTAGAGGAAGACCAAAGAGGAGATTTATGGATGCAGAGAGAGAGGACATGAAGTTAGTTAGGATGAGAGAAGAGGAAGCAGAGGATAGGGTTAGATGGAGGCAGATGATTCGCTGTGGCGACCCCTGAAAGGGAACAGCTGAAAGACGAAGAAGAAAGAAGAAGCTGTGGTGTAGTGACCTAGAAGAAAGTCTATGATTTAGAAGATAACTCATCCAGATCTCTACGGTGTGGCTCACCAGTGAGGAAGGTTTTAGCAGGACACCTCTCTTGTTCTGCTTCACACTCTCCGTTCACCATGACAAGACCCTCGTGGCATTGATCACACTCGTCTTCCTCTGGTCCAGTGCAGGTCTTGCAGCCTGTGTAACACTCCTCACACTCCTGAGTGTCCTCGTCAGGATAAAATCCATCCGGACACTCATGCATACACTTTCCGTCTGTAGGAAATGACAAAGTAGCAGCGAATACCGAGGTAACAACCAAGTTTTCTACAAAAGGAGAATGAGTACGGAGCTGATAAAATGTCATTTTTCTTCCTTTACTACTAGCATATTATTTGGAATATTGTCATTCAAACCTTTTTAAAATTTCATTATTATTATAATCATGGCAAGCTGGGTTAATGGTACATCATATTTTACACTTCTGATTGCTCGCTTAATATTAAGCTGAGTGAGTAAGCTTATACAGTATAATAATTACTGTATCAAGAACTAATATTCTAAAAGATTGGCCTTTTACATTACCCAGTAGAAAGAAGTCCGCCTCACACCAGTGGCACTCGTCTCCCTCACAGCTCACACAGTCACGCTCACAGGCCACACATGTCATCGTGTCCCCCACAGCATATGTCTTAGCAGGACAGAGCTTGTAGCAGCCCTCCTCATACCTACAGCACACACAGATACAGGTTACGGTGCAGGTCAACACAAATGCTACTGTATGTTACCTCAGAAATGAGGATTATGATTAGGCTTCCTGAAATGTTTCATGCTTCTACACTTTTATTGTTTACCAATAGTAATTTAAATTGATAACAATGACAGCTGCTCCTGGCAAGGGGTCACCAGAGCAGACAATCTGGTCCACACATACAAGTTTGGCACTGGTTTTACGCCGGATGCCCTTCCTGATGCAACCCTCCCATTTTATCCTTGCTTGGGATCGGCACTGCATCCAGTGACTGGGGTTTGGGCACTGGCTGGGAATCAAACCCGGACCTTCCGAATGGCAGGACAAACACCTACCACTGAGCCACCAGTGCCTTATACTGGAATTAGAATTGATTGAAGTTGTGCTTTTTATCCTTTTATTGTTACATTTATTGTTGTGATGTGAAACTTCTGTTATCACTTGTTACGATGGGGTATCAAAAAGTCTTGAGATTAGCTCTGTTTTTCGCTGTATGTCATGCCTTAGAACCAGGCAGTAGAATACGTTTTTGACGGTCTGGCCCCTGGGGACGAACTGTCGATGCCCAATGCCACAAATGTTGAAAAAGACGATGAGCATGCACTTGGTCGAGCTGCGGACCTGCCTCGTCCTTTTCGTTTGTAGGGATGATGGACTCTTCCATTGTGAAGATTGGTGCTGTGTTTTAGGGTCGTACCCATACATCCAAGTTTCGTCACTGGTAATGATCCTCCACATGAAGGATGGGTCATCCACAGCATGCTGACGGAGTTCTTGGCAAACTTTGACGCGATGTTCCTTCTGCTCCTGGGTCGGCATCCTGGGGATGAACTTGTCAGCAACATGGCGCATGTTCAAATCACACATGAGGATTGTCTGGACCGTTCTATATGACACACCGACAATGGCAGCAATATTGTGGATAGTTCTCCGATGATCATCATACAAAAGTTGCTGAATGGTTTGGACATTTTCAGCGGTTGAGCTCTTCCTGATCTCTCGTCGTCTCCCAGTGATGTTCTTGAAGTGCGCATGCCACTCAAAACTCATTGCAGCATCGCCAAATGTATTGAAAATGAACACCGCAGAATTTCATGTTTGCTCTTTGTTCTAACTTGCCGTCCATGATGAAATAGCAGACGTGGTAATACACATGGTCAGATTAGCACCAGTCACAGAGCTCCCGATGTACACAGGACGATGTCTTTTGGCACACTGACTTATGAAGGTCGGTGCTCCTTGTGACTGTGTGAGTGCAGCCTTGTGCTGCCACCTGGTGGTCTGTTACAAAAGTAGACTCGAAACCTTTTGATACCCACTCGTATTACCAGTTACAAACAATCATTAAAGTTACTGGGGACTCCTTCCAATGTAGGTAAATGAAAATATCGCCATAAAAAGATTTCAATAATTTCTAACTTAAATAAATAGATTAGTTGCTAATAAAGAAGATTTATCCTATTATGAATCCCAGTAATTAGCTCTTACTTGTAATAGCCATCAGAGCAGGAGAGACAGTGTTTGGGATTATCTGTAATGCAAGAAATTGGGTTAGAGGAATAAACACCAGCAATAATAATAATAATAATGTGTACCAGAGTTCAGAACTTACAGAGTACACACTTCTTGCATCCTTCTTCACAGGCCATGCAGTCATCATACTCCGGGTCCTCAACCTCTCCTACAAACACACACACGCACACACACACACACACATCACTTTATAACATGACAATAAACATAACAGTTTTAAATATTTAAAGTAAGCAGACTGACCCTCTCCACACTCAAGGGCCGTGCATGTTCCTTGGCTGAGGTAATACGAACTGTTGCACTTCAGGCAGTGTGTGGCAGAGGAGCAGAGACTGCAGTGCTCAGGACACGGTTCACATGTCTTCACTGAAGTGTGGAAATAAGCCACAGGGCACGTGGTCACACACTCCCCGGCATACAGGTAACGGTCCTGGCCAAACCTGTCTATAGGGTTAAATAACAAAGTTCAAGGGTCGTCCATATTCAGCAATAGTACACAATGAACACTGGAAATTGATAGAGACATGGACTAATGCATGTAGATATAAAGTCATTTAGTTAGACTATATAGTTATGGCAAGAAAACAGACCAAAAAAGTCATATGTTTCCATATGAACCCATTACCTTTGTCACAGCTGGTGCAATCAGAAGGGCCAGCACCCACACACTGAGCACAGGAGTGGTCACACACATGGCACTGTCCACTGGACGGGTATTTACCTTCTGAGCAGTGTGTCACACACCGGCCCTTGTCCAACAAGCTGAGACAAAACAGGCAGAAACAACCAGGGTTCAACTTAAGTAATGAATTTGAAAAAGATTTCTTGATTCGACAGGTCTGGCAGTAATCAGGCCTGGGTGTTTAAAGTTAAATTTAACTGAGATTTCCCAAAACATTTCGCCAATCACAGTTCATTCATGATTTAGCTTAGCTTTGATTCAGATAGGGCTAGGAAGGTTTGGACAGCTGTTGTCTCTTGAAATGAAATCATCATTTAAAAACTGCTTTTTGCATTTACTCAGGTTAACTTTGTGTAGCATTAAATTAGTTTAATGATGTCAATCATTGTGATCAAGTGTGACAAATATGCAAAAAAGAAAAAAATCAGGAAGGAGCAAATACTTTTTCGCGGCACTATAGAGTCTAATTAAGTCTACAATTATATATGATGATAATAAAAAAATAATGTAGAGAATAAAAGAGGTGTGAAATGTTTTAAAATGTATTACAGGTAATGTAAGGTGTAAAATAGTTTAAGTGGTATAACAGTGTAGTGGGAAAGAAAGTGTTCTTTCAGTAAAAAAAAAAAAATCATCACAGGTTGTAATGTATCCAAGCAAACCCTCACCGGTTGGACGCACACCCGACGCAATCATCAGTCTTTGGTCCTTTGCACTTAAGACAAGTGCTGTCACAAGCGTGGCAGTTCCCACGCTCATCCTGGTACTCTCCTGGGATAAGCACACACACACACACATGCAAACACACACACAAATATGGCCATTGATGATCAATCCTTCGGTAAATTAACAACACTTTCAACGAAATGAAATTCACCATCAGCGCAGTTATGAGTCAGCACGCACGCTCCGTCCTGCAGCATGAGCCGTTCCACACACTCACTGCAGTTCCCTTTGCCTGGCCCAGTACAGGCTAGACAGCTCACATCACACCTGTGTGATAGATTAGATAATAACAGAATAATATATCTTAGACATCAGGAAGAGCCATAAAGTTACATAATATAAGTAGACTAATTATTATTTATAACCTGGTAATAACTTTATACATGTTATGGAAGGGATACAGATCTCAGGCTAGAACACTACATGAACTAAAGATGTACACACACACACACACACACACACACACAGACACATACCTCCTGCAATAGGCCTGAGTTTGTCCTGTGAGGTCAGGAGGAATTTGTACAGGATAAAATCCTTGACTGCATGAGGACACACACTTCCATTCCTCCATCACGTAACCATCAGCACAGTGAGTGCACGACTCTGAACCTGCGGCTAAACATAATCATACACACATTAATACTACTACGATTATTCACATTCAGTCTCTATACTGCTTATCCCGTTCAGGGTTGCGGGAACCAATCAGAGGGGACACGGGGCACTAGGTGGGGTACACCTTAGACAGGGTGACAGTCCATCACTGGGCACAAGCACACACACACTCACTCACACACTAGGGCAACTTGGAAAGCCAATTACTGTTTGTAATCTGCATGTATTCGGAATGTGAAAAATATTTTTCATTTATGACAACTGTATGGGAGCGAATTTTTTTGTACCTCATTAGTTAAAATTATATTAAGGCATAAACTTGTGCGTAATTAGGCGTGGAGATTTAAGTGACAGCTGTGACATTGCAGGTGTCAAACCGCTAGCTGTCCGCAATGCAGAACTTTAGTAGACACGGAAGGACGTGTATGGTGTGGATGCCCAAGAGTTCAATCAAATGCAAAGTAGAGTTAAATTACTGTGAGCAGTTTACGGAAGTTAAAAACATACATACTGTACGTCCTCTCTCTCTCTCTCTCCCTGTCTCTCTGTCGAGCTATACATGTCACTCCTGAGCTGCCAGTGATCCAGACCCCCTCTGCTCTCTGGATCTGTCTGACTCGTCCTGGTGCCCCTCTTCTGGTTGGAGATCTCGTCGCATGGATGCCCCGTGTGGTCTGCATGGGATCAGGACTGGAGTTTCCTACAGTCTACCTGAGCCCCCAAGAACAAACTGGACTCTATTTTAACTTAAACACATCTCCTGTTACAC
>JAOVVA010000031.1:4319126-4347241 GCA_028565275.1 Leiocassis micropogon
CAGATGAGGATGGGTTCCCTGTTGAGTCTGGTTCCTCTTAAGGTTTCTTCCTATTACCATCTCAGGGAGTTTTTCCTCGCCACTGTCGCCGTCGTCCTCGGCTCGCTCATCAGGGACATATTAGTCTAATATTAGTTAAAGGTACTAGAGCAGTTAACCCTCAGAAGAGCAGTCATTCTACACGGGAAGATTGTAGATCTCGTGGAGTTATTTTTAAAACGACGTGCAATATTAAAGGTGTATCTGTTAGTCCGTACCTGAGCAGGTGGCACAGGACGAGTGACACGGTTCACAGGAATCTTTCTGCTTGTGGTAGAACGTTCCAGGCTCACAGGTCTTCTGGCATTTGTTTCCTATCAAGCTAAGAAAAAGAATAAGAGAAAATATATTTAACACTGAATCTACTGTAGTATTCAATTGATTCAAAAGAAGTATAGTCCATTTTTTTTCAAATTTTTTTTTTTTATCATAAATTTCATCATTAATTTATGAAAACGACTTCTTTACCTCGTGCCTTCTGGACATTCAGTACAGATACTGAACGATGTACATTCGGCACAGTTTTCGCTACATTTCCAACACGCATTCTCCTCTGTGTTGACAATACACACAAGACAAACATATTAATATTATTAATATCCGTACGTACATATGTATGTTTTGATTTACCGTTTAAGCTATGAGAATTTGCATCGCTGCAAGAGCACCAGTAGCATGACTTCTTTTCCTTTAACTGTTCTTTGGATTGCAATGCGCAGTCCAAGATTGTATATAAAAATTTCCAGACTATATACTATTCCATAAAAACAGGAGACAAGAGATGTGCACACTCAGTTTGGTTGCTGGATTGGATAATACAACTACTATATTGTTTCTATTGTTTCTTATTTTACTTTGTTTAAGCTCTTCTCAAAAATACTAGCATGCTAGCAACCAACATGGATGAACATGACGAATGTGGTTGATATGCCAACAAACTTGCAATGCAAATGCAATATTCTGGGCATATTATAAATTGCATTTATATTTGCCAAATTAAACCTAGAGAGATATAAATGCAGCATTGGCCACAGTGGAATACAGCTCACTCTATCAACTCAATCGTTGTCTATATCACTTTATCCTGTATACAGGGTCGTGAGGGGTCTGGGGCGTATCCAAGGAGATTTAGGGCACGAGGCGTGGTACATCCTGGACAGGGTGCCAATCCATCACACATGGCCATTCACACACCACAGACAATTTGGGAATGCCGGTTAGCCTAATCTGCATGGCCTTGGACTGTGGGAGGAAACCAGAGTACCCGGAAGAAACCCACCAAGCACAGGAAGAACATGAAAACTCCCTTGAACCTGGACCCTGGTGGTGCAAGGCGACAGTGCTAACCACTAAGCCACCATCCTGTCTGCAACATAGCTATGATTCCTAAACCTCAATTTCAACCGCTGCCTACTTGCCGTAATCGAGGTAATATCCGTCTCCACAGCTGGTCACGCATCTCTTTGTCTCCTGATCCAAATAGTAGCCAGGCGTACAAGAGGAACACTGATCGCCACGGCTTCCTGTACACGTCATACAGGTAGAGTAGCACTTCCTGCACCGCTTCCTGTCCCCCCAGAAGCCTTGTGGACACTGGGACAGGCATGTCCTGCACAGGGAGTCACCATCAGTTTCACCATCAGTCTTAGGTTCTAATATAAAAGAGTAATTTTGTGATCTGTGATGTGAATGAAACAAGTGTCGCACCTGGTGCCATTCTTAAACTTTAAGTAAAAGTGCAAGCAGGAAACACATTGATGTGGACCCGGTCCTTCGCAGCCGTCCTCACTGCATTCTGGATCACAAGAGCCTTTTGCGAACAGATAGGAGAAGGCAGGAATAAAGTAAACGGGAAAATATTCACAGCTTTACATTAATAAAGTAAATGATTACATTGGAAAAACGCACTATTATATTCTTCAGTGTCATCTTCGCTGGACATCTCGGCTGCCCGGGGCTGTTCGTGCCGTTTGTATGGGTGCTCAGAGGTGCCATAAAGCACCAGACTGCATTCTTCAAGTTTCCCTAGACACCACAAAAAAATCCCTTGTGAGAATTTTTCTTTATATCATTGTAGCTAACAGATCTAATAGCTTCAGCCACTCGAGCTGGTGTAATACTGCAAGCTGACTTTGGGTACCTTGCACTCCGGGGTTCCTCCTCAGGGATGGAGTGTCACTGATTTCTAGGATCCAGTCTCCTGATGCGCTCTCACCCCAGCAGTGTGTGGTCATGAACTCCCACTTTGTAAAGGCACCAGGGGACTGATCATTGGGTCTGGGGAAAAAACACAAACACACAGTTGTTCATGTGAAGCATTCCATGTATATGTGTATATGGCAACAGTAACACGTTAATAAGAGTTAGTTTGTGTATGCTGGAAATGATAGGGTTATTAAATCATTTTGACCCGGTATTATTCTCACTCACTCATCATCTGTACCGCTTTATCCTGTATACAGAGTCACAGGGGCCTGGAAGCTTTCCCAGGAGACTTAGGGCTTGTGGTGGGGTACACCCTGGACAGGGTGCCAATACAATTTAAGGATGCCAATTAACCTAATCTGCATGTCTTTAGGAGGAAACCAGAGAACATGCAAACTCCATGGACACAGACCCGAGGTTGAAATCAAAAACCCAGTTTTTGTGAATCGAACCCAGGTCCCTGGAGGTGCAAGGCGACAGTGCTAATCACAAAGCCGCCATGCCTAGTAGGTTTTATTAAAATCATTATTCCTGTAATAAAACAACAATTTTAAAAAGCTCTTACCGGATGGCAAGGAGCTGAGATTTGGTCCCTGATGGAGAGGTTAAGGTTATAGACAGGTCTCCACGTTGTGGATGTGTGATGGTGATGCGTACAACTACATGTTCCAGATACATCACATGCCTGCCAGGCTGTCCAGCGCAACCTAAAGACTTGTGCACCAAGCGCCACACCCGGTCTGGACTAATCACTCTGCAAGGTAAGAGATAAAGTAAGTAACTAAGTTCAGCCAAGCAGTTTGCTAATTATTTTTAAATTGACTTGAGGTGTAACATTACCTTGGTTTGTCAATAATGATCTCATCACACATTTGTTGTGTGGGAACCTGCCGCCACGTCTCAGCTTCTTTCACCATCGCCTCAGCGTCCATCAACCCGAATCCATATAGGTGGCTCACTGTTATAGATAGACAACTCATTTATTACTTTACTTTATTATATGTGTATTTTTGTCATTAGAGAGAAATCTAAATAGCATTCGAATAGTAACACAAGCAAAACTGAACACTGTTCACAAGTCAGGGTACATCCTGAACAGGGTGCCAATCCACCCAAGGGCACACACAAACTATGTGCAATTTGGGAAAGCCAATTAACCTAGTCTGCATGTCTTCGGACTGTGGAAGGAAACCGGAGTACATGGAGGAAACCCACCAAGCAAATTTTAATACAATATTTAATGAAGCTATTGGTAGTCGATATTTTGTCTAGACAATATAATCACTGGTCCAGACCCTGTCCTGCACAGGTTTTCACCCTGACCCATTTACCCTAATTAATCCTGGTAATATCCATCGATTCTGGCTTGGATTTGAAGAGAACCTTTTGTGCAACATTATTTTCGGTCATTTGTATGCATTTAGATGGGTCTCCAGTGTGCATCTACTGTACAAAAATGTGTTTTTGTCCTGTTTACATTTTGAAATGGCCAGGGTTTAAACCACACAATGAGATCCCCCCCTCCCTTGTGACCTGATATTAGAAGATTCCCTCGCTGAGCTTGTTGCTCCGCTCTACCCAAAGTGTTCTGTCTGGAGGGGCGTGGCTCAGCAGTAGCTCATTTACATAGACACCGAAATGGTGAATTTGTAGGAGGAGTGAAAATGTCAAATATAGGACCTTTAAGAAACCCTGCTAATGATACCATTATTTCCTGCTCCATTGGTGTGCCAGTCAGGGGCAATCAGATGGGCTCGGCGGGACGTCTTCACGATGATGTGCTGCACATCCCTCCAAGTCAACAAAGGACTGATAAAATAAAAACCAACCATGAGGTTTGTTGTTATAAGATAATAATGCTTAACTCGCTCATAAAGAACGAACTATATAATACACTTTATGATCTTTATGTGAAGAAGTTGTGTATTACTTTGCCTCCAAAGTCAGAGCAATGATTCCAGCGACCATGGGAGCTGAAGCTGAGGTGCCGGAGTGCTCACCAGTACATCCCTGTCTTAGATCTGTCGCCACCTGAAAATAATCACCCCCACATTGAAAACCTTCTAGGTAGAACAAACTAAAAACATTACCACTAGGCATCCAAGAACTCTTTAAAGATTGAAATGATGGGTCTTTAGCTTCTTAACGTCTACAGTTATTTTTTTTATGTTTAGTTAATGCCCAGTATGAGCGGCATCAAGCATGCCAGTTAGAATATCCACTAAAGCAAGGTTTTTAGAACTGTGCTTTGAGCACCTGCTCTGTAAAGATCTCTGCATCATGTTGCTTGTCATGATCAACTCTGAAAGCTGTAAATTCTATCCATTAATTAAAAAAAAAACACCTAAAAACAGATTGACCACTCACAATCCCAAGGCTTTCGCCGCTGCTGTAGGTGGAGGCCAGAGTGGAGGAACACTCCTCCAGATACCAAGGCTTGTGCCCACTCCGGGTGGTGCTTCCCACAGAGATGGTGTAGATGCTGTTTGTGTACCCGTCACATGAGCAGTGATCCTGATTTCTTCCCCCATTTCCTGATGCCCAGACAAAAATGGAGCCACGCCCTCTTCTGCCCTGCAAGCCAATGTCTTAGTAATGATTAAAGAGAAAAAAAAAACATTATAGGTTTTCAAAAACAACAAACAGCACTTTACTTTACGTATGCCGTTTTCTAAAGCGAGGCGAGCAAGGCGTCCAGGACCATCCACAGTTTTTCCGTCATCTTCCGGCCCCCAGCTCGAGCTGTAAATGTCAATGTACTGCTGTCTCAGGCTCAGGGATTTGGCCTCCACCATGTCCGTCATGTCACCATCCAACATCCGGATACCTAAACATACAAATTGAGGCGCTTAAGGCTGAAAATATTGACTGGTTGGAAAAGAGATCTCTTAATTTAAAGACATACCACCGATCCTGGCATTGTAGGCAATTCCAACGGTACACAGTGAGTTGTTCGCAGTAGCAGCCACCACTCCAGCACATCTCGTTCCATGTCTAAACGGAAATGATAATTCAATTCCGGACAGTTTTTGTTGACTATGTTTAATATGTTTAATCTTTCAATCTTTTCAGACCTGTTTTCATCCGTTGCATCATATCGTGGTGATGGGTCGGCATCATTCCCGTTAATATCATAGCTAGCTTGTGCATCCTTATAGTGATAGAATAACATAGGATAACATAAGTAACCATGTTTATATGAGGGGAAATATGATTGCAGTAGAACATGGAGGACGTACATAGTTTTGCTTTAGGTCTGGATGTTGTGTCTCCACACCATCGTCCAAAATAGTGACCACGACCCCTTTCCCAGTGTAGCCTCGGCTCCATGCAGCCTTAATGTTCATGTCAGTGATGCAGTTCTGATCACAGCGCTAAAAGGAAATATAGGACTAATTATTAAGTCAACTTTTTCCATTCAAACTAAACTACTAAAAAGTCAGTAAAGCACAAACTATCAAAAAAAGTCAATGCTGGCTACAATAGCAAGGCACCAGAAGATCCAGTGCACAACAGCCCACTAAGCACAGGGCCTAGCAAACAAAAAGCCCAAGGTCAATGACATGGCCTCCAATATCCCCAGATCTCCGTCCGATCAAGCACTCATGGTCTGTGCCAGACAGATGAGTCCCATCCAATGAAGCCTCACCCGGAAACCCACAGCACCCAAAGGATCTACCGACAACATCCTGGTGCCAGAGACCACAACACACCCCCAGAAGTCCTCAGACCCCAGAAGTCTTCTGTAGTCATGCCCAAAGGGCCAGAGCTGCCCAGGTGGCACAAGAGGAACCTACGCAATACTGGAGCTAATATGTTGCATTGTAATGCTATGGCTAATTGGCTTACACTACATGAATCTACAGTACAGGCGGGGCTACAAGGTAATCACTCCCAGGCTCTACTTCACACATGTTGTTTATATTTGATAATATGTAATAGGTAATATGTAACAGTTTAAGGACATATCCCTAACCAAATAATATATTTTTTCATGCTTTAACATTCTCCAAAATCCACTGAGTGCATTTAATTCACTCAGAGCAGCCGCAATTCTGTGAAGTCAGTAGGCCTGCTACATTGATAACATGACAGAAAGAAGCCATATGATTGGTCAAAAAGTGTCAACTTTTGCTAAAAATGTGGCTGCTATATATACTGATTTCCAAATGACATATTTTGTTACAGACAACCTTGTGTGTCAGACGAAAGCTCAAAAATTGCATTCATCTTGTTTTGCTGTCAAATTGGTCACTTGTTTCCCATGCAACAACTGAGAGTGAAATCAGTGCAGATCAACATACTGTAGGCTCAGAACTTTGGAAGGGAATAATCATAAAATTTTGGTGTACACAATACTAACAATGTACCACATGCTGTCCCATTTTGGATCATTAAAGCTGATGAACTGGGTCTCGGTGGCTCTGCTGATTCGTTTCACCCTCCTGTGAAGCACCTGCTGCTGGATCCACTTCACCTTTAACACCAAAAACAGAATGAAATTATATCTGAGATACGTGAGAACATATGGTGACACAGCAACACAAATTAGAGAGAAGAAATTTGAATATGAATAATTGAACATGGTTAGTTATGGCTGGCGATTTTGTGGCTGCGTTAGTATAGTTGTGGGCTGGTGTGTGTGTGTGTGTGTCTCTATGTTAGCAGTCATATGTCTGTTGGGGTGTAGTCTGACCATAAACTATTCATTGGCATCTCAGTAACAGCTGGCACATGATCTGTGTACCTTGCTCTCTGTAGCAATGAGGCTATGTTTCCCTCTGCTTGCTACTGTGGAACGTTTGATGATTCTTGGATGCAGGAAGTGGTAGTGGTCCTTCAGACCCCCGATCTGCAGTAGGACAAGGAAAAAGATATCAGGCTGTGCATCCAAGACCTTCTCGGGCATGTCTGCAGCTCCATCATGACTGGCACAGGTATAAATTATGCACTCATCCTTGATGTATTCCACTGAGTCAATCACCAGCTCGTGTTACACTACTGATAAACTTACCAACAAGGTGCAACCTGACCTAGTGGGAAATAGTCAGAGCTTAAGCTATTGGTTGATGCTCAATCTCTGATACGATGGGTCATAGCGCTATTATGGTGACTTGAGCTAAAGAATAATGTAACCTAGATTAAAACACAGCTGGCACACGGTGTAACAGGTACACACAACGGGACTTCTTTATTAAGTCGGTTACAAAGAAATTTATCCATAAATCATTTGCAAAAGCATTTACCCAAGAAATGTGGTGTTCATGAAAATCAAATAAGTTCAAGAAAATCATATCTTACAAGATTTTTTGAGGTTTGTCATGTGCAAACGTTTCTGGATACCTGACCATCACACCCATACAGTACAGTATGTTGAACATCCCATTCAAGATATATTCCACTTTTGCTCTTACAATAAATTCCACATTTCTGCAAAAGCTTTCCACCAAAGAATTTGTGTTCATTTAGCGACAAGTGTGGGGTCGGGCACTGATGGTGTGTGAGCAGGCCTGGTGTACAGTTTGCATTCCAGGTTATCCCAAAGGTGTTCAGTAGGGTTGAGGGCTTAATGGAAGACGCTCAAGATCTTCCATACCTGAACTGTTTTGCATCTTCAATTTTTGCCAAAGAATTTGATAAACACCATATCTTCCCTATCCTCTTAAACAATGTTTTAAAGCACTTCAATGGACACTGTCCATGATGGTTACTTAAGTTGTCCGTGTATTTTTCGCTGTAAACCCGCACTACTGGCGAAGTTATTTGTAGAGGTAGCAGAGAAATCCTGGCGCCAAATTAGGCCAAGGGTTTCCTCTTTCTTACTACGTCACAGAATCCTCATTTAAATATTAAACATAGGATTTTGACGTTACAAACTCACATCGGCTATACAGTATCTCAGCAACCGGACATGATACAGAAATAAACTCTGTATTAAAATGGAACTTGTTGAACAAGGATACTG
The DNA here is from genome assembly GCA_028565275.1 of Leiocassis micropogon. Lineage (NCBI taxonomy): Eukaryota > Metazoa > Chordata > Actinopteri > Siluriformes > Bagridae > Leiocassis > Leiocassis micropogon. The sequence continues at coordinate 4,327,336 of JAOVVA010000031.1, forward strand.
AAAATATGATATTCAAATCATCCAAAATGTGACTTAATATCTGGTTTGATGTTTGATGGTCACAACTTTTGATGGGAATATCACCTGTGGGGCCGATGGTCCGATGTCCACAAACATTTGGCCATATTGTGCATATTCAAATTATGATCATAGTTATTATAGCATGTGTGAAATTTGTGTGAAAAAGATTTTATAGTAAAGAAGACAATGGCACGCTGGCACACTATAATGGAAGGAAAAATTGTTGGATGAGTTAGCAAGTAACTAAGGTAAGGTGACACCTTTTTTCAATTTAGTCATAATTTTATCACTTGCACTTAAATAAACTTTGCCCTTTAAAAAGTTTTATGCGCATCACTAAATGGAAATAAGTTATGCCATGACATTCAGTGTTGCTGATACTTTTGTAAATCTGGTGGGGATTTTTTTTTGTTTTGGCCTATGGAAACAGTCACACCCAACATTACTCAATGACTGAAACATAAGGCATAGTGCTTGAGACAGACACAAACATTTCCAGGATACAAAAAATATATATAAAATGGTCCGAAACTAGAACCCAAATTGCGGTGCTTAGCTTTCTAAAGCAGGTATGGCGGGTTAAGGTTTCATCCTGCATGGTTGCACACATACATACATTATAGAAGAGTTAGTGACCTACTAAGGCGGTTTTAAGTCAAAAGATGGTCGAATTGTAACATCATGACAATTCTGATGAATAAAAGTTAGTAGATCAAGTAGATCAAGTATAGCAGATCAACTATCAAGTGGATCATATAGTAAACGATTTATTGTAATTATTTTCTAAAACATGAGCCATCTACCTTTGTAGGCCTGGAACATTCTATCTGGGTTCAATTTAAATCATGTAAAGTGCAGAATCAATCAGTGTATAGCCAAAATGAAACTTTGGTTTGGAACTATATAAATGCAACAAGTTTCTATCAGTAATCTCTAATCTAATTATAACCAACACCATCATCACCAGACTGATAGAGTCTACAAGGCATTTTGGTAAGTCCCTCTGGATAAGGGCGTCTGCCAAATGTAAATGTCCATGCAAAACCAAAAAAAGCTGGTGGTCACCGTTTAAAGCCATAGCAGACAAAATCATGCTTTTCTTTCTTTCTTTTTTTTTTTTTTTAAAACATACATACGTACACATCATTAAGGTTACATACCTGTCCAATATTCAGAAATCCATACTTTTCGGCAATCCAGTCTGCATGTTCTTGACCTCCATTAATTCTCACCGCCCAGTGGTTAGTAAACAATTGTGCCTCACATACCAGAAATATGAACACTAAAGCAATCATCAGCTGAAAAAGTGCTGCAGGTGGTTTCATACCTAATGGCATCTTCCAGTCATTTCCCATCAAACCTCACCACTTTCATATGTAGCTATAACATTGACAACATTCCTGTATAAACTAAGGCGATCAGCAAACTCGCAGTCGCTTCCTACGGACGCAGTTTAAAGTGTCCTCAGTGTGGAGTGTGTGTGTGTGTGTGTGTGTGGATGTCAGCGTGGACCTGTGCTCAGTGCGAGTCTCAGATTACACCACCGTGTGTATATGGGACACTAATTTGAGATGGACAGAACACACTGAAGTCAAAACATGTCCATTTGGGACAATTTTAGTGAAGTAGCTTTATTAAGCTGGAATGTAATCACATTTTAATTTTTTATTATTCAGATATAAAGCATTTCATATACATTAAAATATCTTAAAATTACAAGCTCAGGCTCCCGTTTGGTCTCCGCAGAGCACCAGGAGAAGTTTCGCATAATCCCCCTTGGTTTCTGCCTGTAAAGAGAGAATTTGATAGTTGGTAAAAAAAAAAAAAAACAATGTTAGTTAGTAAAAAAAAACACTGGTCAGACAAATTCCCTGTATGACTCACGAGAAGGTCTTGCTGAAGCGTGGTCCCGTACATCCTTTTGTACTCCTGCAAAATTTTCTGCATGTCCACTTCAGACCGACTCACTATGACCCGAATCAGCGTGCCATGGTCGGCCCCCGAGCCCTGAGGATGGAGCACGTTTATTAGAAATCCAGGGAAATACAATGACTACAGTCAAATCTAAATTTATTGGCACCCCTAATGAAAAACAGACTTAACTAATTGTAGAAAACTTTGATTTTCATCACCAAGAAGCATTTTCAACTAATAGTACTTTCTCTAAAAAGAGCATGTTTAGGAAGTAGTGTTGTCGTTCAATAAAAAAAACCCTTCTATATTGTGAAATTAGTGTATCGGTTAATTCCATTCTCATGAGCTGATGCGAGCAAATGCACACACCAATCTTTATTGATAAAGTGTGCTGATGCACCCAAAGGGCAACCTCCAGTCCTGAAAATGAGTCCAAAGCTGTCCAAAGTGCTAAAACATGCAGTTCCTTTAATGTCCACTAGGCTCCAAAAATGAGTCATTCCCCACAGACCCCATGTTAAGATGGCAAAGTTTACAACAGAAATAAACATGTTTACACTCAGGTACAAAGAACAATTTTGTTCTCCATAGCTAGATTGTCAAATTGTACAATCTTTACAGAGAGTGAAGTTTTATGTAACTTATCAGTTAAAATTATTGTAAGGCATAAAATAATGCATAATTGAGGGTGTGGATGTCTGCTACGCATCACTTTAGCTAACAAGCTAACTGGAATTGTTGTAGTTTAACTTACCAAACAATTTGCAAGAAATGTAGAGGTTGATGTAGGATGATGTGTAGAGTGTGGATGACGGAGTTTAATCAAATCAAAGCAATGTTAGCTTATAAATAGCATATAATGTAAACTTAAGCTAAGCTAGATAGGCTTTTGTAACTGGGGTAAGCAGGTGTGTTTGTTCCACGCATTTGCCCATTTATGGAGTAACCGGGGTTTATGTGGAGTCAGCTTCTGCCAACATGGTGACGATCAGAGCTCCCATAGCTGACCTTCGAAACCGCTCTTCAGAACACCAGGGTTTGTCTTATAAGTTCTTACACAGTCTATGGTTGTACTCTGAACTTGACTCATATTTGTACTTGACAGCAGCACATACTGTATGAGTCACTGATGCGTCTGTACTTCCTCAAGATGATCCAGGCCGCATCTGATTCGACATATTCTACAACGTCAGAGATGCTGAAACAGTTCTGAGAAAAGTTTTAGGATCCTAGAACTGGTTCAGTCTAATAGGCTCTCGTTATAGAACTGTTTTCAGAACTGTATGTGCATCTCTACATCAAATTGAGAATGTTTGAGGAATTTGAAGTAATCTGTGTTAAATCATTTTAACATGCTAAGGATGTTGTATTAATCACAAATGTGAACGCATTAATGCTGAGAGCCCTACAAAATTATTGGCTACCACGGAATATTGGAGATATTAGATGCAAGCTAATGATCTTGCCTGATATTATTCTGCATTGCAACCAGAGGAAAGGGGTGCCAATATTTTTTACTCTGATGAATAGCAAACAAACAACAAGCAATTAAACAAAAAAACAAATCAAACCAAATCAAATCCCCCTTCTGATTACACATATCATTTCACTCATTTTGTGTGTATATGTGTGTGTGTGTGTGTCAGAGAGAAAGAGAATTGTCTACTCATTGTTTTGGAGGGTGCCAATAGATATGGACAAATTAATTGTACAGAAGAAATAATTGCATAAAATCTTTTATTAATAATAATAATAATAATAATAATAATAATAATAATATAGCGCCCCCATCTGCTCAAACGTAACATTTAACAATAACAACAATAATAATAATAATAATAATAATTCTATTCAAATTAATTTTAATACAATTTTCTTTGTATAGCACTTTTAGCAAATGTCATTGTTGCAAAGCAGCTTTACATAATCAAAAAATAATAATAATAACATAGCACCCCCTTCTGTTCAAACGTAACATTTTATTCATTGTGTGTGTGTGTGTGTGTGTGTGTGTGTGTGTGATTGCATGCATGTGTGTGATATTTTCTGCTCATTTTAATTATTATTATTATTATTATTATTGTTATAAAACACTTTTTTTTAGGAATACAGAGTATTAAAAGATCACGATTACATCAGTGATTATCATGTCGAATGTAACACTTTTACTTTAGAGTTACAGATCGTGTTTCAATACATTTTGTTGTGGAGATAAAATGTCGCGGATGAACACACCTTAAGCTTCAAGTCTTACCTTCATGGCCAGATGCAGCCTTTCTGCAAAGTAGGCGGATTTGTTCCAGGCTGCTTTCACTGAATAAACAACAATCACATTCTACAGTCACACTCACAGCCTCAAAACAATACGGATTTGTACAAGTAAGTGTGTAGGTGTGTTGTGTAACCATGCTTTACTGGAAACCTAACAGCTTAACATGCTAAACTGGAACAGTGCCTTTATTTTCCATATTTACTTTTACATATAGAGTCGCTCTTATTCACAGCGACTTAAAGAAGTGCTTCGCATTCTAGATCAAAAACACATCTTTATGCTACTATCACCTGGGACTAATAGTACCATCAGCATAAAAAAACACTGTTAGGGAAGATACTACAGTATGATGATGTGAACAGTTAAAAAAAAAACTTTAAATAGTTATAGTACGTACAGTATGTAGACATTTACACTTACCCAGGGTCATTAGGCAATCCTCAGTGTCTCCATGTAGTTCATGAATCACTGCATTAGCAAACCCCTCTGTGCTTAACTTTTCATACTGCTTGAAAACTAACAACACACACACACACACACACACACACATTATTGTAAACTAGAGAGTTGCCAACATTTATGTTTTATTTAAGTGCGTTTATTTGTTACGGCAATACAAGAGCTGAAAACATTTGAAAAAAACGTGAATAATATTAACTGAATTTGTTGGGAAAAAAAAGACACATTATGTGAAAAATGCATTTGTTGCTGGTATTGAGAACGTTTACTTAGTGCTAATTTTGTGCAGGTGACATTTTAAAGTGTGGTTTCACAAGCTACAGCCTCACAAACCAGTAGATTAAAAGATTAAAACTTCACCAAATCCTGTAACTGTAAATGAAGATCCATTAATGTTAGACTTGCATTACGTTACGTTTCTGTCATTAATCCCCACAAACTGGGCTTGTAAAAAAGTCACATAAACATGAAACATGTTTCAAAGTGAGTTTGGTTTTATAAGGATATTTTTTAGCATGTTGATTTACATTTTGCAGCTTTCACTTCTGTATTACTGTACTGTACTGTATTTCACCACTCTATGTGTGGCTGTACTGCAAGCTTTGCTGCTGGTATTGTTACAGTGTTGTCACTTAGATCCTATATTTTTAACATTTTTGACAATGCTAGGGCCACAATATTTGAGTTCTGACTTTTATCTTAGAATAAAGTTAGAATTCTGAGACTAAAGTCAGAATTCTTGGAAAAAAGTAGGAATTCTGAGAAAGAAAATTCGTAAGAATCCTGAGAATAAATCGAAATTCTAAGAGAAAAAGTAAGAATTCTTAGACGAGTCAGAATTGTGAGGAAAAAAGTCAGGATGCTGAAAAAAGATGGATTTTTTTTTCCTTTTAACTCAGGAGTTACAGGTAATTATCAGGTTCAGTAGGTGTCTTGTCTTGTCTTATCGTGTTTTCTTGGTGTTAACTGGCAGTTGGCACTGACAATGTTGGATTACCGCCACCTTCTGGTCTTGATCTCCCTTATCATCGTCCTCTTAGTTTAACCCTGGTTTCGTCCTAGTTTTGTTACTGCAACGTGTGTGTGTGTGTGTGTGTATGTATGCGTGTGCGTGTGTGTGTGTGTGTGTGTGTGTGTGTGTGTGTGTGTATGTGTGTGTGTGTGTGTGTGTGTGTGTGTGTGTGTCATCAAACAGGATACTCCAGGACTGGAGTTGTTCTCCGCTGATATAAATAGCTTGGCCATGTTGGTTTATTTAATCAATTAATTGTTGATCTTGTTCATCTACTTACTTTTGCACAGCTGGGCATCACCTCTGGAGGTAAGAACATGGATGAAAACAGAAGTCACTGCTCCAAGTTTTTTTTCTCCAGCTTCAAACAGAGACTGCGAACACAGTTTTAATCCAAAATCACAACACTGGTTGGACGTACTGCTTCTATTAGATGTAAAGTAGTTTAATACTGGATGCAGTATTCAAATACTTATGACACTGTACAGTATGTGTACATGGACTAGAGTATTATGCATAAAAAATGTTTATTTGCTTCAAAACAACCTCACCTTGGCCTCACTTTTTGCGAGTCCATCATCAATGTCACGATCCTCATTTCTGGTACCCTGTGTTAATAAAGGTTAAGGCTTTAATTCAGATACCACTTTACCTAAGGGTAGCGTTCATAATCCTGTTATGACACCTGACATAACCTACAGTACATACACAATAAAGCCAACAGGTTTTATATACTAATATAAAGGCTAACTGCCTTCATTTCAATATCAACATCTAATCAAAGGATACAGTTTTGTTAAAAATAATAACTCCAATCACCCTTTTCCAATCTGACATATGCTTTAACAAAATAAACCTACTATACACACATTTCTAAAGCTGTATTCCAAAAGGTTTCATTTGACACAAAAGTGAATTACATTAATGTATGGTCATTTAACCATACATCATGAGTCAGATGACAGGGGTCAAAAGTCAAAATGAGTTTTGTTAAACACTTAAAAGTAAAGTTGCATGTTAAAAAATCAACAATAATAACCATAGCTATATTTAATTAGTGAAAGTAAGAGCATTTCTATACACACACTGACACAGGATTGGGACTAAACAGCTGTGAAGCTATTAAAAAAAAAAAAAACGCTTGTTAGTGAGACTCATTAGGAAAATGGTTTCAATTTCTTAGGAAGCATAAAGATAGCACTTATAGCAATGGAAAAAGGTCACGTGGTCTGATGAGTTCAGACTGATCCTACCCTAAAACGATGTGTGCGTCAGGGTAAGAAGTGAATGACATAAAGTGATGCACCCATGTCCCACAATGTCTTATGATCTGGGGTTGCTTTAGTTGAAATCTTAGAGTGTGCGACTTTTTTTGGAATCACATAAACATGAAAAAAAATCTAAAAGTTGTGCGGCAGCACTCAAATCCTCTCAGAACGTGGTATAAACATAGACAGAGTATTCCAAATAGTGACAATTATAACAGAAAGACACTGTATCAGCAGGGTTGTGTATATTTCCATTGGTCCAAGTTTAAATGTATTATTTATTTGATTTAAGTAATGTAATGTAATTTGTGTGATAAAATGTGAAATTGACATTGTAAACTTTATCTATAATAAAAATTTTAAAAAAAGACTGATCTGTACCTTGCACAAGGCGAGCAGAGCCGTCTCGTAATGTCCGCTAGTGTCACCTCGGATATCATGCTCCAGTTCCTTTCCATAAGCTGTGAACCGTAAGCACATTATAGTCAATTAAATTAGAATTTAGCTTCACACTTGTAAATATCTACCCTGAGAAATATACAGTACATGTACATGTACTGATACAGATCTCAGTATTTACCCTCTTTATAGGCAGTTTTAAACGAGCTAATTTCCTGGTTCGATCTCGTCCCCAGAATTTCATTCAGCGCCTTTTCATTGGTTCCAAAGCCCTAAATTTGCACAAAATAATTAAGATTTTTGAAGACGCTGTGAAAAAAAAAATGCAGAGTGAAAAGTTTGATGTCGGAGTTACTGTGCATTATAGTACCTTCATGGCACGTCTGAGCTCATGGGCATCGTACTGGGCGGGAGTCATCAGCAGGGCCAGGGCCGCATCTTTGTAATGAGACTTCAGGACTGAAGACAAGGTCTTCTCCAAGTCCTAAAAACATATAAAACACATATTAGCTTGATAAATCAGTAGCATGTTTTAGACATACTGTAGTTTTTAGATCGTCTCACCTTTCCATTCTCTTGCTGAAAAGCAGCTTTGATTTCCTGTCTCTGTGCATTAGTCCGTCTAGCCAGTGTCTCTGTAATGGCATTTTCATCCACACCTGCACACAGAGAGAGAGTACAGTATAAACACTTTGATAGGCTAAACGATCACAAACACCACACATACAGTACACTCATGATATACTACTACTGTAAATATAGTAGTATGCAACCGTGAACAAACTGTGCAATGTACATGTGTGCTGTGTAATGCAATGTGAAATGTACAGTATGTTGTAAAAACATTATAAACATTATGTATAAAAACATTAACAGTATCCTGGTATGTGTTCCATAGTACCATACCACAGTACGTGGTAGAACTGTGTACTAGACTATAACATTTGTACCATTAAACAAAAGTGCAGTATGTACGGTATCATGGTAGAGCCACGAACCATAGGGGCACTGGTGGCTCAGTGGTGGGTGTTTCGCCTGCCCGGGTTTGATTCCCAGCCAGTGCCCAAACCCCCCCAGCCACTGGACGCAGTGCCGGTCCCAAGCCTGGATAAATGGGAGGGTTGCGTCAGGAAGGGCATCCAGCATTAAAAAACCTGTGCCAAGTTGTTGTGCCGGCTGGATATTCTGCTGTGGCGACGCCTTGCCGGGAGCAGCCGAAAGACCAACAACAACATGGTAGAGCCATGTACCGTAGTGTGGTCCATGTACTATATCAACAAATTACTGTGGTACCATACTGTTCTACCATAGTACCTACAGTATAACATGGTACAATATTTTATGTGTTTAACAATAGACAGTGAAAGGAGAATATTTCAGCTAAATGCTACATCTATCCATCTAGGAAGCTCTGTAGTCCAACTACGGACCATGGAGGTCAATGGACATCATTGTATTATTTTAATGACCAAGGTAGGACGTCCTCATTCACACACACATTCACACACTAATAAAATACTAGTGGCAGTTAACTAGCAGATTCTCACAGACGAGTTACAATTCTATCTCACAATGACTGAAACAGTTCACTCCAAAATCTCAGTTTGGATCTCGCTAGCCCTTTGATTTCAGCGGCTTTACCGTTAGTGTCAATGGCTTTCTGTAAAGCAGCAGCATCTCTGCTGGCGTTGAAGTTCGGATCAGGCTGGACGGTGCCGTAGTAAGGCTTGCCGCTTCCTTTGGAAGAATCTTTGCCCTTTCATTCACAAACAAAAGTTTTAAAATGCTGAAAACATCTTCTTCTTTGGTTATGTCTTTAAAACCAAGCACAGTTAAAATACCACAATCATAAAAAAAAAGAAAATACTAGGCGTTGAACAAACCGAGTCGTCTTTTGGCTTGTTGTCAGTTATTACGTTAAAAATTTTCTTGAAAAAGGCCATCTTGCAGACTCTAAAAGACACAAGTAGTCTAATTATTAATCACACATTTAATAAATTCATAAATGTAATTTCAGTGTGAAACCCAGCTCAGTAGAATGCAACAGGAAGTAATTGATCCCCCCCCCCCCAAAAAGATTAAGATTTGTTACTAAGATATGTTTAAAGAGTGCCATAAGCATTTTTTAAATATATTTTCATGTGTTGCAAAAGACAGTCACAGCTCTTAGAGCATCTCATACAAATAAAACTGAGTCTCACCTGTGTTGTGCAGGTTGCACGTATCAGACTTAAATCATTGGTACAGAACAGAACTCACACCAGCGCCCTGCACTCGTACAAACTGGGTGGAGATTGTGGAATCAGGTCGTACTGGTTAAACCTGACTGCATGCAAGTCACAGTTAACTGATTCAACAAGAATCTGAGTATACTGGTTCTCTGACCTACAGAGGTGAACAAATCAAACTACAATGTGGGGACCTAAAAGGTTTCTGGGTTAGCCACAGTAAATGTTGTTCTAAATGGGGTCTACTTAAAGCTAAGAGAGAAAACCTCTTTTGTTGGGTTCTACAAAAATTCCCTAATCAAAATCACATGCCATTATTTATTTATTTATTTATTTATTCATCCATTCATTCAACCAGTTTTCATATCACTTATCCTGTAATGGATTACAGGGGGCTTGGAATCTGTTGCAGCGAAGTCAAGGCACATAATGTGGCACTCCATGGATGGGATGCAAACACACACACACACACACACACACACACACACACAGTCTTACACTACCGGCAATTTGGAAATTCCAGTCAACCTGCACCTCATGTCTTTGGATGGTGGAGGGAAACCAGATTCCGGGGAGGAAACCCAACAAACACAGGGAGGAGCAAGCAAACTACATGCACACAGACCAGCGGTGAGAGTCAAACCCCTACCCCTGGAGATGCGAGGTGACAGTGCTAGCCACTGTATAATGTGCAACCAAGTGTGATTACAGTCACTTTAAACAATAACTTTCTGATTAAAATCCAGGGGTTTTCTTGAGTTGTTTTTAGAGGCAAAACTAAAGATGTTGAACTACTGATCAGAAGGTCATGAGTTCAAATCCCGACACTGTCAAGCTGCCACTATTGGACTGTTAAGCAAGATTCTTAATCCTCAAGTTAGAAGTTAGACTTCAATAGACGTAGGTTGCTCTTGATAACCGCCAAATGCCATGAGTGTAGTAATGTTAACACACACACGTATTTTAGGATTTGCATTTCAGAGATTGTTTTTAATCAAGCGTTTGAAAAGCGTTAACAATTAACATATACCGATATTTCATTACAATTATTATAAAAGGCAAAATAAAGCAAATACCTTTGTTTTCTATTGATAAATAAGTTACACACCAGGCAAGCTGATTACTTACAAACAAATGCCACTTAAAGCTAAATTTTTCAACCCATTTGGGGTTTTGGAATTTTGGGACCCCTAGTGGAGAAAGATTTAATTGCAAGCTGTTGATTTAGAAGCTACATAAGATTCCAGCTTATATTCGATAACACCAAAAAAAAAAAAAGCCTTTAACTTCAACATTAACAAAAAAACAAGCAATAACTATTTAAAACTCATAACAACAACAACAACACAAACAGCAAAAATCAATAAAATCAGCCCAATTCCACTGATTAAAGTTTAAGTCTCTCAGACGATGCATTAAAGTACAAAAATCAAGACTATATTTATATATTCGTAACTATGCTGCAATATTAAAAAAGGAGTATAGTTTAGTAAAATTTACTTAACAGTACTTTTATCAGGGTTGAAAATAGACTCACATTATTAAACGTACTTAATTTGGATAGCTTGCATTCACTCTTAATATATTATTAGTGTGTTTTTATATAGTATATATTTTATATATTAAAAATCTAATTTGTGTACCTGGGAGAAACACTGCTAAAAAGTTAAACAAGCGTATTTCCTTATAACTCCTGATATGGCAACCTCTAGCCTTAACACTGTCGTTTATATCAGCCGTTTCTTTTGTGCCAAAAGCGGTGCAAGATCATATACTGTATGACATCCATCCATACTGAATGTATGTAATATATTGACATATACTGTGTGAATATAAAAAATATATGCCATATATGGTCTTTGGTCCTTTTTATATATGAGATACATATGTAGTATGTGTATATACAAACAATTATTGTTAATACATATATACATGGGGTGTTCGAGTCAAATTGGGACTAGTGATGTAATTTCAGGTGAATGAAGGCGTTAAACCAATAGACATTTACAGACAATTCAAGCACAGTACCGTGATGAGACTCTTAGCCGTGGTAAAAGATTTAAATGGTGCAAACATTTTAAAGAAAGCTGTACTTCCATAAACATTCAGAGGGTGAAACGTCTGATTGTTAAAAATCAACGGATAACTTTGTTCACAATCATTCACCAACACCACGTGCACGTTACAGGAACTCGGCTGGGAGTTATTGCCACATCCCCCATACAGTCCTGATCTCACTCCAAACCATTTCCATATGTTTGGGCTGCTGAAGGAGTTCCTGGGAGGCCAGAGTTTCAGACATGAAGCAGGCAGTCTAATCGTGGCTCTGCTGTACTGAGAAAACTTGATGTTATCCAAGCACTAGTGTGTGTCATGTGGTAATTGACAAAATATACCCGGTTAAAAATTATTTAGTGATATGTAATCAATATACTGAATTTTTTTCCCTATAGTTACATGTACGTATGAGTAACATATCATTTTATTATTTAGGTGTCATCACCATATATTCAAATTGGTATCCCAATAGAGCAGATGTGAAAACCTTTCTCTGATATAGGGACATACTGTATATTACATCACATTTCTGTATGGACGTAACCTGACTGCTCTGTCTCCAACGTCTCAACAATGCTAGTTATTCAATAATACGATAAGACGCATGTTGCTGCTCTGAATTTAAATTCTATTGCGCTGAATAATCTATTTGTGTTAGATATTTTAAAAAAAACAAAAACCTATTTCAAAATACTACACAATCACTCATAAACTGTACACTTCATGTAATGAGAAGTTCAAATAATGAAACAGTTTTAGGAAGAAAGCTATAGTAAATAGTTCACTTCAGCATTTAAGAAGTAGTCTGATAGTGTCTAGTGCTAGTGTCTAGTGCTATTGTCCCTTGCGATGTCCCGCCCCTGGAGCTGGCCCGGGGTGCCCAGGCAGAGGCCCAGCTGTCCTGGGTCCTGGTGCTCGGTTCACAGGACCTCGAGCATGAGGATTTGCTGATGCCAGCGATATGTCTTTCTGCAGGTTCACACCATTCGCAGCTGATCCTGGCTTCACTTTTGATGGTTTTCCCCCACCATGTTTGTCTATAGTATGGGAAAAAAATATGTCCATTAATTTAGGACGCTTTATGTCTCGAAAACATGGTTTTACTTTATCATTGTCAATAGAGATCATCAAACTTTTCTGACCTGCTTGTTCTTCTGAATTCTGCATATTCGCGCTTTTGGGTAGTAAATCCTCTAAATCCTTCATGACTTGATTGGTGCTGTCTTTGTTATTCCTCCTGTTCTTTTCCTCATCTCTTGCCTAAGAACAATGTTAATGATAAAATTATAATAGCAGGTGTTTTTTTTTTTTTTTTTCAAAATTGCAAAATGCTTTACGTGTATCAGGTGACACTAAGAAAAAAAAGTGGTGAAACGGATCACAGAGAGAAAAAAAACAAATTATATAAATCCAATCCTGTAAATAAATATAGCCTTAAAAAGCGTCAGGGTGAACTAACAAAGCGAGTGTGTAGGTGCCGCTCTCAGCTACTGTACTTTTCACTTAAAAAAAGGGAATTTGGTGGACATTTATTTTGAAACTGCTAATGAAGGAAATTAATTGATTGTTTTAATTAGGAACAATTTTGATATATTTAAACTTTATAAGTGATTTGTGAAATTTTATTTAAATTTAACATTTTTGCAAGAAATAAAAATGATTATTTTTTTGTTAAAAAACATTACTGTAATAAAAAGTGAGTGTAGAATTTTGTTAATACACACACTTACATATAAATAAGAAAGTTTTCCTATTTCTTTAATTTAATCTACCTAATTTAATTTCTTTTAATATGAAGGAATAAACGGTGACAGATGGACAAATTGTATTGGAAAGTAAGGAGATTATGTGAAGAAATGATGCATTTGTCTTCTATCAATAAATTCCACAGTGTGTGTGTGTGTGTGTGTGTGTATGTATAATATATATACTGTATGGGTACAGATATTGGTTGATGATGATGCTCAGTTTCTCAGTATTGGTATAAATAACAAACATGATGTACAAAAGTAAAAGTAACAAGCACTAAATAAAAGATGAAATTACATTAAAAAATTAACAAATACGAGCAAAAATTTTAAATTCACTGTGAAAATATGTTGTAAAACATGTTAATCCAACAAATAAAAAAAAATCTATATTTTCATAATGGTAAATATTACATAAATATGTGTTAACTAAATATGATATAGATTTACTGCATACAGAAAATAGACAGGTAGAGTCACATACTGGATTTAAAGACTCTTCTAGAGCTTTTCCTAATAATCCCAAAGTTAAGGGATGATGAGACAATCATCACTGGTTGAGATCTGATTAATCAGTAATTGATAATGAAGGTCCCTCGACTGACTGAACTGCTCATGATGAATAATACTGTTCCAGAACATCAGGAAGGTTTACTAAACCATTCAAAACTTCATATTTGCTTAATGTATCTACTGTATATACTTTACCCGTATTGGTTGATAAAAAAAAAAGAACTTTTTTGCACTATTTATTTCTCCAAACTTACCATTTGCATTTTCTTCTTAAGTTCATTGTTGGCGTTCTTATAGGCCTCAGACACCGAGTTGAGATAATAAATCGCCAGACTAAAAAACAAAACAAAAACGACATTCTTTTGTTACTGAGAGCCAAAACATGTAACAAGCTGGTTGATGTAGAGAGTTATGTATTAATGCAACGGAGCATGAAATTAATGCCGGAGTCACTCACACCATGAGCAACACAGCTGGGATGATGAGGCCGGGGTTGGCCGCGTACCCGAACAGCTTCCCCATAAACGAAGGCAGATCCAGTTCTATCGTCTCAATGATCACGTCAAACATCCGGTCTTTGCCACTGTGGGAAGAGAAGAGATGAGCGTGCGCTCACAAATCCGGTATTTAAAGCTACAGTTTAACTGAAAATGTAAAGAGGTGGACATTGCAGTACATAATGAGAAGTTATATTTAGATAAAAAGGAAAGAAAAATGAATTAAGAAAAATATTGATAATATTGAAAATAATGATTTATTGAGAATGATGAGTGTGGGTAACTTTTAGAAAAAAATAAAAACAAAGTTGAGCAGTACGATCAATGTTTCAACACACATAGTGATAATAATATAAAGGGTTTATGAATTTGGGGTTTGTAATGTCAATGTATCATAGACCAATGATATAGTGTACTGCGTGTTTACGACCTAAAGGGCCCACAGTCAAAGGACGGCGGCAGGGACATGATGGTGTAGACGACAGGCAGCAGGCTGAGGAAGAGGATGAGAAGAAGGAGACCCATGTAGAAGTTGTTGGATTTCGAAGCCTTGAAGACTCGCTCATGAGGCACATTGGAAGCCATGACGGCCCAGCACTGGTAGTACATCGAGGTCAGAAGACGGAGGACGTTGATGCCGACTAGACCCGGAGCATAGAATGCTCCCATCCTAACACACACACACAAGCACAGTGGACCTTACAGTGAAGTCTCTAATCCATGTTGTGGCTCAGTATTCATGCAGCTTCCCTTGCTGTACTCACACTTTCTGTGTATTACATGTTTAGATGCAGAAACCAGAATACACACTAAAGAGAGTTGTAGCCAGGTGTCCTGGTTTCAGGGGTGGTATTCATGCAGCCCAATGAAGGTTCTAACTATATTAACTTAAAATCCATGTATCTATTATGTTGCGGGGGCCCAGAAGTGTATACCAGGAAGCTTCGGGCACAAGATTGTGAATGGGGTGCCAACTCATTACAGGGCACAAGCACACACAGATACTCACACGCCCTATCATACGGTATGGGCAATTTTTGGAAGCACCAATCAACCTAGACTGTTGATTGAGCACCAGGACAACATGTACATAGACAAGACTGAAGGCGAGATCTGAACCCCCACCCCTGGAGGTGCAAGATAGCAATGCTAACCACTAAGACACCATGCCACAGAACTGAAATACTCTGTCCTAAATTCAAATGATCTTTTTTTAAGAATGCAAGAAATGTATCAAGTTCACCAGAACAATGTCACACGCCAACCAACATGTGCACAAAAACATTACCAAAACATTGTGTCTCATGCATTTGCGTCCTACCAAATCATCCCTTGATTGAAGACCAATCCGAGGACATTGCCGCTGATGTCAAACTCGGCATATGAGGGCTGGAGATAAAAATGAAAGGCAGAAGTTAGTTACCAAAATTGTGCAGTATTAACGGTTTAAACCTATAACACCTACCCAGCCTGCCTCCAGGTCCCAGCACCAGCAGTAGTTAAGAAAGCGCACAATCAGAGCTCTCGCAAAGTCCCCAATGAGGATGGTCAGATACGTCACTTGGATATCTGAGATGGTCAGTTTTACAAATTCCTACAGAGAACAGTATGTTAACTATACTGCACATTGATAAACATAGAAAAATACTGTAAGTGCAACCGTATGTCTGGGAAAAACCTTCACATGGTCAAATGTGGATATTTCCTTTTATACCAGGGGCATTCAAGTCAAGCCGGTACATTTGGTTATGTAGAATAACAGAACACAGTTATGAGAGTTTTTTATTTCCTCCCGTTATTTCTCTATATGATCCACCGCTAATCATTTGCACTTATACCAGTGTTTCACTAGTGCTCGGCGGTAGAAGGTTTTCTCCGAATACTGGAACCATGATTGAACTGCCTGTCCAACAACTTTATTTAGTCATAATGATCATAGCTACTCAGTGATTATGACTACTGGACATCTTCAGGATAATACAAACTACAGACCTATTGGAGATGTCTTCAAGATCCATTAAAGCCCTAAAAATGTCCTCAGAGGTCTTCAGGAAAATAAGAGGTCTTTAGGATACCTTCAAAGAGTAAATACTACTATCTTATTTTCAAGAAAAACAACCCAAAAACCTTTTAAGGAGTCTTGGTTTTAAAGATTTTCTTGAGTTAACATAACTTAAGGCAGACTGTCTGCATTTACTGTAGCTCTCAGCTTGTTACAAAGCAGACTACATAAATAACATTTTCAAGATAGACTTATAGACCGGTAACAAACTAACTGACTAGACAGCATTTCCAACGTCCAATATATATTACTTGGAGAAAAACTCAACTTTTGTCCAAATTGCTGTTTTGTCAAAATATGAAATATCCAAGGGCACACACATACACATTCACACACTACAAGCAATTGAAGAACGACAGTTAGCCTAATCTGCATGTCTTTGGACTGTTTGAGGAAACCAGAATACCCAGAGGAAACCTGGCATGCACAGGGAAGACATGCAAACTCCATGCACACAGGACCGAGGCAGGAATTGAACCTGGACCATGGAGGTGCAAGGTTACAGTACTAACCACTACACCACCATGCTGCCATGGACCAGAACATCTTTTATAATAATCACCCCTAAGCAAAATGCATCTTCCCACGATCATCATGTCAGACAATTCATATCTAATAAAACATTTCCACATTAACACAGTGGGCGGTGAGAGATAACAGGGAGCCTCATTACTATCCCCACTGTTGTCTCCCAGCACGGGCCACGGATCACATCGGCAGGGTCGAGAGGGGGCGGCGTGCCCGTCATGTTCGGGTTACTTGCAGTGTAGTTGGCATAATATTCCTTCATGAACCATATGCTGGCGTTCTTTATGGATTGTTCCTCCACCAGCTTCAAAAAACAAGCAAACATATTGGATTAATGTTCTGATATGTGCTGTGACAATAATTGTACACATCAGTGATTCCATATCAATAACGCCATTGTCATGATTATACCTTTTCATTGACCTCATCGAACAGAGCCAACAGGAAGGTGTACAGGTTACCCAGGAAAAGAGCAAAGATGCGTCCAAGTTGCCACTTGAGGGCAATACGGGGGTGGTAGTCCTCCAGCTCGGCGATAGTCTCAAACAGCATTGGGCCCACCAGTCCGAGTAGCGACATTATAATCTCCATCTGCATAAAGCCAACCAACATTTTACTCCCGTTGTATTTTTTGAGACCATACAGTATATATGAAGCTTTCCTTATCACAGTTAAAAAAAAAATTGTTGACTGCAAAAACCCCTTTTTGGAAGGCAATATTGTTAGATATACAATATTGTTTAGTTGTACAAAATTACGAGGGGTGTTCAAGTCAAACTGGGACTTTTGATTGCGCAGAATAACAAAACACAATTATGAGTAAGTCATAGTAAAAACTCTCTGTATTCCTCTATATAATCCCCTGCTACACTAATGCACTTATCCCAGTGTTTAACTAATGCTTGGACACCATCAAGGTAGAAAGTATTACGTCTGCTTTATGTCTGAAACGCTGGCCGCCCATGAACTCCTCTAATAACCCAAACATTTTGAAAATGGCTTGGAGTGAGGTCAGGACTGTATGGGGGACGTGGCAATAACTCCCAGCCAAGTTCCTGTAATGCGCAAGTGGTGTTGATTAATGATTATGTGTACAGTTCCCACAGAAAGATGCATCTCTTTCGCTGAATGTTCACAGGAACAATGGCAGTTGGCTCCGAGATACCTTAGTAGGGATCGTCATTCACGGACATACAGCCTTCTTTGTACCATTCAAATGTTTTACTGCAGCTTAGCCTAATCACCATGCTGTGCTTAAAGTCTTCTGTAATAGTCAATAATTTTTAAGCCTTCATTCGTGAGAAATTTCATCACCAGTCCCATTTTGACTTGAACACCCCTTTCCAGTGTTACCAGGCCTTTGAATCCTCTTATCCAAATAGAAAGCATTTGTTATGTCACTAATAATAAAGCTTTATGAAAATACACTTAAAGTTTTTCACAACTGGGGAACGCCAATTACCCTAATATGCTCCATATGTCTTTGGACTGTGGGAGGAAACTGGAGTACCCGGAGGAAACCCACTAAGCATGGGGAAATCATGCAAACTCATTGCACACAGACCGGACCCGGAAGGAGACAGTGCTAACCACTACGCCACCGTGCGGGGGTTAAAAACTGCGATTTAAAATAATATCTCTATACATATGGATGGAGTAACAAAGGTATGGAATGTAAAATGTGAAGACAGTTGTACTGTATTACCTCATTTTTCTCATACCAGCTCAGGTCATCCCTTCCAGCAAACTCTTGTGAGCGTTTGACCACAAAGTAGATGAGGTATCCACTGCCTCCCAGGATGCAGGTAATGAGGAAGTTAGCCAATACACGCAGGAATCGCCTGA
Source organism: Leiocassis micropogon (assembly GCA_028565275.1). Taxonomy (NCBI): domain Eukaryota; kingdom Metazoa; phylum Chordata; class Actinopteri; order Siluriformes; family Bagridae; genus Leiocassis; species Leiocassis micropogon. The sequence continues at coordinate 4,346,160 of JAOVVA010000031.1, forward strand.
GGTGGATGTTCTCATCCTTCTGGTTCTCTTGTTCATCCACGATGGACTCCTACAGCACACAGGATACAACCATTCAATACAAGCACTCACACACTCAACGCTTAGAGAAGACACGATGCATGAGTTAAAAGTTCGGGCACAAATTCAAAATTAATGTCTTTCTATTTATTTATTTATTTTCCATAATCTAGAACAATAAAGGAGATTTCAAACACATGTTGCATTATGTAATTAATCAACATAAAAAACAACAGTCATTGTTTATATTGTAGTTATAGTTATTATATTTTCATAGTTATTTTAATACTGTTATTTTAAGATTTTAAGTTGTTGTGGAACAGTTCTTGCATGAACAGAATTGTCAAGTGCATTTTCAAAACCCATCAAGAAACTGTCTCTCATGAAGACCTTCCCAGGAAGGCAAGACCAGAACTTACCTCTGCTGCAGAGAAGAAGTACATTTAGAGTTACCAGCCTCAGAATTCACCAATTAACAAACTGTACCTCAGATCAGAGCCGTTATGAAGGATTTACAGAGCATATTTAGCACATCTCAATATCAACTGTTCAAAGGAGATTATTGCATATTTTGGATGCCTAAAGAAATTAAAATCAGGAAAGGCCACGGAGTTAGACGGTGTGTCCAAAAAAAAGGAGTTGAGTCATTGAGGAGTTGTTGTTCTTCGTACACATATAATGGCAAATTAATGTAAGTGCGACCTAGGACTGTCAATGGTGCGGAAGAGAATTAAGGCCATCATGAAACAAAAGAAAACAAAGAAATAATAATACTTATTTGCATTACACCTTTTTTCAGAATTCTTACTTTTTTCAGAATTGTGATTTAGTGTCAGAATTCTTACTTTTTTCTCTCAGAATTTTTACTTTTATCTCTCAGAATTTTTACTTTTTTCTCTCAGAATTGTGATTTAGTGTCAGAATTCTTACTTTTTTTCTCAGAATTGTGATTTAGTGTCAGAATTCCTACTTTTTTTCTCAGAATTGTGATTTAGTGTCAGAATTCTTACTTTTTTCTCTCAGAATTGTGATTTAGAGCCAGAATTCTTACTTTTATCTCACAG
>JAOVVA010000031.1:4347341-4361761 GCA_028565275.1 Leiocassis micropogon
AGAATTGTGATTTAGTGTCAGAATTCTTACTTTTATCTCACAGAAATCTGATTTAGTGTCAGAATTCTTACTTTTTTTTCTTAGATTTCTGATTTAGTCTTAGAATTCTGATCTCTTTTCATCCCCAGACAACAAGCCCATAAAAAACAAGCCCACACGCGTACACATGCTTTCTAAAACATCCTCAGATTCATACACACACCTTAAAGCTTGTGGTTATGGAGGCAAACTTGTTGTCAGCCGTCTCTGCGTTGCCGATGAGGTAGTCCCAGCTTGTGAACATCTTCCAGGCGAAGGTGAACTCGCTGTCCTCGCCGTCCCCACCCCCCACATCTGCGTTTTTAGCCATCCTAACGGCGAGAGTGGACTGCGTTCATAAAAGTGGGAATCCACTCTAGCTGGCAGGATAACAGAAGCGCATTCTTCTGTTTTGACACATGGCGCAAGCAACCAGATTCGAGCCGCGGCAAGTCATTCTTAAAATCGAATTCTAAAGTTTTTTAGGCTCTATTTTCATGCAGGCGCAAGCAGAATTGGCTGGTATAATGCTGACATGTTGTTACCTATTGGATGTGAGTTATTGTTTCCCAATCCATGAGTAGTCAATATTTTTGTGGTTAAAATTAAAGGCATCTGAACTGATATTGTAAGACTATGACAATTAAAATAATCTACCAAACTTTAAAGCTAAAATGGAGCCAATATTAGATCATTAAGTGCAGACAGAAGGCCAAAAACATCCTCTCTAGATTCCTTTAAAGGGCATAGACTTCTAGTTCTAGTAAATTTTTTGGCTATAGTTAGAATGCAGTCACAGCAACAACTGAGACGTTTTCCCAGACAGCCTCATTTGTTTTTCAGACAGTTATTTAAAAAAATTACCTTAAACAAAAAAAGATTTAATAAAATCTCAAGGCAAACTTATTAAATATCAGTCTGCAAATCTATATTTCTTCGCCCTTAAAGAGGCTCTTGGAGACAAAAAAATACAAGTAACGTATAAAGGAATTCACTTATAATGTATTTTCCCACCTGCGCCATGATCACGAAAATAGAAGCCTTTAACATACAGTATAAAGACATAACCTATAATTTTATTCATACATTCTGATGTACAGTACTGTGCGAAAGTCTTTGGCACCCTGTTTTTTTTTTTTTAATGAGTCAGCACAAAAAACATTTCTGATTTCCAGAAATTAGTATACCAGCAAAAAAAAAATAAATCTTCAGGAAAATATCTGTAGGCCAAAAAAAAAAAAAAAAAAAAGCAAAAATCAACAACAAAAAAAAGCTGCTGAGTTTTGCTGCATGAAAAAGAAGCAGTTCTGCAGGATGTTCAGTAAAAATATGCAGTTTTTTTTTTCATTTATAAAACTGCACAAAATGTTCCTAAGACTATATTTAACCAAAATATTTATCATACCAATTATTGACTTTGTTTCATTAATATTTACTTGCTTGTATAATATTTTTTTAATGTAGAAAATTTTACAGCAGGGATTTTCATGTGCCTAAGACTTTTGCACAGTACTGTACTTCACCTCTACATCTACATCTTTTAAGATTGACAACTACTGTATATACACACTGCCTGGCCAAAAAAGGTCATCCTTTGGATTTAAATTAGCATACACCTAAAAGCATTTGATTTCCTAATAACTGCAGTGATTAATATGTTTCAGGTGACACCAATTCATTAAGTAACTTCTCATTTCTTAAACAGCCATGTCAGAAAACATGGTCATGGAAAAACATGGTCCTTTGTTTCAGAAGAGCCAAAGTATTCGCCTGCACCAAGCAAAGAAACAACTGGGAAGATTGCTGCAATGACTGGAATTGGGTTATGAACTGTTCAATGCATTATTAAAATCTTGAAGGATAGTGCTGAATCGTCAACATCATAGATAAAATGTGGACAGAAAAGAAATCATGAAAGGGTGTGATCAGAAATCACTTAAACGCTTGGTGAAGTTGTATCAGAAACAAATCAACAATAAAAATCAGGGATGTGATTATAGTGAGTATAAGAGCATTTCCATACACACAATTTGATGAGAACTCACAAGATTGGCACTAAACAGCTGTGTGGCTATATGAAAACCACTCAATGGTGAGACTATTCAGGGAAAAAGACTCCAGTTTGGTAGAGAACATAAAGATTGGACTTTGGAGCAATAGAAAACGGTAATGTGGTCTGATGGTTTCAGATTGACCCTATTCCAGAGCGATGCATGCATTAGGGTAAGAAGGTGAATGATGCACCCAACATGCATAATGGCCACTGTATAAGCCTCTGGAGGCAAGGTCTAGACACAGCAACGTTATTTGGCAATAAAATTAAGTCAGCTGATGATCTGAATGTACTAAATGACAAGGGTCTCACATCTATGGAGTTTTTCTTCCCTGATGGCACAGGCATATTCCAGGACTCAAACTGTAAAAGACTGGTTCTGGGAGCATGAGGAATCATTTTAAGAAATGAAATCATCATCATTGAAAGTCTTTGGGATGTGCTGGAGAAGACTTTATGGAGTGGTTTGACTCTTCCATCATCAATTCAAGATCACAGCCAAAAATAAATGCATCTATTTGGATAGAAATAAATGTTGTGCTTTTGCAAAAGGATGTTCTATCAGGACAAAAGTTAGTCCAATGAAATGTTGAAGTGTTAAAATTTTTTTGTTTTTTGGCCAGGCAGTGTACTTGTATTTGAGCATACACACCTTAAACTGATATGCATTACAGTCAGACTAACAACATTAAATATAACCTGCACTAATATTTCATGCCATTTCTAGCAACTCTAGTAATGGATGAAATGAGACTCACGTTCGGATCACAACCATCAGACTATACCCGAAGTTCCCAATGCCCACCATAAGGTAGGACAGAGGGAGGCGGAACTTCAGGAAGCCAATGGTTCTCTGGTCATTATAGTACCCATAGAATAACACAGAGTACTTGCAGTAACCCTGTTAAAAATAAAAACAAGATTTAATATAATGTTGAATAAAAAGGCAATGCATTCTGGAGAATAAAAATATATACCAAAATATGGACTGGTGGTGAATCGTTAAATAGGTCTTACACTGAAGTCTGTGAGAACTGAATAGTCCATTGCAGTGTCCTGTTCCTCTCGTGGCACTGTTTTTCGAGGAATAGAACCATAAGGGAGGCCCATGAGAACCTAAAAGAAATATGTTCAATTGCAGTTCAATGGAATATATATATAGCATGCGATTATTAAATACATATACAAGGTATATGCTAATATCAGATTTAAGCTGATTACTGCTAGCCTTACACTCAATTCCATTGAGACAGCAAATTTACCACGTTATAGGCGCAATAAAGCATTAATACCCCTTGCATTTGATTCATTTATGCATTCATTTTTAAGACATATGAACCATGGTTGTTGCATATAAATAAATCATGACCCGTTCTGACCTCAGGGATCACAATCAGGCCAAAGGTCAAACTGAAGAGAACAAGGTTCATGCCATACATCCAGCGGAGAAAGATGAAGTACGAGGCAACTGATGAACCAAAGTGACCTAAAAAAAATATGTAGTGCAGGATTATCGTTTTATAAATTTTATACCATTAGTTTGAAAAATAAAATAAATGCAGTTCTTATTGTTTTGAACAGGTGAAGTGGTAATGAGATAATGCTTATAAGTCAAATACCTGATGGGGAGAAATAATGCTCTTATTCCACAATTATTATTATTAGCTTCGTTTTTATTTGATGACTTGCCTAAATGGTCCTCAAAACATTAAAAATGGTAACCCTCCGCTGAAAGGAAATTGGTTTGGATGGTCAGGAACAACCCAGGAACCAACAAGGCTCAGGTCTGCCATGAACAGGAAGCTGCTGAAACACTAGCGTAACTGTCTACAGCCAAGTCAGATTTAGATTGTTTTGGATTGATAATGTTCTAGGTTGTTGATTTGAGAATTTGAGAATCTGAGGAATCTGGTCTCATCCCTGCCAGATTGGTGGGTTGCCACACCCCAGTCGGTGGATGTAGTGCTGGTCACAAGACTGGTCAGGAAGGGCATCTAGCATAAAACCTGTGCCAAGTTGCGTGCGGAACGGATGGGCCGTTGTGGCGACCCATTGGCGGGAGCAGCCGAAAAACAGTTTAGGTGTGTTTTGAGAAATAAACCTAAGGTTTCAATCCCAGGAACACTGTACAAACTGTTAAGCATGATTATGGTAAGGCCAGGGTTTGCTGCCAATGGAACTGCTCAAAGTGGATGGAATAACGAAGAAGGATGAGGAAAAACCTCAGAATTCATCACTGGAATCTGCTAGACTATTAGCAGTTTAGCAGTGGAGAAAATTTTGTATTTCTACAGTTTTGTTATCCTGTATACATGTTGGTGAACGAAAAATAAAGGAGGGGCCAATTTCTTGGAATTTTCTTCTATTATGTGGTATGATGTACGATCATTCACCCACAGAAAGTAAGAGAATCAGTGTTAAATCCAAAATTATTGAGGTTGAACAACTGGTCTGCTACAGACTGGTAATTCATTTGAATTTGAAATAATTGCTCACAACAGCCTTAATCACATAATAAATTCAACCAGACCACTTAAATTGTTGTGTTTTGTAACTTCATCTGTAAAATTAAAGATCGGTAGCAACATACTGTACAATATGTACAGTATGTCGATCCTGTAATTTACAGCTCACACGGAAATGTGCCACTCACTTTCAACCTCTTTAATTTTGCGTTCCCAGGGTATGCAGGCTGTCTTGAAATTGTCAAAATCTCTCTGAAACTTGATCCATTTCTGACAGAGAAGCAACAGCAACAATAAAAAAAATCAGCATGGAAATAAAGCATACCGTCAACAAAGTGTACGATATTTTCTTGTATCCTTACCTTCGTCATCATAACTTTGAAAGCATACAGTTTCTTGCCTTTCCCTTTGCCCAAGGCACCTTCAAACTTATCGACAAACACCTGAGCTTCCCTAACAGCAGAAGATCAGCAAGTGAGTAACGATATAGTTCTGTAGACAGCACTGGCTGGATTCGACAGCTTAAACTTTCCATCTTAGTAAGAATTAGTAAGGACTAGGGGTTCGCAAAGACTAGTCAAGTACTTAACTAATACAATAACTAGCTAAGCAGGGCAGACAGAAGGAAGATGGAGGCTAAATGTAAATTTATTAGCCAATTCTGCAGTCAACTGCACAAGACTATCCTGGGAAAGGGGTTTTAAAAAAACCCTTTCTTTTAATTTAAAGAACTGGTGAACATCTGGTTTTGCATGAAGTACAGTAATAAGAACGCGCAAGACAGTTTTGAATTTTAAGCGAATATACAGTACTATTAATGAATTTCCTCCTGTATTTACTTTTCCTATTGTTTAAAGAAAGCATTCAGAGCCATGGGTTGCACATCACTATCCAAACCTTCTCAGCCAGTTTAGAGCTGAACAAAGTGGAAAAACCTCCCTGACTGCATATAGTCATCCCATCATTACTTCTGTGTCACATCGCATTTTAAGAATTAATAAATTTTAGCCCAGTTCTCAAATAGTCTAACATGACACATATATTTTAGAGTTAATAGTGTTGCCAATAAGAAAGCACTGAAGGTAAAACTCGCAAAACATTTGTTGCCTTTGTGTTGAAATTTTACATATTGATTCTTCAAATAAACATCAATATCCTCTCAATATAGTTTTTTTCCCTCCAGATTTTCTCCCTAATCATATCCAATTCCCACCCATCACTAGGGGACTCCCACATTAAGGCTACTACCAGTCAGGGAGGGAGGGCTAAAGACTATCACATGTTTCCTCTGAACATGTTTCCACATGACGCTAGCTGACTGCATCTTTTTGAACTGCTCGCTCACAAACTGTTGGGGGGTGGGACCCCGCTGAGAGATCTCGGCCAATCAGCTGTCTCCAGGCCCTCGGCTGTGGGAGGCTATAGCATCACTCAGGAATCAAACTAGATCAAACGCAGTTTTTGCTTTAAGTTTGGGAAAGGCATGAATCAATCTGGCTAAACTACTTTTTATTATATAGATTGTCTAGTTAAAAAAAATTAATAGCTGTGCAACCCATAGTAAGTAAGCAAATACGAAAGATTTGGAAAGCAATATGGAAATGGTAAATCTTGAGAGTTTAAGTAAAAAAAAAGAAAACTTTAAAAATTGTAAGATATTGAGTTTTTAGCAAAAATAATTTAATTTTAAGTTTATTTAAAACCAGTAAAAATAGTATTTTCTCCTATAGCTTTTGTGTGCTTTACGTGAGTGGTGTTCAAGCCAAACCAGGACCAGGACTTTTTGTAAAACCATTTACATAAGTTGAAAATCGACTTGTCACTAACTTGATGAAAAGATGCATCTGTCTGTGGGAACTGATCATTCACCAACACCACTTGCACATTACAGGAACTTGGGAGTTATTGCCACATCCCCAGTACAGTCCTGATTCTCACTCCAAGCCATTTCCACATGTTTGAGGCATTAAAGGAGTCCCTGGGAGGCCAGCGTTTCAGATGTGAAGCAGGCATCTGATCATGGCTCCGGCATACTAAGAAAATCTTGACGGTATCCAAGCTTGGATAAGTGCATTAGTGTAGCAGGGGATTATAAAGAGAGTCTTCAGTCCCAGTTTGACTTGAACACCCATATATGATTGAAGCTATCTAATCCTGATTTTTCCTACACCCTGCTTCCTTTTATATAATTGTTATTAGGTTACAATTTTAATAAATCAATCCTACATCTTCTCATGGGAGCCATTGATAGACTTGTTATCGTGATGTTACAGCGTTACTCCATGTATAGCATCTAAAGAGTCGCTCATGAGAACACACTTTCACACTCGTTCACAGTACTTGAGGTGTTTGAGTCTCCTCTTCATCCGCCATGGCTTGCTCCTAATGTTAGCGATCAGTTTCTTCTTTTCCTCCACCTCTTCCATTAGCCGGGCCCTCTCCCCCTCTGACATGGACTCCTCCTCCTCCTCTTCCCCCCCCTCTGACTTAGAGTCCTCACTGACATAGTGGGGACGCGCAGGGGTGGGAGGGAAGAAGAAAGAAGGAGCAATGAGCAATGCTACAACTGGGTATTAACAGATTTATGCTGATCTGGGGCCAGTTTTGCAGCTTCAGCCATGTCAGGTTCCTAGACCAGCATAAAAAGGGGAAAGCAGAGCCGGTTGGTCAAAGGGTTGCATCTCTTAAAGCAGGTGTGGAATAATGCAATAAATGCAGTTCAGCTGAAGATTACTAATATTTGGCAGAAATACACACAATGTTAAGCCATAATGTTTAAAAAAAATCACATGAATTTCACATGTAAATTATTAAATTATTAACATATGGAATTAAATTTGGAACATATGGAATTACATTTTTTCCTTGAGTGATTGTATTTCCACATGATATTCCACAAGATGCATTTATTTTTGCATGTGTTTTTATCAACATATGGTTAATTAGTTCTTTAAAAAAAAAAAAAGAAGTAATTTTCACCTTTGATAATTTACAAGGCACCTAAAAGGAACACAAAAGAGGGTATGCTATGCACAACAGAAACTGTATTAGTAATATTAGATTTTATGTCCCATTAGCGGCTCTGTTACATATGATGCAGTAATAATCATATGTGATTTTTCTCACCAAAATAAATGTGATTGTACATAAAATTGTTTTTTTCCCCCCACATTGATTTGCATTTTACTTATAATTAGGACACATCATCCATTTATTTTCACATGATTTTTACACTATTCATTTTTTTCATGTGATTTTTTTAAACAATGTATTATTTCTCACGTGTGATACCATGAGATATTTTAATAATTTGCTTTAGCTTTTTAATAGTTTTTTTTATTAACACATAATATATTGTTTTTCTCGTGTGATTTTACACAAAATTATATTATGTTTGTGTTTTTTTCTTTCCACATAATTCTTTTTTATGTGATTTATCCTTCGAAAATTATTAAATAAGATTTATTTATTCTCACGTAAATTTGATCATGATTTTTTTTTTTACGATTAATTTATTATTTTGTGCACGTGGCACGATATCTCCCAAATACCTATTTTTCAAATGAACATGATGTCACATAGAAAAAAACCCTTTAAGTTTTTTTGATGTGATCACGTTATTTGCTAAATCCCATGAAAATCAATAATCACATAGATATAATGTACTGTATGTGGTTTTCGAACAATGGTCGGACAATTAAAAATTATTTGCATGTAACTTCGATAATCTTAAAACATGATCATTGCTAGAAATGAATTTTTCAGGGTACAGTTAATATTCTGTGAAATCTAAACCAATAAACCAAAATGTTTCGATTCACTCCTTAAAAATCAAATCACCCACCACACCCACTCACCACTTTGAGTCCTCACTGGGAATAATGGGGAAATGCAGGGATGGGGGAGGAAGAAAAAAGGAGCAATGATCAATGCTGCTATATGATATTAACAGATTTATGCTAATCTGGAAACAGTTATGCAACTTTGCAGCTGCATCAGGTTCCTAAACCAGCACAAAAAGGGGAAGGCAGAGCCTGATGTTCAAAGGGTTTCATCTTTTAATGTAATCATGGAATAATGCAATCAGGAAGTTATGTAGTTTAGTCCAAGTCAATTAACAACCAATCTTAGGCACAAATGCATATTTACATGCATGACCATTAATGCATGTAAATCCACAATGCTAAAAGTATGCATGTTAAAGTTGAGCCCCTTACAGAAAAATCACATCAACCTATGAAATGTTCCATGAATTGAATAATTACATGAATCACATGTGAATAATTTTCCTGTGTAGTTCATGGGATTAAATTTTCACTTGTGATTTTAACACCTGATTAATATATTTACAGAAGTGATATTTACATGGGATTTTTACATGTGGTTATTTTACCACAACCTTTTTTCACATGTTAAATTTTTGACACGTTATTTCTAGTATTTTTTAATGTTTGATTTGCTTATTTTCACAAGTGGTTTTACTCACATTTCTACATTTAATTAACTTTTACATATGATTTTTATAAGTTGTTTATTTGTTTTTATCTGTAATATTAAGTTATGAATAATTCACTTACATATATGATTTTAACATATAATTTTTTTATCACATGTACAGTACGTTTTGAAATGATTATTTTCACATGTGATTTTATTTCAATTTGATTTCTTGATCAACTTTGATTTTAGTACTTGACTCCACTTGAGACTTTATTCAATTCAATCTTATCTTAATTTTCCCACATGAGTAATTGATTTTCACGTGTGATCACATGGTATTCAAGTAATCACATGTGAGATGTGATTTTTTTTGTGCGTAAGGGAGACAATGATGAATGAAGAATTATTTCCTTATCCTTTAGGTACAGTATTCTTAAAACATGAGTGTCACTAGAAATTTGTTAGAAAGTTTATATGTAATAGTTAACATGATGCAAAACTTTTTTAAAAAGACATTAAAATGTTTCGATTCACTCCTGAAAAAATCAAATCACCCACCACGCCCACTCACCACTTTGAGTCCTCACTGGGATAGTGGGGACATGCAGGGGTGGGAGGGGAAAAAAGGAGCAATGAGCAATACTGCCACAGAGTATTAACAGATTTATGCTGATCTAGGACCAGTTTTGCAGCTTCAGCTTTATCAGGCTCCTAGATTAGCATAAAAAGGGAAGAGCAGAGGCTGATGGTCAAAGGGTTTCATCTTTTTAAAGCAATCACTGAAAAATGCAATAAGTCCATCTTTGTTTAAAAAAAAAATACTTTGGACACCAATGAATATTTACATGCATAACTAATAATGCATGTAAATATTTAGGTTGAGGCCCCTTACAGAAAAGTCACGGAGACATCACATGGGAATAATCACATGTGATGTTTCTCACATAATAATTATTAAAAAGTGAAATTATGCAAAATCTTATCAAATGCAGTGTATGGGCTTTTAACTGAATGTATTTTTGTGCAAGTTGATACAATTATTTTCCCATAATGTTTTCTGATGTGTTATTTATTGTCACGTGGTTCAGTTATTTTCCTGTGATTTGTAACATATTACATTATTTATATATATATATTTAAGTTTTTTTACACGTGATTTTTGCATAAGATTTGTAGACAGACACATTCATACTGTATATCAGAAATTCACAAGTGATTTTTACACCAGATTATTTGGATTTTGCTTTATTCATTAATTTAGTTTTACATGTCATGTGGTTTTTTTTTCACATGACATGAGTGATTTATTTTCAAAAATGCTTTTATACCTAATTGATTTATTTTCATTAATTAATTTCCATTTTCACTTATGTTTTATAAATTATTTATTTTCAATTCAACACAGTTTCTTATTTTCCACATGGGATTTTTCATTTTCAGGTGTGATTTTCTGTGAATCACATTATTCACATAATTCCATATGAAAAACAGGTGAAAGCATGTAAAATGCGAGTGAATTTTCCATAAGGGGGACAAAAGTGAAGAATGATTTGCCAGTCACTTAGACACTCTTAAAACATGAACATTGCTAGAAATTAAAGCTGAAAATTATCATTATTTTTATTTTCAAAATCACTCCTTAAAAATCAAATCACCCACCACACCCACTCACCACTTTGAGTCCTCACTGGGAATAGTGGGGACGCGCAGGGGTGGAAGGGAAGAAGCCATTATGTAATAATGCAATAAGTATAGATCAGTTAAAGAATATTTTGGCCGTAAATGCATATTTACATGCATAATCATTGATGCATGTAAAGCCAAACCATAAAAAAAATAATAAACTGTGTGTTTTGGTTGGCTGGACAATGATGAAGAAATATTGTTCCTAAATCATAGATCTTTTCCATCAACTACTCTGATTTAAGTTTTTTTTTTTTTAACTTAGTAATATATTTTTTTTAATAATAATTTTTCAATATATATTTTTTTTGTTTCTAAACCACCATACCTACTGCTCTTCTTCTTGGAACTTTTGCCTCTCTTGTTTTTTCCTCCCGCTGGCTTGCCTCTCTTTCGGTTCCCTGCGCATCTCTTCGGAGGAATGTCATAATCACTGTCATCTTCCGACGCCTCCCTCGGAACGGCCTTCTTTCTGTTCGCTGCCTTGCGGCCTTTACGAGGCTCGGCCTCTTCGTCCTCGTCCCCTCCGTCCTCACTGGCAGCTGCTTTGCCCTGTTTGCCTGCAGCTGCTTTACCGTTTTTGCCTTTACTTTTGCCTTTCTTGTCGTCTGAATGCATACAGGCAGGTTTATATGGATGCAGGTAAAACAACACAACACATTTTTCACATCATAGCTTTGGGATAAATCATGTGATGACCGGCAGAAATGTGTCCTGATTGTGCAGTAAACTAGACCGGCAGCAGCCACACCAGCCAGACCAGCAATGCTTAAGAATCTTTAAGCTACCTCATCAAACATAGCATGCTAGCCCTGGGCTAAATACAAGGTAATGTTTCCGGTTTAGGGAAAAGGGTTTAGGGATTACAGTTTATAGATTACAGTTTAGGGATCACAGTTTATAGATTATAATTCATGGATTAGGGTTTAGGGATTACGGTTTAGGAATTAGAGTTTAGGGATTACAGTTTATAGATTCCATTTTAGGGATCAGGGCTTAGGGATTACAGTTTATTAATTAATGCTTGTTAGCTAGCTAATAATGTACTGTTTATGCAGAAAAAAATTGAGAATATTTAACTTTTTACATTATTCTAACTAAACACATTGACATTTTTTTCTTTACTGGATATATATATATATTTTTATCGCATTAAAATGTAATGTAGCTGTGTTCATGTTCAATGTCTGAACGAATCTCTTCATGATTTTTCATGCCACAGATGTGTTGAATTGTTGAGTCAAATTTCTGATGCAAAATTTTCCATACAGGAACATTCATCCCAAAGTGGGGTAATCGCAGTTATCCCTGTGTGCCAACAGTTGCAATTTTAAAGTTGACTAGCTACCAGATGTTAGCTAAGTTATCAGCCTAGCTCTATCACTGGATCACTGGTTAGCCGGCCAGCATTGATTAAAAGACCAGCTTGTATTTTGCAGTTCATTGTACATACTGCATCTAAATTATAATCCAATTATAGTTTAAAATGTACTCCAAGTATAGAAATCTATCAATTCAACAAACTTTTTTACTAAGAAGTTGATCAACTAAAAGACCAAAAAAACACTTCCACTTCCAGTTGTTACACCATTTTCATCTTCTTTTCTTTGGCATTCTTCAGCTTTTAGGTTACATTTAACTTGAACACATTTCTGTCCAATACGAGGCTTATTTTCCAGCCAAAAGATTAATCTTTTTGTGGCTGCAGCATATAGCAATAACAAAGCAAAGAATCCATAAATTCATCTACACATATAGAAATGGTGTGTTTGTACTTACCCTCAATGCTGTCATCAATCTCTATACCCACTAAGTGAGAAAAAAAGAAAGAGAAAGAAAGACCCCACACGGTTCCCCCAAAGCACGACAATTAAAAAAATGAAGCATCAAATAATTTATATAGGAAAGTACGTATTACATTTTTAACGTCCCACCTTCTGCTAATTTTGCTGTATCACTTTTCTTGGGCATTTTGAAAGTCCTTGAGCTGCTCCGTTTCGGTCAGGGCGGTCTAAACGTGTCTGCGGACAGTCTGGTGCGTTCCCCCAGTATGAGGTGTGCAACTACTACCCCGTAACTGACTCCCTATATCCATGGCAACGTCACATGATCTCAAGGTCCCATCAAATATGTCAAATTTCAGCAGACACGTAGTGAACGTGTCCAAGCATACCGCACGGAACCAATCATCTTTCATTTAAGCCGAGAGGTGTGAGAATCCAAGATGGGTAATGCAGATGAGTAATTATTTAGTAATGAGGTATAAGATCAGAGGGAAAAAGAAAAGAAAAGAAAGGAATGATCTCGAACCCGTTATTAAACACTGTTTGACACATCGAGCGAGCGATACGATCACAATGCTTTTCTTTTGACCAACAAAACAACATATTACGCCTGACTAAACCGTCAGATACACTCTCACTCATAGAGACACATGACACCGTGACACTTAGCACTTGTCGAGAGGCGAGCGCCATTAAACATTTAATGAAGGTTTAGGTTTCCATTCAAGAGGCAATTAACCACATTTTCACAGAGTATTAAGCTTTACATGTTCATATCGTTAGATGCAATCAAGTGCATTTCTGCATGCAGTCACGTGTGTTTTTAAAAAGACGCCAGTAAATACCCTCGCCTTTTGCCAGACTTTGTACTACCCAGTACTGGTTAGCAAGTGTGACATATGAGCTGCAGTAAACCAGATAAAAAAAAATAGTTGAGTAATCTATACACACACACACACACACACACACACACACACACACCTGTGAGCCTGTGTGACATAACCACTAAGACACCTGGTCGATGATACAGAGGGTCTCAATTTTCACACATGACCCACAACATAGTAATCAGTCTGAGTCCATTAGCCAAACTGACACACACACACACACACACACACACACACACACACAAATATATGTATAAACATACAACAGCAAACACACCATAATGTTACACACTGATTAGACTCATAGTTCACTCAAAGGAAATGAAAATGTTCTTCTCCTCGACTCAAAACAGGCGAGTTTAATAATTCATGGTTTAGCTCATGTAAAGTGTATGAGCAGCACTTAAATGTTAATGTATCTTGTCTGGCAGAGACAGAGAGCACAACATGGAGAACATGGCTTAATTTATAGTCTGGACTGTAGCTAGAGACCAGCAATGGGGGGCCGTGTCTGTAATAGTTCTCATTTTCAGTGGCCTCTGAACCAAACAGCGTCTTACGTGCACTGGGAAATAAATGTATCATTTGCTTTCTATCATTTGGTGTTCTATTGTGTTCTGGAGCTTTGTACCGAGGGCAATTAATGATAAATCAACTATTGCAACCAATATATTTACAACAAATATAGTCATAAATGACTCAGCAACCAGTACTAAATTATTCACAGCCCACTAAACAACACATAGATCAGTTCCAAATATGTTATAGCCTGGTAACAGAAGCCTCGTAGTTCAGGACCAAATGACTTATAGATCAGTAATAAATGGCTCATTGCTTTGTACTAAATGACTCACAGATCAGTCAGTACTTAAAAACTCACAGCTCAGTATCAAATGACTCACAGTTCAGAAAGAAAATGACTCAGAGTTCAGTTCTAAATGACTCACAGTTCAGAAAGAAAATGACTCAGAGTTCAGTATAAAATGACTCACAGTTCAGTACCAAATGACTCACAGTTCAGTACCAAATGACTCACATCCCAGTACCAAATAACTCACAGTTCAGTACCAAATGACTCACATCCCAGTAC
>JAOVVA010000031.1:4371536-4385645 GCA_028565275.1 Leiocassis micropogon
TTATATATATGGGGTGCGAGTCAAAATACAGATCCTGACTCGGTCGTGTAAACACTAGTGAGTTTATTTCTGATACAGAAAAATGATATGGATAAGGAATAAAGATGTGTTCTTCATTCATCGAAAAATTAACGGGAATTCAGTTTGCCTCGCTCTACATTGGCTGGAAAGTTAATCTCAAAATAATAATAATAATAATTATAATAATAAAAAAAAAAAATAATAATTGAGCTTTTGAATTCCCGAAAAGCTTCAAACTGTTTATGAGTCTCTGAAGTGTGAAAATGAACATGATCCAATTCAAGATATACGATATTATTGACAAGAAGCAGCACTAAAGTCCTCTAGGCTCTGCCTAGAAGAAAAATAGTAAGCTCAAAGTGTGGGAAAAAAAACCCTAATAAAATACTCATCTGTTTAATCTAATCAAGAAATTCGTAATAAAGTACTTTTATCATTTATCTGAAAACTGAAGCCATCTCTCTCTTGGTAGTTTTGACACTTAAAATATTTTCTTATAGACTACCATTTAAAAAAAAAAAAAAAAAGTTCAAGCTGTAAAAACAAAAAGAGAGAAAATTATATTACGGGTAGCAACGTGTAAAATAAAATCACAAGTCTGCAGAGGAGAAAGGGAGGAACAGAATTTGCATAGCACGTTTGAATACAACTGAGAAGGAACTGAGCGCTGTTTTTGGTACAACATGGTTTCAATCACGTTTTTTTTCTTCTCTTTTTCTTTAAGTTCATATATACAAAAATGAATCTATTTTAGGTTCCTTTGCGTGCCTTGCTAGTCCATAAAAAGCAGTCACCGTAATGCTCGCCGAATAAAATGCCACGCATCCTGTCCCCGTTCTGTTTTTTTTGCTCATTTAAATCGAGATGTTCAAATCTTTTGCTTGTTCACAGTCCTTTATGTGACGAAAAAAAGAAAAAAACAAAACAAAAACAAAACACAAAATATACTGTTTTGAAAGTGCCATCTTGCTACATTGATCAGCTGATTCCATGGTCTGTTCACATCGTCACCTTGAACACGCCAATGACGAATAGCTTTTAGATACTGTGAGTTTTGGTCACATCACGTCCATACACACACACACGCGCGCGCGCACTGGCATACACACACACACACCCACGCGCACACGTATAACTCTCTGAGAAGCAATTACAAATAAAAGTTGCACTCCAGAGGTCATCGTCACGAGCGTTCCACATTCCAGCAGTGGGTAAAGCTTTGAAATGAACAAGCACCATTTTGAGAAAAGGCCTCCATCGTCCTCCATTTTGGGAGAGATCAAAGTTCAGCAGTTTCCGCTTGACGCTGAGGGAAAAACGATACGACTTCTCAAGGTCTAGGCTGAAATGTCTGCTTTTAGGGGCGAAAACCAGCACTCTGTCCTGAATCCAAAGTGGAGGCATCGCTGCAGGAGCCGAGGCCTTTTTTTCTCCTCCTCCTCCTTCTTCTTCTAAGCTCCAAAATGAGCATCACAATGAAAGTCCCGACGATGTCAGTGTCCGTGAGTCCTCATCGCCGCGGGTGTGCGTAAACCGGGTATGCTAATGTGACATTCAGAGAGTCGTTGTGCTGAACGAGAGACGTGTGCTGGTAGTGCAAGACCAGTTCCTTCAGCGAGCTGTACAGGTTGTACGGTTCGGCGAAACCGAAGCCTGTGGGAGTTTTATTGATGACGCAGTGCTTGACCTCGCTGTCCACGCTGCAAGAAGAAAAAAAAGAAAAAGAAAAAAAACACAAAAAAATTATTCATCTACTGAGACATAAAAATAGCCCAGGAATTCTAATCTCCTTTTCTACTTAAAAAACAACAACAAAAAAAACTAGCTTATGTTATAATAACAGTCACATCTTCAGTAGACGTTACTATAGCAACAACAGCCTAGCTTTCTTTAACGTAAGCTAAGCTGATAAGCTAGCTAGCATAGTGTGCAGAGGTTTAGTGGCTGAAATCTTAACAGCTCATGTCTGAACAGAACAACTAAAGAAGAATTCCCTCAAACACCAATGCACGATTAATCATCACCACAGAAGAGTTTTACAGTTTAGGCCATTAAAAATGAGACTTTGGATCTACGTACACGACACTGCAGGCGTAGCAGCCCGGCTTACTGCTGTCTCGGACCAGGAATGTTCCGTCTTTTTTACCGCGTAGAAGCGCCTCTGCTTGAATGCGGTTAATGTTCCCGAGCTTCCAGGAGCGCTCGTCGTGGTGCGGAAGGTCCTCGTCGTCGTCCACCATCGGGTATTGACTGGTGTGACAGAACCATCGGGACGTGTTAATAGACAGGATTTGATGGTGATCATACAGGATAATATACTGTACGTGATTTAGAGGATACTCACTCTTCCTGGTTCTCGTTTTTGATCCCCAGCCACTCGTTGAGCTTCTTTTGCCTGACGCCCTTTTGTGTCAACCACCTGAAGTTTCAGAAGAAGCATGCGTGTGAGATCTGTGTCAGGGGCTTTAAGCGCCGCTACAGAGACTATGCAGAGTGGTCTGTGCACTTACATGAGGTACTGATCCCTGGTCTTCCTGAGCTGGATGAGATCAGGCTTGATGCTGTTCATCCTCTTGTCGATCTCCCTGTAGTCGGCCGCCTGCTTCTTCAGGTCCTCCTCCAAGCGACGCTTGCTGTCTACGATCTCGCTGATGCGGGACTTCAGCTTCTCGTAGTTCACCATTATCCTGGAACAAAAAAAACCCCCAAAAAACCAACATGTTAGACACACAAATAAAACACACAACTGGAAAAGCTCTCTGTATTTAATCGGGGCTCTCGAGTTCAATCCTAACCTCTGGATCTCCTTCTCGTTTCCTTCTCTCCTGAACTTCTCGATGTACTCTTTGCTGTAGCGCTCTTGTGTCTGACACTGCTCCTCGAAGATCTTGATGGTCTCGTTAAAAGCTTCGATAGCGGTTCTTTTCATCTGGATCTCCTGTGACGTCCTGGTGTACTCCTCATACAGTCGGTCGTACTCCCTGTTCTTCTCTTGGTACTGCAAGTGGTATTCGTGCAACTTCTTACCCACTGCTTCAATGTTGTCCTCTTTTACCACTTGATCCTGAAAAAAAAGGCAAGAAAAGTAATTTAAGTTGGAGCCTGATTAAAAACCAAAACACAATTGGACGTCAACTTGATTGACAGGCATTACCTGTTGGTGCTTAGACACAGGATACAGCAGTTTCACATCTAGTTTGGGGTTGTATTGGGCGAGGGACTCGTGCCGATAGTGATTGATCAGCTCGACCACAGAGTTGAAAGTCAAAGGATCTGAGAAACCGTACTTGCCATCGCGATGGAAAATTTTGATCAGCTTGTTGTTACCTCCTTTCCTTTAAAGGAATTATAGAGATGCGCATTTAGAACACAAAAGATATAAGCTGAATAAAAATGGCATGCGAGTTAAATAAACGGTGTGTAAAAATTACCTCAGAGTAAGGGTGTAGTCTCCGTGCATTTTTGTGGAGGCGTCACGAACCAAAAATGTTCCATCAGCTGTGTCTCTTAGCTTCTCGTTGACCTCCTCCCTATAAAGGAGAACATAAAATAAATTTCAATAAAAAAAAAAATTGTGTTTAAGATGCTAAAAGGAAGCGCATCATTATTTTCACTTCCTGTGCACTGAATGTAAAACTAAGATGAATAACTGGGGAAAAAAAAAAAAAAAGGACTTGCCTTGAAATGTCCCCCCAGTACCATTCGGCATCCTGTAGAGCCATATTGTTGTTCATACCGTTGTTAGTGACAGGCGTTGTTTTGGGTGGTTTCGGAGGTAGTGCTGTTGAGAGAAGAGAAGAGAGGGTTTATATAGGCGGCATTCATTTACATGCAAAAGACCCGGCTCCATTCAAGGTCAATTTACATATGAAATGCATTCGGACAACTCTCCGTGTACAAGCCTGGACGTGTCCAGGACGACCTGAATGGATCTTGGATATTATGGCATCGGAAAAAGAAAAAGATTTACTGGCTGTGAATGTAAACAGAGTATGAAAGCCTTGGGAGCTTTCATACTCTTTTGGGGGTGGTAAGGAAAAATCTGGAATGAAGATGAATATAGATATAGCAATAAATCAGAGAAGGAAGATTTAGGGCTCATCATCTGCCTGATTAACCCTCACGTTTTAATGCAATGACATTCAACCTATCAGCAAAAACCATACTAATATGCTGCATCATATATTATATATAGACACACACACACACACACACACACACACAGAGAGAGAGAGAGAGAGACTCTGCAACGTGCATGGTGTGCTGAGCCGCTGCTCTCTTTCTCCAGCCATTGAGAACATGTTACATCATTGGTAACAGGAAAAGGCTGCTGCTGATTGGCTGCTGCACTGAGTGACTGAGAGCTGTGGGGGCTGTGTGGTCTCCGTGGAGCATGAGGCAGAGCTCCTGCGAAGGGCTATTTTTATCTCCCTATCACCTACCCACTCTCTCCTTTGTTCACTTAAGCGCAAGTTGTCCAGCCAGCTCTAGACCTGGCGCATCAGGAGCGCCTACATAGCGAAAATTAAGCACAAGATTGGGAAAACGGGAGGAAAAAAAACCCAAACTTTAAAGTATATGTGCACAAAGAGATTCTCAGGCAGAAGTAATACAGGATTAGCCATCGGTGATACGGGTACAACATGTTCTGACATGTTCCTAGAGTACCCAGAGGATCAAATTTTATGTATAATGCGGATATCCTGTATCGATATGAACATACACACCCGGGATTGCATGAGCAGCCATGTAGGGACAAATTTCGGTAGTGTAAAATGTCAGAATTACAACTATATTCTTTCAATAGACTGTACGAGCACGCTCAATCAAAACCATTACATCACTTACCCTAGCCAATGGCGTCGCAAGACTGTTGCCAACCACTCCTGCATCATCGTCTGCACCGATAACGTTAATTCCCTTAACAAAACGACACCGTTGAGAATATGCACTTTGTTGAGGAAAAAAAAAAGAAACGTTTCGGTGTCTTCCAGTAATATCCACTTCGGTTTATGTACTAGACTTGTTTCTCCGTGCCGCTAATATCGAAATGGTTTACCTTTTTTTTAAAAAAAGCAGTCAGTGAAGCGCACAGTAGCGCAGCATCTCTCGAATGAATAGAGGATGTGGTACATCGCTCTCTTCAATTCCTCCCCTCCCTCTCTCTGCCTGTTACAGGGCTCCTTAGCTCCTCCTCCTGTCAGTGAATGGGGTGGCTGAGACAAGCTCCTGTGCTGGCAGGCAGACAAAAGCTGTGCGCTTCTTATTGCTGCCGCAAAGGCACGTAGGCATCTGCTACGTCAAGCACATGGCCGGGTCACAGGCAGGCAAAGAGCTCGCAAATGCCGCTTGTAATCCCTAGATGCTTACTGCACAGTGGGGAAAATCCAGCTGGCCAGAGTGTAAAGGGGCATCTCAAATAGCCACACTTCTTAGAAGGGCTAAAAGAAGCCACAGGAACGTGGCCCATTGTCCACTTTAAGTTCTCTAATGGGTCAGGGAAAGCTGTGAAGCCACAGAGCTCAAATACTGAATTAAAGTGAAATGCTTAGAAATTTTTTTTTTTCATAAATCTTTCAGACTTAAACACTTCTCTGACTCTAACACCAGGCAACTCGGAAGCAACTAGTATTGAAAAGCGACTTCTTAGTTAATGAATAAAGTGTTGTGCTCACATGCGCTCAGATGCGTTAAGGCAAGACCGGGAGAACTCAAACTGGTTAACCCACTTTTCTTGACACATGCTCTGAACTTTGTGCCTTGTACTTATCAAACATCAGAGAGAGAGAGAGAGAGAGAGAGAGAGAGACTTAAAAGCATGAAATGGTGATTTATTCTCAGCTGGCTGGGGAACGGGGCGTCAAAGGAAAGAACCTGCTCTGGTTGTTAAGTCAAAACCGGTTTAAATCCTTTAACACCAGGCTGTAAATTAGTCGACGACTTTTTTTTTTTTTTTGGTCACATAACCACATAATGCCGTTTTAGATTTTTTCAAAATTTACCCATTTACTGTTGACGCAATGCTTTACATTAAACATGCCAGAGTGCTCGCCACTTACTTTGTAAATTGTGCATGTTCCGGAGATGGTCACACAAATCCACGTGTCCTGATTGATCAGCAAAATGCTGTAAATCCAAATTCAAACCCAAAGTACTTGTGTCAAGTCTCATTCCTTGGATTTAGCAATACGAATCCTTCCAACAGCACTCTAACTAGGTAACTGAGGCAGGTGAGAAAAAAATCCAGGCAAATTGTCAGAGGCAAAGTGCAACAGTCCTTGAGCTCTAGCGTTAACGACTGCACACACAAAAAAAAAAAAAAAGAGAGAGAGAGAGAAGGCTGATTAATGAAGGCTGGCCTGAGGTGGATGGTTAATGATTGCTTAAATGTCCGGCCCTAGCCCTCTCGGAAAGCCTTCTCTCGCTGCTGTACTGGCTTGCAGGCTTCAGTCTTATGATTAACTCGCACAGGATCAAATATTTGCTGAGCTGGGCACTTTGTGTTTTGGAAAGTCCGTTTCGTCTCGGGAAGGCGGGGTATCAGAGGGTGGACTAAAGCCCTAGAAAGCTTGTGTATTTTTAAGACAGTATGCAAAGAGTCGTCGTTCGAAAGTTAAGGAGGGTATCATCAGCGCTTTTAACCAACCAAATCTAAGTGGAACTGTGGCCACCGGCTCAAAATAGCCCGTCTGTAACTGGGAGCAGACAGACACAGGCGCACACATGACCAGACAAACATGATTACAATAACGCATGTACCCTCATGCCCACTAAGAACTACAGTCACCACAACTGTTTGTGTAGAAAAACAAGTACGGACAAGTAAATCAAGACAAAGAAAAACTTGAGGCCCATGCAGACGCAAAGGAAAACACACAACACACACACACGACAAACAAGTGTTACCCAGTTAAATTAAGGTATCAGTACAGGTTTCTGCTCAGACCACATATAGGTGCAAGATTTAATTAAAACTTTCTCCACAACAAAACGTCAGCTTCATATCTATTTTAATCCCAGGAATAAAAATAACTTTTTTCTTTTCATAGTGATGAAATGACACTCATTATTGGTTCTCGACAGGAAACATGAGAACAGGATGTTTGTGCAAAAAAATTGCAGAAATGGTTCCAGATTCCAGGCTGGCACATACTTAAAGTTTTAACTGAAGTGACTCAGTCCAGGACCCATCATGTGCAAATTACCCACAGCTGAGAAGTGAAGAGAGTGTATAAATAGACCTTAACAGGTAGTAAAACTGTTAGACATTGAGGGCACAAAGTAGTACACACACACACACACACACACACACACACACACACACACCCTTCAGAGATCTTTCTCTCTATGGACCCTACTGTCTCACACTTGAAAAAAAAAAAATGTGGGGAAAAAAAAAAGAAAGAAAAAAAAGTATGCTCGGAGTAACAGAACCCCTTTATAACGTGGCTAGAGGAGGTGCGAGTACAAAGATGACGCATCAGGATGTGGACTTGCTCTGGTCTCGATCTGAGCACATGAGATGCTCATGAATCACACTGCATGTGTGTGCAAGAGCAGTAGAACTACAGGAAGTTTGTAGGTCAAAAGTATTGTGTGTGTGTGTGTGTGTGTGTGTGTGTGTGTGTGTTGCGCTGCGGAGCCTCCTGCCGCTTTACATTTAATCCAGCAGACATGCTAATAATAGCAAGCTCTAGCCTCTGGTCTGTTGCTCCCATCCACGAGTCTCCAAAATGCTCGGGTAATGATAGGCCTCTTCCACACACTCCTGCATTTTAACGTGGTATTAAACCCACTGCAGTCAGCAGCCACTATGTTTAACATGGCTTCAAAAGATCTAGATAGAAAGCACACTTTACCTGGAGCTGCCTGGCTGCTGCTCCATTCACTGGTCACCAGGACTTCAACGATCCTAAAGTGTGTCTCAGGGCTGGGCTCACAGCTGAGGAGAGAAACAAGAGAAGATTAGTCCACAAATCAGTCAGTGGAACCTAAAACAAAGGTGGCATTGTGCAGCGTCGATTCTTAGACGGGAAATTGTGGATTAATTAAATCAAGTTAAATTTCTATTTCTACTAATCTGCGTCCAATTGATGTGACACTTCTACCGAATGTCTTTTTTATGTGTAAACTGTAAAGCTGTAATGTGACCGCAGGTGTGCGCACACGTCTACCTGGTTGCTTGCTGCCGGAATAGTGCAGGGCTGAAGATCTCGGCGAGGGCGCGGGCATTCAGCAGGTTGGCGGCCGAGGCCTGGCACACGCGAGCAAGGTGTCTCAGTAGACACTGCAGCGTTAGCCAGTACTGAGGCGGCAAAACGGAGGAAGCGGCAAGTCTCCGCAGGTGCTCTGCGCATTCCTCCATGCCCTGAACCTCTGTGAAGTTAACACAAGCGACAAATCCATTTAGTGTTTGTTTCAAATACTGGAAATTAAGGAATGAAATAAAACACAGGACTAAAACCTGAACCAGATTTCAACCTTGCTGCCCAGATGATCCACAGAGAGAAACAATCAAATACAGTAAGGTCCTGAACTGTGGGGTTTGTCATAATGCTGCTACAGAACATTTTAAAGACGCCAAAAGACGACTTATGACACTTGACTCAAACACTTAAATAATTGTAGAATTACTATATTCATTGTCGGAATCATGCAGCCAAAAAGTAAGACCGCCACTGTGTTAGGTAGAATGTGGAAGATGGGATTTAAAACATTTAAATATGATTTTCTTTCCCTTTTGTGTATGTAAATACTATGAAAACTCACACCGCACTCGATCAGTGAAATTCACTCCGACAACCTTAATGGAAATTATAACTAGTTCTTTTTCTTGTTGGATGGAAAGTAATTAAAAAGTGAGAAGAAAAAAAAAAAAACCTGAAATGAACAGATGCATCACTGCATAGCGAATTGTAAACAAATTATAAAAGACTCTCACCCTTAATCATGTGTTAAGAGCACAAAAATAGAAGACGGGTAGGGGTATTAGGGAGGAGGCAAAAAAAAGAAAAATCTCTCATCAGTCAGGTGGAAAGTTTTGCTCAGGCAGCTCCAAAACCGCACAGTGATAATGTGTGACAATGACAGAGCAGAGAAATGTACTCTGACTGCTGATTGGCTGTGAAGACTGATGCTGCAGATAAGTTCTCAGCCTTCTTTTAGGTCTGATTGACCACAGATATCCTGTTCTGTGCAACGTGCCGATACAGTTATTGGCTCTAATCAGTGAGCAAAGCTTGAGGAGTATATTTTTACATTTTTTTGGTGCAGCAGGCACCACCTTTTTAGCATTTGAATCCATTTTTTATTGAAACATTCATCTGTTTTGCTTTGCTAGCTCCACAGAATGCTGTTTTTAACATTTAAAAAAAAAGCAGTCAAATTTAAACTGGACGAGAAAAAAAGTTGATGCATGTTTAAATCTGGCGTATTTACAGAGACACTAAACGTTTGCATGCGTAACAGGATACACAACCTGTCTTTTGGCTTAGAGAGGGGAGGGCTGGGCTATGCTGTAGAGTCTCCTCAGAGCAGACAAAAGCAAAAGCGGTGTTGGCGCAACAAAAGAACAATGAAACAGAGCCAGAACAATAGCACCACCGTGTGGTACCATCCTTACATCATTGGTAGTGGCAGACCATCTCATTGTTCATTCATGGTGCGAGGGACTGTTGTACACCGATCACCAACATTATGAGGTGTAGTGAATGACAGTGATTATCTCTTTACACCTGGAAGTGAGCAGCAAGTGAACATTTGTCGACGCAGGTGGGATGTTCCAGTGATCCAGAGGCAGTTTAATGCTTTAGACAATGTTTTGCTGGGAAACCTTGGGCCCTGCCATTACTTTGACACACACCACCTACCTAAACATTATTCTTGAACATGGAAACAGTGCTCCATTATGGCAGTAGCATCTATTTGCAGTATAGTGCAAAAAAAAAAAAAAAAAAAAGAACTTCCAAATACATTCATCTCTCAATCCTTTGAACATCCTTGAGATGGGCTAGAAAAACAAGTCCGTCCATGGAGGCCCCAGCTTGCAACTCACACGACTTCTGCTACTGACAGCCTGGTGCCAGATACCACATACACCTTCAGAGTTCTAGTGGAGTCCATCTCTCTGCGGATCAGTGCTGCTTTGGCAGCAAAAGCATGCCTCAATATTAAGCTTATTGTCATAATATTATGGCTGATAACTGTACACATGTTCGACGTTCTCATTCTCACCTTGAGCAATGTGTACCATCTCAGTGTAGATTGAAGAATGGATCACCGGCTGGGGCAAATCCAGCAGGTATCGTCTCAGACTGTCACACAGTGTCTGCAGGTCGAGCTGCTCCAAATCTACGGCTGGGCCGTCTAATTCAAACATATGGGAACATGTTCAGTGATTTGTTTTGAAAGTAAGACACTTGATGATGTGTGTGAAAACCAGAAAAACAAAAGCGTAAAAAACAAACAAACAAACAAACCAAAAAAAAAAACCTCACTCACCAGCATCAAAACACTGCCGTATGTCCAGGCCACCTCCAGCAGTGAAGTTTCTGTACAGCGTGGTGTTGTCCAGGCCTGCCGAGAGGAGAGATCGTTTTATAACTCATTATAGGCACGTTATATAATCGTCTAAATGACGAGTTCTCAAACACCATGCACTTATACAGTGTGTTATATAAATGTTCATAACTGCACAATGGGGCACCTTATGTAGTCCATTTGGGATTCATATTTAAATAAGCGTTACAGGAAAGTAATCAATGTCACGACGCCGAGAAGCAGATCCTGTTTCTACCTTGCAGCTGACTATATTTTCAAGTAATGAACCAAGGAACCCATATGGTCAATGTTTCTGCTGTAAAAATGTACAAGCAAAGCCTTTTTTTCCCCCAAGCATACATACTTAAGTATATCGGTGTATACATATATACCCCCACAAACACACACTTTCTACTTACCAAATATTAACTTAAATAAAAAAAAAAACCCTCACCTTTCCTCTCGATGGCCTCCAGCAGTTTGAGCAGCATGGGCGGGGCCATGTCTGGAAGTGCAAACTGCTCGGTCAGATCTGGCAAAGTGCTGGGACCTGTAGAAATACAGCATAGATTCAAGAATTTTATTTGTCACATACACGGTTGTACAAGTACAATAGTAGTGAAATGCAATTGTAACAAACTCCAGACTGTGAAGATTTTTAAGGAAAAAAAAAAAAGCCACCACAGTCTTTTTACAACTGCGTCACATTTTTAATTAAACACCAAAGTCAGCTCGAAATGGAAGCGCGCTCATTTTGCCAAGAACCAACAAAAAAAATTTAAGAACCACCTTTATGGGGTTGTTGTACAGCACACGAGTGCGAGTCTGACGTGGCAACAACAGCAGTTTAATGCGAAAGTGAGTGGCGAGCAGAAGGGTGTGATTAAGTGGAGAGTGGAGGTGGCTGGGGAGGCTAAACAAACCCGCTAACGGGAAGACTGGTGGAGGGACGAGAGCCTCAGATCTTGCAGCGCAGGTGCACACTTAAAAGGGCTGTGGGGCCAGTGGGCTGCTTTATTTGGATTTGTAGGCCGCTGTTTCAGAAAGCCAACGTTTCTAAAAGGCTCGACTGTTTGCTGTGTTAAAGGCGGTCTAGTAAAATGCAGGTGCTTATGAATGGACCCCCTTTACAGTTCCATTCCATATTTGGATCTTTTTTTTTCAGGGTGTGGGCACTAACTCATCCTTCTTGTGTAACCCCCTATTACTAAAAACACAACCTAAACCCTGCACACTGGATATAAGCCTAAGGTTTTGTGTCGGTTCTATTTTTGTGTTGAAATGAGCGCTACGCTCTTGCTCATCCAACTCATAGGGCTCCTATTGAGACAGGACACAGCAGGTTTCTTGTTCAGCAGTAATGCTGGTGATAATCGCAGGCAAACATACTTGTGGGTGCCAATACTTTAATCGTAGTGATACACAAAGCTTCAGTGCTCTTTCTGTAAGTGAGTCTAAGTGATTTTGATACAACAAAAAGACAAGTACTGCATGTTGTGCCTTTTGTAGTAAGGGGACAAGGCTCGTTTGGAGATTTTGGATGAATTTAAATATCCCTGGGTTTAAAATCCAGCTGAATCAAGAAAGTTCTTGCATCGCTGATGTCTTAAGAAAAAAACAATTGCATGGGTGGATACCAATGCTTAGTGTAGCAGTACTGCTAATGTTTGCTCTGTCAGTCTCTAAACACTGCATGTGCGTTTGATTTGATTTTTATACTGTTTGAAGTAGGACACACTTAATTTGATTACACAATTCATTAAATCAACATTTTTTTTCACAGCTGCCCGAAAAACCAACAAAAACTTTGTCTCTTGGAAATCTTCCTGTTAAGTAAATATTACGCCACGCTTCACCTCTCTCTGAGCCACCGGTTCAGATCAATTCCAGCTCAAAGTTGAGGAGTACAGGTTGTTCGTTTTCTACGAAGTGCGCCAGTGATGTTCCTGCGCTCCAAGCAAGGTGTAACCTTTACCCCATAGGACATTTTATCCACCTTTGCAGAGCAGCCAGCTGGTTCTCAGAAGTCCGATTCACACAAACCTAGGCTAAGTTTACCCATCTGTTCAGCGGGAAAATGCCCCTGTGTAATAATCTTAATCTACAAAGTCATACTTTTCACTACCTTAGAGGAAAAAACTAATGGAAAGAAACTGTTTCTAAGCTGATGTTTATACTTGGAGATACATTTCAGTTATAGTATAACACACTGAAATAAGGCCTGTGTGAGGCGTGGCTCTAATGGACCAAAGCTAAGGTTGGGAGCTGGATTGTGTTGCTTCCTAGAAACTAGAGGTGACCTGATAGTGTACTCCCTCATGCCGCTCAGATTAAATGACGGCTATAAAAATCGGTGAAATGTTTCGGCTCATCCTTTCTCCGAAGTGCTACATGCCAGACATGCGATCACGATAAAATGATGAACAAGTCACAGATATGACTGGAACCTAGACAAAAACTTTTACAAGCACAATCCTAACCTGCTACATATGTGGCTTTGTAGATCTAATTACTTTATTCCACACTGCCTTCAGGGAGAGCAAACATAAGCAGACATTGATGTCTTAATAACTTTGTGGAGTTGCTTTCAAAGTGGAACTCAAAACGTAGTACAAGAACCTTGTGCAACCTTTCAACACAGAGACTTGTAATTTTTTTCCCCTTTCAAAATTGTTCATGCAAAACATGCAATTGCTCACGTTAACCATGGGTGACCATACCTTTGTCTGAGCTAAACAATCCTTACAACTCCTCAGTATTAACTTCCTGTTGGTTGATTTAACAAAATCAACTTTTAATGCTGCTCCTAATGAAAAGTCCCCCCCCCACACACACAAAAAAGGGTGCTTGTCTTCTTAAGGAAACAAGTGCTCAGGCAACGAAAGGCATGAGCTCAGTTTCACCCCGCCAATAAGAGAAGCTGCTCCAATTTTGGTTACCAGGGTAACAACGAGGTGGAATAAGAGGGCCTCACGAGCGAGTCGACACAAGCCCGAGGCAGCTCTCTCATTTCAGTCCCACAAGGCGCAAGGAGACGAGGCTGCATTTTGGGAAGTTGTGGCTTTAAGCTGCTGTAGTGTGTTGTCTGGATCAGACTGTCTGGCTGGACTAAAGATAGCTGGCTGAGAAGTAAAATTAGGGGGTCTAATCGTGTTACAGGCTTTACCATAAAGACAAATATAAATTTGTTTTAAAGGATGGTGTTACTTTAACTGTTATCAGCCTATGAAAAAAAAAAAAAAGCTTACACACTTCTTGAGCTGAATCATGCTTGACTCAAACGTAAAGAACAATGTAAAAATGGGCCGATTCTGAGCACACTACATCCGGTGGGGTAAAAGTGAATTACAAATGACAAGGAATGTGATTGGGGATTTTTAAAATGTGTTTTACAGAAAGGGTCACAGAGATTCTGGTTTAGATTAAGGCCTTGTTCACACGGGCGTTAAAATCGAGCGTTTTTCTCGCGTTTGTAGCGTCCGGTGAGCGCGGATCAAGCGGTGAGTGTTTTCTACACATAGGAGTCAATGAGAGTGTTCACACGGGCTT